>WHYT01017132.1:145419-176343 GCA_009806455.1 Tetrax tetrax | reverse complement strand
TTTTTTTTTTTTTTTCTTCTCTGTTATTTCCAAACTTTTTTTATTAAAAACTCATTAAAATTTTTCTGTTGTTTTCTTGTTGGCCTCACAATGTCATAGTAGTTTCTCATGATTGCTTATATCGTTAAATATGTTTCTTGTATTTAACTTCAGCTTCTTTAATCCTAAAAGTCTTTAACATTTTTTCTTACTGATTGACATCTATCTTGAGTAAAATTAAAATACTCAGAAATCTGAATGCTTTGTTCAAATTGGTTAAGTGAGTATGATTAAGTTGTAAGAAGTAGCCCATCAAGTAAAATCTCATGACTGCATACAAAGCTGTCTGTTGAATTAAAAACCAGAAACCCAACTTTAATTTGCAATACCAGTGTTCTGATTTTCATTAAATAAAATACGTTTTACTCTATTTTGTTTAAACTCAAGATTAATTTCTATGGTTACAGGGGATATAAATCTCTAGATTGCTTTTAAAAGAGATTGTTTATTCAGAACAGGACTGACAGTCTCTCCTTAAGAGAAGCTATTATTTAATTTTATTTTTCTAAGTTTAAATGCTTAAAAAATATTTGTAATGATACCCCAAAGGCATCATAAAAATGTAAAAATAATTATACTCTAAAATTACCAAAATTGCAGGAAATGGACATTTAGAAAAAAATCTTACTGAGATTCATGGCTGAGAGAAAGTGAGAAAGGAAAAGTGCCTTAATTCACAACTTAAATTCTTGTCAAGAGTTTCTGCTTTGAGTGATTAAAAATATACTTTTGAATTGTCAGCATTACTCAGATGCAAAAATTAGCATTGATTCAATTACAGCTAAAGCTTGTTGCTCCCACATTCTGCAGGCACTTTCTCGGGAGATATTTTTACGTGACTGTCTACTGGAATTTTTTCAAGTAGAATTTATTCTCCCTGATGGTTGAGGGGGGACCATTTTTTCGTAGGCCAAACCAGTTGGCAAATACCAACTTGGGTCGTCAAAACCAACATCAACAGAATTTTGTGGTGAACAAATACAGGAGTCCAGAGACACTTGTTCGTGCCGCATTGTGTTACCTTGGGAAGCTAATGGTGGTTTGGTAGTTAATAGAAATATGACAGAGCAATGTACTCTAAGGGAAAGGATTTTCCAGAGGCATTACATCTGGGCTTCGCTCCTGAGATTTAGGGCAGACGATCCAGGTCTTGGGATTTCCTGTTACGTGAGGTGGGAGCTGGGAAGGGAAAGGGCCCTTTGTGTTATTTTTCTGCTGATACCATAAAGCACTTGGATGAAAATCTTAATGTGTGCAGAAGTAGCTTCTTTTCTGTATATTTATTGATTTGTTTTTGTGCCTGATGAATATGTGTTCTTTAGATAAGGAAGCATAAACTTCTCATTTCCAACTGGGTGTTTGCTTGGTCCGGCCCAGTGTTTTAATGGGGGAGAAACATTGTTTGGCATAAATGCTAGAGCAACCACGGAAGTAATATTTCATCTGTATAGGTGTATTAGTGTAAATACACGGGAAATGTAGAAGCCTGCATGACAAGGGCCTGGCAGAGGAGCGTGGGACTGTGGCGTGCGAGGGAAGCTCCGGTCCAGCCACAGCCTCAGCAGAGAATGCGCCAGCACAGCTGGTGCCGCAGGCTCAGCTGCTCTGTGCCCTGTGACGGCTCCCGCTGAAGCGGGGTCAGCTTAGTCCCAAAGTGAGCACAGGCACGTGTAACTCTCTGTGAACTGCACTGCAAAATCTTGGATTCTGACTCTCATAATGATGGTCAGACAGAGTAGCCTCTTATTACTGTGTACTTGTTAAATGAGACTGGAAATCTCTTTATATCGTAAACCATCTTTGCGTCAAGAAAACATAGTACCAAATGGATTCAGACTGTGAGAACAAGGGACAAGAAAAATATCTCTTACAGAAAGACACAAGCAAAGTTGAATGCAGTTACTACAAGGCTGTAAATGGAGTATTTTGAACAGCAATGGTAAAGGCCAATTATTGCAAATATTTGTTTTGACCAATTTACTTTTATCTCTCAACCAAAACATTCCCCACAGTTGTTGTGGGGTTTATATTTTAGTCAATGAGGTTTTGGATGATTGTGTAAATATATAAATGTTAAAGAAAGTTATGATTAGAGTTGGACAATAAACAAGAAAAAGGGAAATAGTAGGTTTTATTAAAATCAGATGTTGCTTTTTTATTGAAAGTATTTGTTGCTGCAGAGAATAAGTGAAGAGTGGTTACTAAAAACATTTAGCATGATGTTACATTGTAGAAAGCCTACTGTTAATTTTTTCTGGAGGTCACCTCATGTTCTTTTTAACTCTCTACAGACCATTTTCAGAATATTTAGATGTGCTTCTGTACATGCAGGTATCAAACAGTGTGTCCCCACAAGACCTAAGAAGACAGTGACAAAATTAACACTGACCTCTATATCTTAAATTCTAACTGTATTGCAGTTTTCTGGTTCAGAACTGAAATTCAGTATTTATAAGTGATTATCCTATAAAATATTTTTCTATATTTATAAATACGTTATATACAAAACATCAAAGTACTTTTCAGTATATACAGTATGCTTTAGGATAATTTCAATCTGAAAAAAAAAAAGTCAATGGCTTCAAAATGATTTTTCTATACAGTTGGAGTTTGCTCTGGGTGCCATACACAATTTTAAAACGTACAGCAATCTCATCCCCAAAGAACACCGCAGTGAAACCTTCATCCAGTGGTAATTTGGGTACTTTCAGTCTTTATCGTGGTCAGTGGGAAACTGGAGCTTTCAGACTCTTAAGTCTTAGTTTTGCTTTACTTTTATTAGAAGAGTATTAAATGAAAAACGGTTTGCAATTATGTCAAAAATTTAAAAAACCCAACCAACCAAACAAAAAACCAATAACAACAACAACAAAAAACCCAAACCTCTTAATTGTGGACTTCACCAAATCTTATACCAACTCTGGATTATTTTTAAGGAAAGCATGATAAGATGAAATGTGAGGCTTTTAGGCTGATATATAGTGATTTATTTGCAATCAAATTTTCCACTTTGTATAATAAACAGTGAATAAAGAAATCAAATTAACCAAGTGCAGATGTAAAGTGTGCTTTAGAGGCTAAATATTTAAAATGTGAACTGACAGTAGCAAAAATTTGAGAGACAATTGTTGAACTGTAGGCAGTATTTATAAATACATGGTAAGTAAAGCAGGAATTAAAAAAAAAAAATATATATTCCTTTACAAGCAAGCTGATTTTTTTCTTTACTATGCAAGACAGTGCATTTTTGTTCTTTTGGTTTTGCCAGTTTGATGTTAAGCACAAGGAAGCATTTTCTGCTCCAGACCAGGTGTTAGGAAATTGGCTTTGCTTCTTACTGCAGGTTAGAGGTTTCTTAATCGGTTTATTAGTGATCACCCAATACTGCCCATGGTATTCTGCAAACAGGTTTTATCTTCCAATATCCCACAATGGCTAATGCAAATTTTTGCAGTGATTCCTTAAAATTTTACTTTGGTTTTACAAAAAAAAAATATTGTGTTACTTTAAATTAGAAAAATACTGATAATATTACACATTTTACTTTTTAAATATTTAAAAAGTTTTGTGCCATCTTTACCTTGAAGAGTGAAAACACCTCAGTCTTCATTTTCATGGCTTTTAATTCAATTTATTCAACTTTTAATGTTCTTGTCCCATTTACCGCATATTTTATTGATACAACATCCCCATTCTTGGTTATGTTAATCCCTTTGCTCTGAATGCAAGGCTACTGATAAATTGCAATTAAAATGTTTCCAACAGCCCGTTGCTGCTGCTGTAACGTAGAAGCTGATGTAAAGCAGAAGCTGAACAAAGTCACAATTTTCCCAAGATTAGAGGTAGCCAGGCTGGCTGTCTCCTCGCTCCCCGCTTCCAGCGTTGGGCCACCCCCACGCCGCAGTTTAGATATTATTTGCTCTTTCAGGTTTCAGATTACGAGAGCAATTGATCTGCGTGACCTATTTTAGAAACTTTCACGTTTGCTGGGGAAACCTAAACCAAATGTATCCCCTCAAGAGACAAATCAGCTGAAAACTGGCCGGTTGAAGTCTGGAGGCAGCCAGTACTCCCCCGCAACCCTGCAATGAATTCTGGTAGGACAGCACCACCTCATGGCCCAGCGAGTCCTCACCATCCAAACCCTTTAAACAACTTCACGCTGACATTCAGACCTAAAGCTTCACCGCTGAGTTAATCTATGCTTTAATTTAATTGCTTTAATCTTTGTTCCGTGTCACTGTGTCAGGGAATTATGTCATTTCGTCTTTCGAAGGTTCCAGTTTCTGAAATGTAGCATCCAGGTAACTTGAAAACCAAAATCTTGTCTGTTCTTAGGCAACATCCCGCAGGAGCCTGTGCGAATTCAGTGGGCTGACAGTGCTTAAAATGTAACTTAGAAGGAAGCCCTGTGCGACCTGGCCTTTCATGTGTTATATGTTTAAAAGGTTCGTAACTATCTAATCGAAGGTAGTTTGTAGTGGAAAACTTCTCCATAAGAGTCATTTCTTCATTAAAACTTCTAACTAGTCTTTCCCACCTGCAGTAGTTTAGGTAAGAGCCCAAGCTCTTAATTTTAAAATTTATTTAATATAGATTTGATTTATGTTTATACTATCCTAAATATACTAAACTGTTCAGGTTTTATTCCAGACTTCTGAAAAAGCAGCTTGCCTTCTTTACATGCAGTAACCATGGAAAATTTCCTTCCTTTTTTTTTTTTTTTTTTTTAAATACAGTCTAGACATTGGAAACAATGTTTTTGTAATAAAAGCAAGTTCATGTTTCTTTAACCAATTACTGTATCTCCCACTAGTACTGATACTACTTTTTTTTTTTTTGGTCGGAAACATGTAGTCTTTGTATGTCACCTAATGACTTCTTGAAATTCTTAATTTCTTCTGAAATAGGCACTGGGTATGTTTGAGTTGAATGTGTGTTTAGAATCAAAAACATGATAGGTGTCTAGATATTAATACTGTTACAAATCCTAAATTTTCTGCTGTTTGCAGAGGGAATTGTAGAATGTAGTCACCCTTTCACGGATCTGTAGGTGGGATCTGTTTAGGTAAGACACATAAAGATTAGGCTTTTTGGACATACTGAAAAACCAAATATAAAACTTTGTTTAGAAATTACTTATTTTTAATTTTTATGTTTAAAATACTTCCATCAGCAGTGCTTGTCAATGCTGCTGAATCAACAGTAAATGCCATGTCTCTTATGACTTTTTCATGAGCCTGTTATATTTTGGGTTTAAGTATTTTTAAAGTTTCCTTTAACAAAGTACATCTTTTAACAATTCAGAGTGGCAGTACAGTGCAAAGTGTAACAGTTCATTTTATATGGTAGTAAATAGTTGCTTATTGTTCTGATGGAAGAGTAAGCTTGATAAAATGCTATGTTTGTTCAATGAAAATGACTATTCAGCGCTGTCGAATTTTCCCTACAATATGTCACGGGAACCTACTCCAATCATTTTAATCGTAAACAATGCTGCTGCTTCTTGCAGTGGGTTAAACGTATGCAAATTGGAACCTACTGTTTCATGAGTGATCAATTCTTTGTTGGGAGTGGAAAGAAATGTTGTATGTATTGCTAAGATACTGAAGGAAGCAGAGTCAGCAACTTTGTTCTAAAGTGCATGCATCTTTTGAAGATGCTGCTTTGGAGGGAATGCTTTCCTGATTCTCTTATTATTTGAAAACATAGCCTACTCTAAAATCATAAGAAAAATCTCTAAATAGAAGAACATCTACCATTTTTAGTGAAGGCCCCAAGTATAAATAGAGCTGTGCATGCCACCTGTGGTAGCAGATGGCAGCCATTCACAACTTCCCTTTGTGCTGGACCCGCATTATATGCGATATTTGCTTTCATGTTTTAATAAGAGCTGTTTGAAAAATATACAGTGGCAACAAAATACAGATGTGTGCATTAAAGAGGTAGTTCATAATGAAGATAAACTTTTTAAAGTGCAAACTGGAACCTGAAGTAACTTTTAGAAAGTTACATTACAGGCTTTAATGTGAATTTATAGTGTTTTTTCACTTGTGTGATGCTGACGCCTTTGTTGCCACCAAGTGGATAACTGCTGCTGCTTCACTGTAGAGAATCAATTGGTTTTTCACGATGAGAACTACGCTTGTGAGTTTTTAAATAACACCCGTAGTCTCCAGCTTTGGTACTTAAGCTTAGGAGGTTATCATGTTAAATTTCTTAAGTTGTAACTAAATATACCCCTTTTCATGGCAGGTGTATCTTTTAGGAGGTTCCCTGCTGGTGCTATCCAGCTTCTACTCTCCCTTGTGTTGATGCAGGTACATGAGGAGCTGAAATTAAACTGACTCTTTATGTTTGGTCTTAAGCATTATTAACTCCCGTTTCCAGAAGAGTAATGTTTTAAAAAGTCATATCAGTATGTTGGTGTGTGGTATTGACCCTCAGGGGAGTGCCAGTGGGAATGGGAAAAGGGAGACCTTGGAATTTTGTAAGCAGCCTTCGTTGTCAGAAGTGTAACCCTCCATATTCTGGTAGCGAACAGAAGCTCGAGAGCATGCTGTTAGTGTAACCATATAACTGATGTTGGCAACATTGGGAGGAAAGATATTTTTTTCCGTGATTCTTGTAAAAATGACAGTTATATCTGGAAATTCAGTAGTGTTCTTCTCCATAAGGTGTGTTTAGTCTTAATTTAGTGCAAGAGTGCTACAACTATGAAGGGCATTTCTCTAAGGCCTCCTATCCCTTCAGGGAAAAAAAAAAAAACAAAATAATTTCAGTATTGCAAGGCTGAAGTAGAGACTTATTTCTCTGCTCCAGACTTTAAGAGAAGAAGAAAGCTGATTTCCAGAGGCAGAGAATGAGAACTGTGACAGGAGGCCAATACTCAGATGTGTTTGTGCTTCATCTTCAAATTGCTTTCATGTATCCTTTTGAACGCTGTGTCCACTGGTGGTATGATTGTTTTGCAAACAGGCATATACAGCAAATAAGAAGTTGAAGTTATGATGGATGGGTAAATGGAGTGGGAAAAAATCCAGAAATGCTGAAATGCAAGTGGGATCTAAAATTGTTCTAGGTCTACTTGAAGGATTAGAGAAGATACATAAAATTAGCCCAAAGGCAGTAAAAACAGGGGGAGAGAGAGAGAGAGAGACTAACTGGCCAAAAACTCTTGTAGAAGGGAGGGCTTTGTAGAGATAGTCAGGTTTACTGAAAATCACAATGAGTTAACCAATGGTATTAAAACCCCCTGAAGTTAAATTATTCTAAGTAAAAAGAGAATTAGCAAAAAAAAAAAAAAAGTGGATTTGTCATGCAGTTAAGTAGATATGAAGACTATTTTAGGCATGATCTCCAGACTAAAGATGAGAAAGAAGCCATGAACCAGCAGGGTAAAAGTAAGATATGTGCTGGGAACCAGAGCATGGAATTGGAAATTTGTACAAAATCTCAGAACTGTAATGCAGTCAATATTGGTTATCAGATAATCTCTGGGTTGAGTTCAAACACAGTGGATTTGAGAAATCCACTGAAGGCAGCTATTTCTAATGAAAATACATTGAATTGAAGATGTACCATTTGATCAGAGGGATCAGAGGGAAGTGAATTTAATGCCTGTAATTTAATGCCTTTAATTAAGTCAGCAGACTGAAACTGATAATGGCATCAGCAGGGTCTCACCAAAAAGTGGTCCAGGATTCAGAAAAGATTTTAAGGGGAAAAAGGTAAATAGAAGGCAAAGTACAATGCAGTACAGTTTTCTATCTTACTGAAAAGAGAACGTGCCCAAGTAACTTGATGCTTTCATAAAATCTGCTTCATAAGGTGACCTGGTGTCTGAGGGTAAGGCGTATGACAAAGTGCTAACAAGAAATTTAGAGGACATCACCAAAGAAAATATTAACTGAGCAAGATGAATAAACAGAAGCAATGCTTCAATGTTGAAAGAAGTGTTGGGCTGAAGAGAGGTTAATAGTGGAATTACTTTTTGCATCCCCTAAAATAAGGACAGCATTAAATATTATGAGTTTTAAAATCAATCCCAGAGTAAGATGGAACAGTAAAATTTACTGATGAGGGAATACTCAGAGGAAGGAGATGGAGGAGCATGATATGTTACAGCAAGTGCTGAATGACTCTGAGGTCTGCAGTTGTGGGGAGAAGAAAGAAATTCAGCAGTAGAGCATGTATTTAGAGATCAAAACAAAGAATAAGCTCGAAATTAATAAATGAAAATGATGGAAGAAAAGATAGTTCCAGCTGAGTTACAAACTGACACCAGTGAATGCCCTTCTAGTCATCTGCATTGGGAAAGGCTGGATGCAAACTGAAGCAAAGGAAAGTTACGGGTTAGGCAACTTCAGAACTATCTTGTGAGAAGAAATGAAAAGCTTGGGGTCATTTGTCTGGGGCTACAGAAGTTAGAGGGAGGTAAGATTACTGATGGTAAATTCAAACGTACGCAGGGAGCAGAGCTTTTAAGGGAAAGGACCGTTTTGAAACAAGAACAGTTGGATAGAAGTTGGTAATCAGTAAACCTGGAAATTTGACGGTTCTTATTCATAATAAGAGGAGTAGGATTCTAATAAAGCCATTCGGTTGGAATAGGGAGATGCTTTAGTACCTTTAGGCTGGAGCTTGGTAGCTTCGTAAAGGGTGTGCCTCTGATAACCCCAGAATAATTGCAGGTTGATGACACTGGAGATATCTTCAAGATTTATATTTGTATTATTAGAGATATTTTGTATCTGCAGAAGATTAAACATTGTATTCCTCCACCTTCCCCCCCCCCCCCCCCCCCCCAATCTGTTTTTTTTGAATAAAATTCACATTCCCTGTTATGCTAGTGAGACCTTCTTCGTAAAAATTGTTTAATTTTTTTGACATGATAATGACAGATTTAAAACTATGCCAGTAGTACACAGTAAGAAAGGCAAAAGAGCAATAGCAGCAGTGCAGAATCACAGAAGATGCTGTTACAATTTGAGGGAAAGTGGAACAAGAAGTCTCACTTCTGATGCAAATCTTGGGAACTGAGAGCTTGATGCGACTATGGGCATAATGGTGTCATTCTGAATTCATGAAAATAGCTTTACAAATGAAGGAGAGGCAAAGTGGGGTCAGTGCAATTCAAACACACGATGACAATTTTAGCCTAAATAGAATGCTCTTTGTGACTAGATGAATTAATTACTGTAAGACCGTGTTCTTGCTTGTCATTCTAATTCTTTCTGCTTGTTAATCACTCCTAAATTGTAGCTATTGCTGTAATATTAAGATTTATTACTTATAAAGTTTTGCTAATCTCTTTTTTTAGTTTAGTGTTTGTTCACATATTAATGTAAATGTTTTGAAATGTGTTTCTTACTTTACATTTCCACTCATTGTCCTCTATAGTACTTTCTTTCTGCCTATTAAGTATTATTGTTCTACTGAAACACTGTGTGACTGTTTTAAATGTTTTGCTTTCATAGTCAGGCTTAATTTACCTATTCAGCAAATTTCATGACATACCAACTCTGAGCTGAGAAGCTTATTGTATACAAGAAATAAGTTCCAGTGGCGATGAGAAGGAACATCTGTAGAATAGTTTAGCTTATCCTTTGTGCCTCATTGATCTTGTAGTGATTTCATTATTTCCCTTCTCATTGCTTATGACGGTGCTAACACACTTTAGGAAACTTCAGATCTGCCGGAGGAACGAACAGAACTCAGTTTGCTATGAATGGGATGAAGTTTCCTTTCCTTTTAATGACATGTAAAACTTTAAATAGGAAGGCTGGGAAAATTCTTATCCAATAGAATGAGTTGGAGTAAAAATGAAATGGAGCAAATAAGAATAGGGAAAGATATGCATATTTATTTGCACAAGAAAACACTTATTTTTAGTTGTACAAATCACTGCAGTCTTACTAAGTACATTTTTTTCCTCTTACTTTTTTTCAAAGAGCTGCTGATCGCTCGAAAAATATAATTGGGGGAATTAATCTTCTGTTTGTCCAAACGATTCTGTGTTCTTTCTCTGTGTTTTTGTTTGTTTAATTACAAGGAACATTTGCATGAAAATGGGATTTTTAAGACTAGAACAGCTTCTAATGCTTTTTCCCAGATACATGGAGTAAACCACATTTATGGTATTTGTAAACTAAAACAACTATTGTTTTGTAAAATTCCTTGCATGCTTTTTTTTTTACACTAACTTATTAGTGAATATTTGAGAATATGCTTTAGAAAGGTTCCCCCTGCCTCCCTCTTAAAAATATATACCACTAATGTATATAATACTCCTTCTCCCTCTACCCCATCATGTCTCCTTCAAGACCTACCAAGGAACTCATATTGGTAGTTGTCTCATTTCCGTCACCAAATAAACTAGATTTCTGTAGTTCCTCCATTCTCTAAAATAATCTTTTGCTCCACCAAGTATTTTAAATCAGACTGAAGTTTGCAAAAGTTCTTTCAGATTTTTAGGAGTTTTTCATAATTTCAAAGGATTTTTGTCAAGACTTTTAGTAAAGAAAATCAAGTGAATTTATAGTAGAATGTATCCACAGTGAAGTGGAAATACAGAAATAGAAATTTGGTAGGGATGTATCCTCTGGCAAAACTTACTAATGATTATCAGAGGATAGAGATACTTCTTCCTTGTGGGCACAAACTGATCAGTATATTACAGCAAAAACAGGAAGAAGAGGAACAGCACCCTGCTCTACAAGTTCTAATAACTGAACCTGAATATTTGTATCATACCTCATCAATAAAATGTTTAAAACTTTCTTTCATTATCTTCTAAAATGAATTGATTTTCTAAAATGTACATTAGATTCTTGATGGCCAGTTTAGATAAAGTTTTGTGTTATTATTTTCATGTTTAATATTGTAGTTATATTTAGTGTTTAGCTTATGGCTTTTGGATAGAAGATATGTATTTCTACTACTTCTCTCTGAGTTCTGCTTTCATACAGCATCTTTTTTAGATCATTTTTAGCTATTGACTGCTTTCAAAATGTGAAAATCATACTATAAAAGAATACATTTTATGATTGTTTAATTACACAATAAAATTTTCTAATTTGTATTTGAAGTGTGAAATACTGAACTTTAAACATGAAAGTTATCAGTTGTCTGGCTGAAGTTTAATTATGATTTCTATTCATTTAGATTTCTCATATTGGAAAGCTGAAAGATTTTCTTCTGCAACACAGAAAGGATTACATTAATGCTTACAGGTAAATGTGCGTTGTGTTTAAATAGTTTTATTTATTTGGTTTTTTTTTCAGATTTTATCAAGTGAACTGCTTAAAACTTATAAGCATAATGACTAAAAACAAAACATAGATTGCTTATTAAGTAGCTCCCTGTAAGGTACTTAAGATAAAGAATAGTGCTATCGGAAGAAAAAAGTGGTCCTAAATAAAATGAAACAGAACTTGAAGATTTCTGGCTCTTAGGAGTGAGTTCTGAAACAAAACAACCTGGCAAGCCAAGTCCAACACCTTGTAAGGACCTGCAGTGTGGGTTTCTGAAGTGGTTCCTCAGACTGCAGGGCAGACTAGATTCCGTGATCCAGGTTAAACTTTTCATTCTGTGACGCTAAACCTACCGGTTGTCACTAAGTATCCAGTCAGTAGCATCAGCAGGTCCCGGAGGAGAAAGGTGTGAACTCTTCAGACTCCAGAACGTGAATTTCAGATGGAAGACACCATTGAGGACGTGGTGTCAGGGGCCAGCAGCAGAACAGGATTTGCTTTTCTGTGACAAAAACTTTAGGCTCGTTTCTGGTAGTTATTATTGTTTGGAGAAAGATTTCATTCTCCTCAGCCGTCAGGAAACATTCAAAACTGCTGTGTCTGCTAACTGGCTGATAACTTTAGTATGAGGATTTTTAGAAGATTAAAAAACAAGTCTGCAGGTTGGTTTTAGTAAGGAAATAAAAAAAGAGTATCTTGTGATCTGTGGATTTAATGTTCTTAATTAATTATTAAATTAAGTTATCCTAAGATGTAAATGTTACTGCAACTAATATTTTGGTGAACCAAGTACGAATAATCATATCATTTGAGAAACGGAAAACTTACTTTTTTAATGAAGCTCTTATTCCATGCAAACTTAGTAGTCATATTATAGGTTGCACAATATTTCATTCCAGAAATAGACAATACTTCATAAGTATTTCCACTTACCTAACTTTGCTGTTTTGAGTAGAAGTTTAACAGTTTTCTCTACTGCAACGTAACATACAGTGAATGCTATCTTTGGGGGAAATATATTTGTATGTGGAAAAATGCTCACCAAAATTGCCATGCTTTCATGACACCATCTTTTAAATCAGGATGATCTGCCAGCCTTGTTGTGCATAGGGAAAGAGGTGTTCTCCAGGGTTCTGAGACTCCAGTTTTTATTTTGAGATTCATGGTTCAAAATCAAAACTTCTAAAATTCCAACCAGATGTAAAATTAGAAGAATGTACAGTGCATGCAATACACTATTAATGCATCCCAACTGGAATGTGCCTTTTAAAAAAAGCCAATGAATTTCTACCAAGTGAAATTTCCAGATTCTAGGGTGTTGCCACTTAAAAGAGAATGTCAGCAAGCTATTCTTGAGGTGACAAAAGTGTATCATTCTGGCAATGCCTTGTTTTGGGGTGAGGGGCTGGGGAGGGGATTTTAACTTAAAACAACTGAATGTCATTTTTTTTTTCCAGTCATCTGAGATGTGCGCAACCTGGTTGGTTGGGGTTTTTGGGGGGGAGGTATATCCAAATGAAACAGTGTAGGTAAGCTTCTCCTTTTAAAGGATCTTCTGAAACGGCACAGTTTCCTGTGCTGTATTTCTGCAGTCCCTCAGCATCACTGCAGTATTGCATGGGGTGAGTCAGCCCTTGTCTGCATTCTGATTCTGCCACAATCCTGACTAAAGCTAAGCTGTTGCTGCAATCAAGGTAGAGAAAATGCAATGTAAAGTCATCCTGGGTTGAAGATATTAAGTCCCAGGTGAATTTAATACCTTTCTCCAAAAGGCTTCACAGGTACCCAACGGGAGTGTTACCTAGACAGATATCCATCCCCAGGCTGAACTGATCTGTCACAGTAATAGCGATACTATACAATCAGTGATATCAAAATGTGTCCCTACCTAAGTTTCCAGAAGACTTCTGGCACTGCTTTTTGTCTCCTTGAGATTTTAAAAGCAGTATTTTGTTGTTTCAACAATGCAACAAAAAAGAAATGAAGATTTTAAATGTTATAAGTGTAAGGCTATGAGAGCTCTTCATAGTGAGTGCCAGTGGAAATGCAGCTCAGGAGTGTGGGTGTCAGTTCTGTGTGCGAGGTGTATGAGGAACTGCTTTTCCAAGCAGCAAGCAGTAGTGTACAGCTACATGTTACGGCTAGCTCTCTGCTTTTTAATTCCTGTTGGAACAGGTCATGAGCAACACTAGGTGGAGCTACCAATTTAATACTGAAATAACTGTTTCTACTGTTTGAAAACTTCATGTCAATGCATAAGCTGAGAAATTGCAAATAATAATAATTGCAGTGAGAGAAGGAGGAGTGTTTAAATTTGGGGAACTATTTGCCTTTTTTTTTTTTTTTTTTTTTTTTTTTTTTTTTTTTTTTTTTTTTTTAACAGTAGTGTGCACGAAATTGAAGTGATAAGAGAAGTAAAAATTTGTCCAAGCTATTTTGGTCTCTAGAAGTTTTTAATTTCTCTTTGTAAACTCTATTTTAACCAGTTATCATGGTAATTCTCAGTGATTTTTCACCCACCCCCTCAGGCATTAACTAAGGAGAGGAAAAAATTAGTGTCCGTTCTATATTAAGCCATAAAACAATGCTCCAGATATCATCTGTGATTACAGTTGATCCTGTCATAATGGTCAAACTTAAAATACATAGTACTGTCAAATTTCATGCTACATTGCTTATGCTGTTCTACTTTGTGGATGCAAATAGGATCATAACATCCATGCTGTCATCTCACAGTCAGCAAATGCCTCACTCATTCAAGACAGCAGTTTTAATAACTTTTCAATATTTAGGCTGTGAGGAAGATTTTTAAACCATTTAATACTGAAAGACTGTGCAGGACTTTATGTAGGAGGTATAATTTTGTTCATGAAATCTACTCTGTATTTTGTTGATCCTGCTATTTGTTTTTCAACTTCAGCATTAGGTGTTGGTGAATTTTGGCTTTTGAGTTACCAAGTTGAATTATTGTATGCCTTGTAAAACTTCATAATGTGTTACATCCAGATCTTTGATTGCTTCTTTAACCTTACTTTTGTAGACTATAAATTCTTTATTAATAAGAGTTTTTATTTTTTGGCATACATAAAATAGCCTGCTACAGAGGGAATGTCTTTAATTCATTTTTAAATGAAGATTTTTAGCAATGTTAAAGACAACTGGAAGAAGAGTTAATAGAAACTAAGACCCTGACCTGTTTTATCAAACTTTAAATATTTAAACTGAAATACCTAAATTGGGTCAGAAAAGCTTAAGAATAAGTAATTGCTCATTGACCTTCTTGATTTGACTGTTAGCTATAAAATCCGTGACTCGCAAAACTCATGGAACTGGTGATGCGGTGATCTAAGCTTACTGACTTACTTGCAATTGCACCTTTATCCTCTCCTCTTTATCACAATTCATTTGCATTCTCTTGCACTTTGGTTTTGAGCTTTCTGTGATAAGGAGCTTTTCTGTTTTGTCATCTTGCCTGTTTTGTCCTGACTACCATGATTCTCTCCTCTGGACAGAACTTCTGCCAGGGATGTGGTTTGATCTTCCACTGACAGCATGAGTTACGATGGGGAGAAGCTTGAAACTGGCCTGTTAAAACTCTGATTTACAGAGGGGCACATACAGAAGTTCCTCCTTCAAATTTCTATCCAAATGTCTGGTTATTTCTTGTCATCTGGCTTAAAAATTGGGGGTTGTATTAATCTTAACGTCTGTGGCAATAATGGTGAAAACTTGGGCTTTCTCTACAACACACATTTTAAGGAAAAATTATAAATAATGAAAGCATTGAATGAGTAGCAAAGACTGAGTGACTCACGTTGTTATTGGTTGCACATAATAGGGGAAGGACCAATAACAATATGTACCATTGCTTTTATTTAACATTAGAGCCTTGTCTTAAAGAAAAATAACTTAAATAATTTTAATTGTTTTCTTGCTGGCTTCAAATACACATTTCAAACCTAACAAAGCCTTTTGAGTATCATACTCATGATCAGTGAACACATTCAGTGGCAGGGTATTTTGTAAGAAATGTGTAGCTAAATCATGAGACATTACATCATCACTGTTCCTACTAATAGTAGCTGTCTCTGAGCTATCACTTGTCATGTTGTTAACTGCAGTCTCTCTCCAAGAATCTTTTGGAAAGAAGGGAAACTCAACAGTCACGAAGTGCTTTAAGGAAGAGTATTTGAGGAGTGGAGACTTACTTGCTTCATCAGGGGGCCATCATGAAGCTGTTACTCCATCCTTATTTTCCATCTGAGTCTGCATGCCCTAACATGCCCAAAGGAGAGCAGTTCAGCTAGTGTAATATAAATGGAAACACTATATTCAGCTGCTTTTCTGTAAGTTATTAAAAATAGTTTTATAACATTTAGAATAGTTTTAACGAGGGGGGAAAAAAAAATCCTGATGTTTAGATGTCAAATAGATGACACTGTTGGAAACAAGTAAAACACAGACTATTACTTCTAATTAGTTTGCCTTACTGTTTGCTGGCTAGTCTGTGCTTGTGTACTAGCTAGTCAGTAATCAGAAACTAATTTTCAAGCCAGATGAACCATGTGCTGCTTTTTTTGTGTGCAGTCACATGGGATGGGAGTGAAGACACTTTCCTGTAAACCTCAGGGACGTTAGAGTAAGCTTAAAAGTTTGTGGAGGATCTGGGAGCTCCGCCCTGACTGTGGATGACCCTGACAGTAAAGATGCAGGAAGGAGCAGGTGGTTTTGTATGTGATGAGAGATGATGAGATGGGGCGACATGAATTGGCTGTAGGCATTCCTGTGGCAGAGATTGCAGCAAACACAGGAAGATCTGGCATTATTGCAGTGGTGTAAGAGATCTCTTAAGGGTATGAGGCCAGCTTTGCAAACTAAAGATCCCTTCTTTTACTGCGTTAATATAGTTACATTATACATACCTTGAAGAAGTGGGGATTTTTTCACACATAAATAAATATCAAAATTAAAATGAGGATGTGAATTAAGGTTTTCTTTCCTGTTTTAAAGGAAAATATGATAGGCCTTAATGACTGTATCATTAGGAAACCCAAGATGAACGTAAGATGAGCTGCTGTAGGAAAGTTTTATCATCCTGTCATCTGTGGCTGTGGAAGTACTGTTAAATACCTTTATACAGTATGCGTTTCTGGTGGTGATCTACAGTGTGTTAATATTTTACTGACAGGCCTCCATTTGTATTAATTTAGTAAGAAAAAAGCATTAATCCTATTAGAAAATATTAAATGCATAGTATAGAATCTAAAATAGAAATAAATAATGGGAACATGTTTTAATAAATTTTATAATTGACTTGATATTTTAAAATGTGCATTATTTCCCAATATTATTCTTTACTATGGTTTGAATTCACAGATGGGGCTTTGAACGACCTGGTCTAGTGGAAAGTGTCCCTGCCCAGGGCAGGAGGATTAGAAAGAGGTGATCTTTAAGGTCCCTTTCAACACAAACCATTCTTTGATTCTATGATTTCATAGTGTAGCTACTTTAAAAATGAAGCTCAGCATTTGGGATAATGGAAACATATGTTTAAGTAAGATAAGTTCCTTTTTTTTTTTTGTACTTCTTTCAACATTTGAGCTGTTCCTTTATCCTGCTTGTTTTTGTATTTTTAGACTTGAAATATACCCCCTTGGACTAAATACTGAGGGTAATGATATATTTTCTAGTGGTATTTTCTCCTTGTCAGCTCAGTATTTGATTATGTACGAGATAATAGCATATATTGCCTTTTCTACATCTTTTACTAGTCAAAAAATGTTTTAGAAAACCTCTCAGCTTTATAGTAGCATTTTTATAAGTGTTGGTTATTGTACTTTTTTACTTTTTTTCTGTGAAAATCAGTGTTGCAGAAAAGCTTCTATAGAGATGGTGAGTGGAAAGATCTAAAATGTATACTAGTAAATTTTAAGTTGGAGATTTATTAACTGGCAGTTTGTCTTATTTTTCAGCCATATTATGTCTGAGTATGTGAGGATGACAGATACAGAGCGTGATCAGATAGACCAAGATGCTCAGATATTTATGAGGACATGTGCCGATGCCATTCATCAGCTGAGAACAGAAGGTAAAATGAGCAACTCTTAAAAGGTTTTTTTTTTTTTTTTTTTTTCCTCAGTTTTTGATAAAGGCTAATATAACACTGAATATTGGATGGTGAATCCGAGATGCTTTTGGAAGAAGATTGGTGAAGTCTTATTGCCTTGTTGTTCGCATCTGTGTAATCCCATTGGATGATTTGTCCTATACTTAATTTTCTTTAACAAGCCAGAGCATATAATTTTATTTATTTGTTGAAAGACACTAATGAGCAAGTGTAAAAAGTACAGTCCTAAATATTTACTGCTTGAATAAGAATTTAGCACTGTGGCAGAGGCGTGAACCACAGATCACTAAATTCAGTGATTGTCTCTTTCTAGCTTGTAGCTTGTCCACCTGTAAGGTATTACAAGTATAATCTTTCCAAGTTTGAGATAATTAAATAACTTTAACAGAGCTCTGGTAAAGTAACAGCATTTTTGACAACTTGAATATGGGGTCATTTACAATACTATCTTATGAACGTTGTAGAGAGAACTTCTGTTTTGCCATTTTCAAGCTGTCTTGCTGTATTTGTGTGTTTTATCAACATACCAAAGGTTTGCATCAGCTTTGAAATGCCATCTAAATGTAGTTTGGTGTTATTTAGAATAATTTAAAGTCAGTCATGCATAGGAACTATGTAGTATGAAAATAAGAAATATTAATATACATGAATTGAAAGGATGCTTGACACAATAAATTCCAAAGACTTCGCATAGTGTATACACTGGAGAACTCAGAATGTTAGAAGTTATATTTTAAGCAAGTTAAGTCTCTAGATCTGTTTTGTTGTGCTTAGCTTGGTGACATCTATTCTTGTTTAGAATTTGATTGAGGTAATATGACTCAGTAGCATATATAACAAATTAATTACATAAATATTCTAAGACATTAGTTGTTTCCAGCTTTTGGTTTGTTGTTATGATTTGCTCTTTTACAGAACCTATATTTAAATATAGCTATGTTTAAAATAAATACTAACATATAAAATATTAATAGGCTCTTGGATATCACTTGTATATCAACTGCAAATGCAAAGTTTTGTGCAAGTCAGTAAAAAGTGAAAACATTGTTAAATGTTTCTTTTGTATTTCAGCACACAAGGGTGTCCAGTCTGCTCAGGTAAAGGAGCACAGAACAGCTGTCTTGGACTTCATTGAAGATTACTTAAAAAGTACTTCGTATTTATTGAATGATTAAAAAAATGATTGTCTTTTCCAAGAAAGAAATCATACTCTTCTAACCTGAAGTTTTGTTTACTGCTGTTTTGAACAGGAGTGTGTAAGCTGTATTCTGAACAAAGAGCCATCCGAGTTAAGCGAGTGATAGATAAGAAGAGACTGTGAGTAGTGTCAAAAAATAGTTTAACTGTGCCTTTCGTTTGTAGGACATTCAACACAACTAATATTCATGTTTAGATTCTAAGGAGATTGTTTTAATGCAAATACTTAGTGGGATGAGCAACTTCTGCTGTCAGCAGGTGTATTCCAGGACTCTTCCACACTTCTGGCACATGGAGTTAAGTCTGTAAATGGCAGAGTGCCAATATAGTGCTGTACTTCTCGTTTATGTAAATAATTAAAGACCCAAATCAGTAAAATGTGGGTTAATAAATCTACTGGACTTGTACAAATGCAACAAAATATTTGTACGTGTCCCTTTAAGTAATATTATGCATAAAATAGTTTAGAATGAAATCCTGGACATTGGTAATGTGTCTCAAAGATACTATTTAGGATACTGTCTGTTTAGGTTCAAGAGACGTTCACTTCTCTCTCCTGTTCTTTCTCTGCATCTTTTTTTTTTTTTTTTCTTCCTTTTTTTAAAACCACTATCTTTCTGCTAAAGCAAGTGTTTATGTTGTGAATAAATGCTACTTGAGATGGCAGATCTTTATGGCAAGTAGAAACATGGTTAAAATAAAACTCTTGAATGTAACTTATTAACAGAAACAGAAGAGTTTCTACTTCCTATCGTTGAATATACCCAGGCTGCTAACATAGAGGTGAAAATGTCTATGAGAAGTTGAAGATTATTGTGCTTGCTGGCTTTTTGGTCCATGGTTTGGATTGGGCTTTTTTTTTCAGTCAAGTATCAAGAAACATACTTCTTCAGTTTCTTTTTCTGCTCACTCCCAGCTGTAAGAATGAGAGGGAGAATGAACAGGTTTGCAATTTATTTAATGCCTGTGTCTTCTCAATCTGAATTATTTGAATTCTAACCTTAAATTCAGTTATGTATATTTTAGTTTAAAAATAACAAATTCTAGAACATACACATCAATAAATACATTCCTGAATGTTTTTCTAAGACTTGATGCTGCTTTATCAGTTTGGTGCTTGGCTCGAGTAGCTATTTACATTGAAACTAGAGAGGTATTTTCAAAAGTACATACGTACATTTTATTCGCAGTGGTTCATCATGATTAAGCACAATTAGATTCACTCAAGCATATCCTCCTGAGACAGAAATAGTAGTACAAGCCAAAACCAAATAAAAAAAAAATACACCAAACCAGTTCTTAAGTTTGGTAAGAAATAATGAGAAAAAAGTAAGGCATTGGTGTTTTTGTAACGTCCATAACTTTTCATAAAAGACTTATAGAAACAAACTATGTGATATTTTTCATGTGTAAAAGCACATAACCTGATCAGTATTATTCACACTAAAGAACTTCAAAGAAAAATAGCATGAGTCCTGCAGTTGCAGAATTGGCTAACAATACCAGCTTTGCTGTTTGTTTTACTCATATTATTGTTTCCATGTGAAATCAAAAGTTCAAGATTTCTCATATGACTAACCAGAGAAAACAGCTCTATGCTAACCAGGGAGCAATGAAAGAGCTATTTCAGAAGTTAGAATACCACTTAAATAAAGAGCAGTAAGGCGTTAAAAATAACCTAGATGCGATGTAATGGCTACATTGTAATTTAAATTAAAATTCAATTTAAATAAATCACAAGGCATAAAACAATCTTTATGATGACTTGAAGAAAAATAGTCTTTTTTCATATGCCTTCAACTCGTTGATCGCAATTTTCCAAGGATTTCAGCAAATGCTTTATTGTAATAATTAGAACACGTTCTGTCACTTAAAAGAACTAGGCATTCTTTAAATAGTGCATCCCAGGCATTTTGTTTAGTTCTGATTGAAAACTTTGTACGTTGGCATACTACGCAGTCAGGACAAAAAAAAAAAACAAACAATAAAGGAATAAATTTCTTTGAAAGTAAATTAATCTTTCCTGTAGTTCAGTCAACTTAAAATATCTGTGTATCAGTCGATACTGAAAGGTTTACAGTAAAATATACTTCATCATGTTTCCTTTTATATCAATAGACACCCTAAGCACTTCAGCAAATTGCCTGAGTGTTGTGATTTTCTTACATAAGTTGTCTTTAAGTATTAACATTTTTTTTTTTTTTTAATTAAAAAGTTCACCCAATTACATAGACCTAGTTCTCCAGAATAAAAAGCTGAGAAATAGAAACATAAGCAGCTTTTTCTGTAGAGGTACTTGGGTATTTTCAGTTTTTATGTTCATTGTCGTTCAAAATTATCTTTCATTTCCATTTTAAACTTCTTTTTCCATTAGAATATCTTGTGAACTATGTATGCAGTTATTCAAATCAAGCTGATGTTTTTGTTATTGGGGAATTGGAGTTTTACTAGTATCAGAACTATTATTTGAACTGCATGGGCATCCAGATCAGTCTTTTTTTTTTCCTCAATATCAGGCAAATTTGGGACTTGAGAGGGAGGAGATGAGAAAAGAAGAGTTCTTTTTTTGTAAAATTACCAAAACCACAGTACTTGCAGAGTTTTTAGAACTAAGAAAGGTTCCTTTTTACTGTTTATTCTTGTTTAAAGAACATAGCCACTCATTGATGACTAATGCATTATATTCTGTTTTTCTCAGAATTTTCTAATTGTGGGTTAGAATTTAGACACAATACAAAGAAGGAAAGGAACACAAAATGCAACACTTTCTGTTAAGCAGCAGGGGAAGACTGCAGATCATAATGAGATTAACTGTTGATTGTATTTGAGGGGGCAGGAAGTTACAAAAGTGGCACAGCAGGTGATTCAGCCCATTGCTTTTTTGTTTTCTGTTCTTTAACTTCTCTAACAGCATTTAGCTGTCTGCTATGTAATAGCTACAGGATTCATTGAAGGCAGCAATAAACCACAGAAATTTACTGGAAAAAAACGTGTTGCCACTAATTTTGAACTTTTTTGGTGCCACAGTGAAACGTACTTGATAAATACTAAATATATAATCAATCACTGAATATGCTTCTCATTTTTTGCATTGCCTTTGTATTAAAATTACGTAGCAGGGACTTAGGTGTAGTGTGTATCTGTCCACTACATGCAGTTTTTCTTTTCCTTGCTTCTAAATGGTCTGTTGTGTCTTCTGGCAGACAAGGTAAGGATGACTTCCATCCTGGTTAAACTATTCTTCAAAACTAGTTTAATAAAAATACTTGTTCCAGGAAAAATGCAATTCAGTTTTATTTTCTTACTTTACCTGTATGATAATTGATGATAAAAAGTAAAATCGTAATTATTACTTGAAAAAAATTAAGTAGTGATATTGGCTATTGCTACTAAAAAGAATTTTCAGTACAACCAAACTGTTGTTGGGTTTTTGGTTTTTGGGTTTTTTTTAAGTATATGCTTTAATACACTGATTTTTTTTTTTTTAAGGGAAGTTTAATAAAATGTCTACTTTTTAATGCTATATCCTTCAAAATTATCCTCAACTCTGAACATGTAATGTATTTTGTTGAGGAATACTGGTCATGCTTTCGTTGCTTTTGTAATACTATTTCAGTGAAAGTTGCTAAGTACGTTTTGTGTCTTGACTGGAAAATCTTTAATGTGAAGCTTGCAAGAGTTAGTGTCAAAGTTAATAATCTGTGGTTGTTCTTGTTTTGGAGAAATACAACTGTGCAATATCAGTTAAATTATAGGTTCTTGTGGCTTTTAGGTCCAGACTTGAACCTGAGCAGACCAGCGTGTCCAAATCATCTCTTTCCCCTGAAAAATCTTCACAGAATCCTTTAGATGATTCTGAAGAAAAACTTTCTGCTGAGGAAAGCAAAGGTAAGAATAAAATGTAGTTACATTTCACTTTCTGTGGCAAGGCCTGTCTGTTTGATAGTACTTTCTTCACATTACAAGGGCCTGTTCCTGTGACTTGCACCTTTTCTATTTTCATTTTCCTTGAGTTGATCAGGATTTTGTGAAGCACATTGTGAGGCTGAGGAAGCAAAACCTTAAACTTTTTGACATGCTTTTTCCAACCAGCTGAAAAAGTCTTATGCCTTGCTGGATTCCTCATCCTGTCAATAAACTCTGTGTGAACTTTTTCCTTTTTGTTTATTTTTACCAATATCCATCTACTTGCATATCTTCTGAGATCAGTCTGATATTTCCACATTCCTGGAAAGTGACTCAATGACTTTCTGGGAACATTTTCAAGTTTTTAAGTACAGAGACTTTGATTTGGACGCCTCTACCTTAGGAACTACCTTTCAGGTAGAATATGCTTATAAGAGGGGAGGTTCTGTCCAGGTCCGGTGCTTTTGGGTATGTTCTCCACAGCATTGAATTTCCATACTGGAGGGATTGCATCTTGTCTAGTGGGCATGAGACAGCCAGAAGTCCAAAGCAACATCTCTGACCCCAGGGTCATTTCAGCTGGTGCTATTCTTGACAGGACTTCTGAACATTGCTTTGGATTCTTTTATGGCCTGCTTCTGAGGCCAGGGGATGAGAATCCCTTCTCTTAGCTCTTTCGGTCCGTCCTTGGATGCGTACGCTGGCAGAACTTTGTTGCAGAGTGCCTTTCAGAGTACCACCACTATGCAGATAATGTCAGGTTCCGTATCGGAAGAGAAATCTTGTTTCTGAGATTCTGGAGTTGCTTTCCCTGGCTTGAGCTGTCTAGAGGAGTCCAGGGTACCCTGTGATTTGCAGCATGAAAACTGGTTTTGGACAGAAACAGAAACCGTATTAAACGTGACCATTACATTAGGATATTACTTCAGCAAGACAGAAGAATTGCACTGGATGGCCATATCACTCTGGTAATCAGTTATTGTTTCTTTAATGATTTTTATTAAAAGAGTGTCTGGTTAGTGACGTTAGGGCCATACAAAGAGTGGATTCATGTGAAGTGAGTACTCCATTTCTGGATGAAGACTCTAATACTGAACCTTTCACGGTGTGTGAAAGGTTTCATTTTCTGATACAGCTTATCTTCCTAACCAGTTTGTACGTCTGCAGCCCTATAAGTATGCTTTTTTTTTTTTTTTTTTTTTTTTTTTTTTTTTTTTTTTTTTTTTTTTTTTTTTTTTTTTTTTTTTTTTTTAAATGCTTGGCACTGAATTTATTGTAAGAAGTGAAGGTTTTGATTATGGGTCGTTTCTAGTGCTTACTACATTTTTATAGTATGTCTTAAGTGATGCAGTGCACAGGCACATAGATGAGTTTCACCTTAATGTGTTATCAGTGTTTCGCAGCTGTGAGCTAGTGCCAGCAGAGAAGTGGCAGCCTAATAGCATCCTCCTGGCCCTGTGCTCTTTCCTTGTTACTGAATATCTCCGCAATCTCTGAAAGCGTGCACTCCCGCCGCAGAGCCATTACAATTTTTAGTTCCAAAAATCTGTGCCACGCCAAGGCAAATGCTGTTCTTTGGTTGCCTTGGACACAGCAAACCACTGCAATAAACAGAAATGAAGCTTTGTTTATTGCACGTTAATTTGGATTACTCCAGTTTTCACTTTTATTAGTTTATGCTTTAATTTTTTTATAAGAAAGTCGGGATCTCGTCACATAAGTGATGCTGCTGCAGTACTTCTGAGGGATTGTGGACTAGTCTTTGGGAAAACTCTGAAACTTGTATCAAAATAAGTCTGTCTGAAACAGTTTGTAAATGCACATGGCCTATGATTGCTCACATAAGGGTAAGTGTTGGTTGCTGTGCTTATAAAAATCAGCCTTGTGACTTCACTGGTAGGTAGTTGTCAAAGCATGGAAATAGTGTGAAGGAGATGACTGGGAAACAAGAAGCAGTTTAAATTTTGTAGCTTCTGATAATTCTTTTTTTCTTAACAAGTAGCTTCTCAAATTGTTAAGAAATAGGAGAAATTCCTGGGTTTAGAAATAAGCTGTTTCATTCTCAGAATGTTGGTGGTTTAGAGACTGGTGATCATTTGTATTTATGAATTAGCCATCACCAGCATGCCTGGGTCCCTTGCGTAAACAGCTCAGCTGTGAATATAGTTCTTCTGAGAGCAGCGTGCGGTCCTGTCCTTAATTTGAATGTTATGGTGAACAGCTGAATGTCCTACTTGTCCTGCTGAAGCACAACATGGGGTTTGTCTGGTTTTTTGGCAGAAACCAAAGCAAAATATGATTACTTCTGTTTTGAGGCAAAGCACCTGTTTACATTAGAATTACACTGGACATGCCTCATGGTAGGAAAATAGTCTCTCTGGAGATGCTTTTATATGCGGACAGTATTTACTTGCATATTACAAATTTGACATTTAGTTTATGGAAAATAAGTGTAAATAATGAGTAGCTTTTTAACTGGTCCGCAAGCTTAGCACCTGTCTCCTTTCAGCATGGAAAAGGATGCTGAGGGTTTGATCGTTATTTTGTATCTCTGTCATGTATTAACAACTACTTTCTGCAAAAGAAACGTAGTTTGGCTTTTGCTGGATGAATTGTAGAAAAGCATTAATGTCAGCTCGCTGAAAGCTGCAGAACAACTTTCCCAGTAGCCAGAAACGTACTGCAGTGACAGGAGGAACCCTGGGGAGACAACGTGTTTCTCACTTACCTCTTACCATAACTGTATTTGCTTATTAGCAATCACACTGGATACAGGTGCTGGTTTTTTAACAGTGCTGACAGCACCTGAAAGTAATTGGTTCCTCTGGGATAAGATAGGAAAATATATATACATATGTGTAATTTTTTTTTTTTTTTTTCGCTCCATGAACTTATCTTATTTTCTTTGAATCCAGTAAATAATTGACCATAATTTTAATATAATCTAAATACATTGATTACTTAAACAAGTTTTGTGTTTCTATGAAGTAGACTTGAAATACTGATCATACCCCATGGAAAACATAGTGTTGAGTCCTTTATAAACAATCTTTAAAGATATTCTTGTTTTTATTTCTTATTGCTCGTAAGAAAGAATAGATCTATTTTGGAGTTTTGTTGGGTGGATTGTGGTTTGGGTTTTTTTTTTTAAATTTGTTTTATTCCTTATCCACATCCTTCATTTGTAACATTGGCATTATTTGTACATCCAGGTTTGGTTGTTGGGAAGGAAAATATACATTTATAAAGGAGACACACACAGCAATACTCTTTTATAATATTTATTTTTCAGGAGTTTTCACAAATACTATAGTGAAGGATAAAGGGGAAAAATTCTTCTTATAATACTTTTCATGTACTTGTTTATGGATAGGATTACTCCTTTCAGAGGCTTCCCAAGAGAAGTCACTATCTGAATGATGATGCATTGCTGCTTATGCAATTGAAAAAAAATTAGGTTTATATCGTGGTTTAGCCCGAGTCACCACACAGTTGCTCACTCTCCCTCCCCCTCCCCCGCAGGATCGGGGAGAGAACTGGGAAGAAAGGAAAACTTGTGGGTTGAGATGAAGACAGTTTACTAAGAACAGCAAAGGAAAATGACAATAATAACTAAATGTAGGGATACTAAAATATACAAAATGAACGGTGCACTGTTCCACTCGACTTCCCAATGACCACGCAGCCCATCCCGAGCAGCGGTCAGAAATGAAACTGAGCAGCAAGCAAAGGAGCAAGAGAGAGGGATGCCCCCCCAAGCAAGCCCCTCTTATACACTGAGCATGACGTTTATGGGATGGAATACTCCCTCTGGCCAGTTTGGGTCAGCAGTTCTGGCTGTATTCCTCCCAGCTTCCTGCACCTGCACATTAGTGAAACCTGGGAAGCTGGAAAGTGTCCTTGGTCTCTTAAGTAACAACTCATAACATCAGTGTGTTTATCAACATTCTTCACCAAAAACACATCAGCTACTGAGAGGAAAATTAACCCCATCCCAGCCGAAAATAGGGCAGTATAGAAGGTTATAATAAAACAAATGAAAATACTTCTAAATGCCTGGAAAAAATGACTCGGACAAATAGGAAGTGTGAAATCTATGAAAAAGTGAAAACTAAATCTTTCTGTACTTTAATTTGCAGTCTGCATCTGATAAATCAAAGCAGATTCAGCTTTGATTCATTGTGGGGTGGCGCAAATCTGTCTTGGTTTTTGTAAAAAATGCGACAGCCAGTAGGGAAGAGGAAGGCCTTCTCAGCAGCGCAGTCTTATTGTTAGGAGCTTAAACACTGATGCTAGAACAGCTTCAGAAACAGTAGGTTCCTGCAGCATAGTTTCTTTTCTTTCCTGTTCTAATTTCTTAGTCTATAATCAGAAGTATGTAATTAAGCCTAAAAATAAATCTTCCAGAAGAGAATATCGCAGAAATAGCCTTTGAAGATCTTTTATGCCCAACTCGTACTCGGAGTTATGCAGATGATTAGCTTTCATCAAGGCGGAAGTGCTGTTGGAATCAGTGAAGTAGCTGTGATGTGTCAGGGTTAGTTCGTGGGATCAGATCTGATTCCTGTTGTACACAGAAAGACCCCTTGCACAGCAGGCTGTAGGATTTGCCCTCTAATATGCAGTTTGAACAACGTGGGGAAATCGAGTTTGTTCTGTGAACTTTGCTCAAAATGTCTCTGAGATTCTGTTTTTACTTTTTGGGATGAGGAGCTGGTGGTTTTGTCAAGTCTCGTTGGAAGATAATAGCTTTGCATATAGACTGTCATTTTAAAAATTGTGTGTTTTCTTCTCTTAAAAGACAATTGCTACAGTATTTTGTGCCCTAGCAAGTCTTAGTGCATTGTGAGTTGTTTTGTATCCTTCACTGTCAATGTATTGGTACAACTCATCATAGTTCACAAAATTAAACATATGTTTAGATTTAGAAGTTCAATGTTATTGCTGTAATTTTGTGCTGTAAATATAAGGTGAATCTCAGTTAATGAGGAATGAGATGTAACAATTTCATCAGGGCTCTGAAATGGATGAAATGTGATTTTCACTTTACTGCCCAGTGTCCTGTATTATCTCAAGTGTTTGATGGTTCTGTTACAGACAAGAATCTGCCTGATGCCCAAAGCAACCTTGGATTATGGGGGGATGGCAAAGGTGAAGATGAGCTGTCACCTGAAGAAATACAAATGGTAAGTATATCTTGTGTCTTATTGTCCATTTTATTACATTTTCTGCTGTGTTCATATGTGTTAAGAAAGTACATATTCACCTGAATTCATTTTCAACTTTCATTTCATGCAGAATAATACCATAACAAGATACACCTTTTGCACGTGGCTTCCTGGTTCTTCTGGTAGTAGATAATATTATAAATTGCTACAAAATACTTACATGGAGCCATGAAAATAGTAGCAACTATTTTTCAACAATTGAAGTTGAAATTATTTTTAAAATTACAGTTTTGAATTGCTTTTTAGTCAGGAAACAATAGAAGTCAAGGCAACATCAGAAAAAGCATTATGAAACTTAAAAAAAAAATAAAGTGTTGGCTGGTTTTTACTTGAACTATTTCTAGAATACACCTTAAATAGTTACACTATTTAAATGTAACTATTGAAGTTTTACTTTATGTTATTCCTTGAATTTTTTTTATTATCAAAATCAGATTACTTTACTAAAAGGAATAGCTCCATCTTTCTCTCACAACTGAATCTCATTAATTTTACCTTTTCTTAATTTCCCTGATATCAGCACATTTATGTACTGTTTGATCCAATTCTGCTTACAGTTGAACCTATATACTACAAACTTTCTGACATAGGCATGACTGCTGACAACCTGTTAGATTTGCTGATATTCCTAAAATTTATTGTTTTGAACATGGCTCAAAACTCTTCGAAAACCTCTCTACGTTAGCACACGTTGCTTTGCTTTGTATAAAGAAAGAAAAACTGTTTTATAACTAGCTAGTAGATGTGCAGTTTTCAAAATGATGAGCTTTACTAAGGCAGAAGCTCCTTGGCAGTGATCAGAGATGTTCCCAAACACAACGTGCATTTCTCTTCCCGTCAGAGGGGAGGAAGTTGCACATAATTATGGTATGGTTTGTCAAAGAGAAAACGTTCTTCGGTGGCTGCTCTTGATGCTCTCATATTGCCAGTCTGAAATCTAAAGGTTTATTTCTGTTTTCTGTTTAAGGAGAATTTTACAGATTTTCATTTTCCTGTGTTTAGGGACAGTATTAGCCTCCTTGCTGTAAGCTTCTAGCGGATCAGGAGGAAACAAGTATCAGAGGTGATGGCTCTGACAGGGCTTAATAATAATTGGCTACTAAATGCTGGATTGCTTTTTGTAGGCCTCGCACTGTATTAAGTTTTAAACATGTTACATTCGTTGCCATGGTACTCTGGGAATGAATACCTTTCTTTTTCATGAAATCCTTTTATACTTTCTACAGTAAGGCCCCAGATAGCTGACCACTTACATGAGTTGCCAAAGTCTGTGAGTTTTGTTCAAGTTTTGTTATCAAGACTGAAGAAAGATAAACATCTTAAAATGCGGATTTTTTTTTTTTGCCCACCAAGGATTTGCATTTTTCCCCTGGAATAAGTTCTCTTTATTGACGTAGGAGGAGGAGTGATTCCAGGCCTAAGTAAGAAAAGAATCTCTGTTCATAGCTGAATGCTTTGAATGCATTTTCATAGTGCTTTGAAGCATTTCTAGACTCCTAAATCTCCAGTCCTAAACTACTACTTATTACGTGTTTGGACAGCTCTTCCTAGAGGAGAACCAACAAACATTTTTTAAAAAAAATCCATTATTATTCTTTTCTCATTCAGAGCTCTCCTGTGCTATGCTTTTTAAAATTATTATATGAAATAATATAATAATCCCCTTTAGGGGGCCTACAGGAAAGACGGGGAGAAACTCTTCAGCAGGGCCTGTTGTGACAGGACAAGGGGTAATGGTTTTAAAACAGAGGGAGGTAGATTCACATTAGACATTAGGAAAAACTTTTACAATGAGAGTGTTGGAACACTGGCACAGGTTGCCCAGAGAGGTGGTGGATGCCCCATTCCTGGAAACATTCAAGGCCAGGCTGGATGAGGCTCTGAGCAACCTGGAGATGTCCCTGCTCCTTGCAGGGGGGTTGGACTAAAGGTCCCTTCCTAATGATTCTATGATACCTTTTTTTAAAATTCTACTGGTTGTTTTACACTGATGTATTTCTGTTGGGCTTTCAGGAGTTGCACTTCCTGTGAAAAGGGGTATAAAATTAACAGTCATGCTCCAGATTAAATAAACTTTAGCTCAGACAGACATACTATTGTCCTTATTCTTAGCTTATACAGCTCTTCCTAGAGTTTGCAAGAAAATTTGTAGTGTACAACAGTTCTGTGATGTCAGTGCCATGATTAAGTGTAGAAGAATGACGCATTCTGGGAACTTTAGATGTTTGCTTTACGTTTATCAGTCTGCTCAGGGGGAAAAGAGAGGCAAATTTACTAGTCTGTTTAGAGAAGCAAAAGATCAAAATGCTAGCGAAATAAAAATAACAGACTTTGAAGTCCAAAATATATTAATATACTGAAATGTTTTCCCTGCTTTTGTGCCATAGTTGATTCTTAAATTTCCATGTGTGACTTTCCATGTAAGATTTGTCTTTGTTATGTACTCTCAGTACTTGTGTTTCAGTACCCATACCAGGAAACTAGAATTGAGAAAAGCATACACAGGGAAGTTACCACTAGAGCAGCCTCCTCTCTTCTTATAACTTATTCTGAGATCTGACGAAAGCTGGTGCCTGAATCTCCTGTTGAATGTTGCTGTGGTTCTGATCTCCCCCAGGGCTGTTCTTGCCTGGTGTCCCTCACTGCAGGCTGACAGCATGACCACCAGTAGCCAGGGCTGCCCGTAGCTCAGCTGCTTCTCACACTGACTGGGAATCTGTGCTTCACTGTTCCGAAGAAATAGAGACTTGCTTTCTACCTCTCCTAAAAATTAACAAGCATCAGTTACTTCCACAGTACACCTTGGAAGGAGTCTGCATTTATTATGATTTAAAAGAAAAGTGAGTCAGCATTCATGGCGGTATTAATACAGACATTTCTTTTTTTTTCTCCACCAGTTGTCAAGTAGAAGGCAAGCTGATTGTTTCTAGTTATAATTAATGCCTCTGATTAAGTTCATTTCTTGTCAGGCAATTTTTTTTTTACCACTGGATTGCGTATTATTGGAGTTGTCAGACTGTAAACACAGAGCTGTGTATTTGTGTTAAACATATATGTGCACAGCAGGGTTTCAGATGTAAACATTGCTGCCAGTATGTTGAAGCTCAGAGCTGAGCAAGCCATCGCTCTTTTTTTTTTTTTTTTTTTTTTTGGGGTTTGGGTTGTTTTGTTT
>WHYT01017132.1:100762-133213 GCA_009806455.1 Tetrax tetrax | reverse complement strand
TTTTTTTTTTTTTTTTTTTTTTTTTTTTTTTTTTTTTTTTTTTTTTTTTTTTTTTTTTTTTTTTTTTTTTTTTTTTTTTTAGGGTTTGGGTTGGTCTGTTTTATGAACACTATAATTAGATAATTTACAAAGGATAGAGATGTATGTGGTGACTATTCCACAGTGAAATTTCTATCTCAGTGCATTTTTAAGGAAATTTATAGCGAAGAGTTGACCTTTATTGGTAAAACTTGCATACTGTATAATTTTACTCCTAAGAAGCTTTAAAGTCACTGGATCCATTATTCTTATTTTCAGGTACATTTGGGTCCAGAGTGTAAATATAGGTGTAACTAGGAAATAATTTGAGTATTTGAATCTGCATTGCTTTTTTCATTGCTCACATAAATCCTTGATACTGATTTGGCAATATTTCATTACTTCATTGTGCTTTTAACATAGGAATCACGGGGTCTTTGCAAACACGTAACAAGCCCTCACAGCTTTAGTTAATTTATTCACTCAAATGACAGTTAATTATTTCTCTTCTGCATTATGTTTGCTGTTACAGATAAGTTAATTTCTACTTTTTTAACATTTGATTTGTGAAGAGTGGACCAACTGTATTTAAGTTACTCAGAAAAGCCAGCAGCTCTCAGAAGAGGGTGGGTTACAGTGTAGAAATGGTGTTGGTTTTAAATTGCAATGTATTGTGCCAAATCATATTTAACAATTCTCAGTCCTGGTTCTGTGATCTTTCCTGTGGGTGAAATAATGAATTAAAGCTCTATCATATTGCTACAGCAGCAATTTCTATCATTATTTTACCCACAGGAGAGAGCTTTACATTGTTCAAAATGGTTGCAGGCTATTGTATGATTTGCACAATAAATTCCAGTTTATGTACCTGTACTCAGGGTTATCAATGGTTTTTATGGTTATTGTGAACAGGTTTCTTGTGGTTGCACTGAGTGGGGAAAACAAAATCTGACTCTGCTGTTTGAGTTGTGAAAATACCTCATTTTCTCTGACTTTATCTTTGGTTTTGGTTTGGTTTTGTCTTAAATTCAGGTACAGTACATATAATGACTTTTCTCAAGGGATAAAAAAAAACAGCCTATGATTATTTCTTCTATGCCTTAGATTTTTAGACATCTCTTAAGCACTTTGTCACTTTATGCCGTACTTTGGTAACAGAATATGTCGCTGTCATAAAAGAGGCTACTTTAATAAGCCATAAATCACTGAGCTGTACTGATCACTAGAGTTTGGCTTATGTTCCCATCATGTAAATCCCTTTGTGACACACTGGTATATGACGTGTTCTGCGCTCTAACCTTTTGTTCAATTGACTGTTTGAGCGTATCTTACTGCTGGCTGCACCGAGCACCCATCAGCCATGATTTGAAATTGCAAAGATTATTCAGCAATTCAAACGGCAGTCTGTGGCAGTGGAGGGTTTTCAGTATCAAAGAGGCTTTTTAAAGAATGCTTTCTCAAGTGGATTTTTGCTATTTGTAAGGGATTAAAATCATTCAGTGTTTCCTTATTGAAAATTTGCCTTCTAAATTAGTTATCATCTCAGTTCTACTAAGGCAGCAAAATAGGGAATTCTGGATGTTCAATATCTGTGCAGAAGTACTTATCCTTGGAGAAGTCAGAAAAACAATTACAGCTCGCTGGCCCCATTTAGTCACTTACGGACCAACCAGTCAAGTCAGTGATAAATCCTGTGGCACTATTTCATTGTTCTGCACCTTGGCTCTGTTTTGTATGTCTCTAAAACCAGAGACATACGGTAGTGTGAACGCAGGAGTGCAATGATGGAACACCTCTAGCCATCCACTACTCCGAAGTAAATATCACTGTGTTAGTCAATTATATTTTAACAAATGCTCTGCTCTGTAGGAGACACTACAGGCAGCAGTGACAATGATATTTGAATATATTGTAACACTGATACTTTTTATTTAACAAAACCATTGGATCTTCAGGGTGGAAGTCAGTGGGACTTCAGGGAGCTGTGCAGTATGTTCCTCCTGTTCCCCCTCGACCATGGGGCTGGGCTCCTTCCCCAAGGCCTCCACCCTGCAGCGAAGGTGACAGTGCCCAGCAGCTCCTCTCCTTGTCTGTGATCTTGGACTCTCTGGAGTCCTTTAACCAAGGAGAGAAAGCTGCTCTTGCTGATCAGGTAGATAGTGAACCTCTAGTGCAAAGAGAAATTTGTCTTTTAAAAGAAAAACAATAATTCATTATTCATTATATAAATTGCCTGTGTCAAAAGACTAAACCTTTTTCAATGAGATTCACCATTACCCTTCTTTAAACATACCTGTCATTTCACACTCGCTTCTGCCAAATTAAACCTACAAAATTCTGATTTTTAACACAGTAACCACTTCCCCCTGAGTCATACAGGTTGACATTTAATTTGCTGTTGGTGGAGTCAGGTACTGTTTTTCTGAGGTCCTGAAGGGCCTGAAGCAAGATGAAAAATGTTACAGCACAAAGTATGGGGGACAATGGTCATGGTGTGGGGTACGAGGTAAGAATGAAGGTGAAGGGGATGAAAGGTGGCTTGCTTTTTCTTGTTTTCTTGCTTTCCTGTGTTCTGGCAGTGCAGAAGTCTTGCTCACCTCCTGCTATCCACTGTCCCTTAAGCCAGCCCTATCCTCTCATGCTGTGGTGGGATTCAGTTTACTGATCTACCAGAAAACTCAGGAGGAAAAAGTGGTTAGTGAGCTAAAACGGCCTGCCGCACAATCGGATGAGCAGCAGGGCTTGCTTAGGACTGTGTATGTGCGGAGAGAGAGGAGCAGGACCAATTCCTCAGTGGCTGCACTAGATCTTTTTCACTTCACCCTGAGCAGTACACACACTTAGTGCTTCTCTGGGTTAGTATGAAAGTACGTGATACGGCTGAAGTTTAACTGTAACGTGTGGATCATTTAAAGGGATGCATACATCAGGCTCTGAAGCAATCCACATGAGGAGCTGCACGAGCTGTGTAAGGAAGGTCTCAAAGGACCTGGGAGGTGCTGGGGACAGGGTGGGGGTCACAGTGGTGGTCACAGTGGTGAGCCAAAGATAGTCACCAAACGCAGCAGTGTAATGATGTTAAATGTACATACTCCTACAGACGGGCTCTGTTACAGAAGCTAAGGGTCAGATGAACTGTATGTCATATAGCCACTGATTTTCATGTTGCATCTTAATAATAAACTGTTGTTGTTTAAACTACTTTGAAATATGAAGTGCTTCAATTTCAGCTATTTCAGGAGTGCTACTCTAAAAGCAGAACGCCCACTTGCCTTTCATTGATGTAACACGACCCTTGCTGTTATCATAATTCTCTGTGATTCGGACCTTTTCCCCCTCCTTCCTTTGTTTGCTTTTTGCACAAGATTGTAGTTGTTTTCAAATACTTACTGTCTTCTGCGGGCAACATCTCCTTGCCTTGCAAACTTAAGCATTGAGCATTTACTCTGCAAGCAATTCCTCTTGCACCAAGTCTGACGTGTAGGCAGTGCTGCTCTGTTGGTGTGTTTATCTTTGACAACACACTGCTCTGTCCCAAAAAAGCATAACAAGACTTTGCAAGGTGGCTCAGGGGACTGTTGCACTTTTACTGCTAATGAAATTGTAACGTGATTGAATTACACCAAAATGTCGGCTCGTTCAAAATGAGGAGGTTAATGGAACTGGAAGAGGGCTCGCTGTCTTGCACAGCTCGAGTCAAATTCTTTGCATTCTGAATCCTGTTTTCTGGTGTTCACGCTGCTGCACTGTCACTGGGGTTTGTCGGAGGCACGTAGCAGGTAATGCTTTCAGCAGAAATGTGTATCCTGCGTGCTGTTTCTGTGTAACTGCACAGACCAGGTCTTTCCCAGCTTCACGAGAAAGTGCAAGATCTAGTCATAGATCTGTGTCCATACCGCAGAGGTACAGCTGTTACCGAGGCTTTGGCCAAGCTTACCTTGAATAAGCTTCCACTCCCTCCCCCGAAATGCAACTTGTGACCCTTCCGATACGAGGTGCTCTGCTGTCGCTGATGGCAGGAGCCTTTTGGCTGGGGCAGGCCACAGCGCTCCCCGAGAGCCGAGCGGCTGTGGGGTAGGGAAGGGCACGCTGCAGGCCCCCCTCGGGCTTTTAATCACCTGCAGCGCGCTGCCTGACTGCAGAATGGAGTTCATCCAGGCACCTTGAAAAGCCCAGCTCAGTTTGTCCTAACGAGTTCTTTCTAAACCACAGTCCTTCCGGTGCGACTTCCAACAAAGTCCACTACGACGCGGGATACCCTTCTCGGCTGTATTTTGGCTGTGCAGATTTTGTTTCAGCAAATCATCGTGAACACTTGTTCTGTCACAAATCTCAAGTGATCTGACAGTCAAGTACATCTAAAAAGTTAAATCTTATTTTCTTGTATAAGAAAGGTGTAGTGCTAGAAGTATATTTACATGTTTCACTGATTACTCATGAGTTTTAAATGGAAGAGGTCTGTGGAATAACTAAAGCATTTGTGAAGTATGAAGTAGTAGTCAAAATATTTCACATTGTAGCAAAATCTGAAAGCTCTTAACTTCATGCTATGGGCAGTACGTAAATAATGTGAATGACAGTGCAAAGATACCATTAAGAGAATAGCATGCTTTCACAAGCATGAAAGCTTTCCTTACTCAAACTTCTAAAATAATGAAAGGGGACAGATTTAATCCACTGTATTTTTCCTTATTGCAAAGTAACTTCAGCAAAATCTTCCAGTTATTTTGGGGTTTGTTTCATTAATGGGAGGAGAATGACAAGTGTTACAGTGACTGGTTACACATAAGCACCGTCCCTTTAAGTCAGTAGTAGTAACTCTTGAGTATCTTTTTAGTTGAGACATATTGTAAATAGATTGCAAGGAAGGGTGGAAGTTGGTTGATCAGGGGAAGGGGTTGAAGAAACTTCTTGGGTCCAAGCATGTGAACTCATCAATGTGATTTCCTTCTTCCAGTTTGAACAGGAGAACCAGAGACTTGTTGGTGAAATGAACAATCTCTTTGATGAAGTCAGGTAGAGTTTCCCGTTACTCGACAGACTGCTGCGCGTGCTGGTCGGTAACGCAGACACCACCCACAGTGGTGGTGAATTTGCTGCAGGACGCCTGGCTGTGTGAATTGTAGTGGTGTGGTAGGAAGGGGGGCAAAAGCGGAGCGCCCAGGAAATGAACTCTCTGAGTTTGCACATTGTGCTGTCCCACAGCGTAAAGAATGGTTCTGAGTGACACGCAAACTGTCCAGAATAGTAGTGGTTAAATTTACGTTCTATCTCACTTAGACCTAAGTTTTAAAAGATTAAATTTTCCATCATATTATGCTGTCTGCTGCATACGCAGCCAGCAGTAGGGGAGGTGCAGTCACTGACCCCCGTGCAGACCTGTCCTCATGGCAGAGCGGCAGTGCCGTTCGCTCTCCGCTGGCTGTGCCGAAGACCCGAATGGCTACCTCAAGGTAGAACCTTACTTTTGGGTTGCTGGTACCAGGCAGGGTGAATTCATAGCAGCATGTAGAAAGGATACGTCAAAATTAACCGTGTGGCGTCCACCACGGATGTTGTTATATTAGATGAAAGAAGGAAAATACATGAAGCTCTTGCCGTGAAGGCTGCTATCTGCAAATTTCCAGGTGGGGCCTTTCCCAGAGCTTCCCTGTGGGCTGGTGAATGAATTGTCAGAGCACTGATCCCAGGCTATGGCCGTGTCACAGACGGCTGACAAAACAGCCGTGCCTTTCGAATAGCCTGCTGACCGGCCTGGAGAATCTGAGTCTGCAGGAGCAAGTGTTTGCACTGGTTTCTAATGCAGTGTCTTTGTTCTTCGCCAAGACAAATTGAAGGAAAAGTGGTGGAAATCTCCAGGTTACAAGAGATATTCACGGAAAAAGTCCTGCAACAGGTTAGTATAATTTAATACTACAGCAGAAAATACAGCTTGAAGATTTTATTGGGGGTATTTTGGACTCTTGGTTGCATGCAAGATGTAAACATAGGATTAGTGAATCTTGATGCAAATGTGAAGGAAAATAGTTTTGGTTTTCAAATGCAAAATCAAGATATTTACTGTTGTTACTTATGAATATGTACTGGGAATGGAAAATGCAACATATGTATCAGAATGATCCCTCTGCTTCAGAATTAGTGTCCTGTTAAATATGTTACTTAATAGCATCTTTTCTGTAAATAGTGGCAGTGGTCTCTTTCAGAAGAGCTGGCAAAAATTAGGTTAAATTTGATTCTAGATAAATGGGAGACTTCCTGTTGATCTTGGTAGTCTCCGTTCAGGCTCGTAAGATCACAGGTAAAAAATTACAACTTAATTGCCTCTAAACCCCTGCATCATTGAAACTAAGATGTTGCTAATAACAGATTTTGAGTTTTGCTTGTTCCTCAAGTCCTTAGAAGTGCGTTTTCCTAAAATTCATCACTGTTTCTCAATTTTATTTTTTTAAACAGGAAACTGATATTGACAATATCCATCAATTAGTTGTGGGGGCAACAGAGAATATCAAAGAAGGCAACGAAGACATAAGAGAGGTAACATCTCAAAGTTGTATTTTGAACTCACTTATTTCTGTTAACTTTCAGTTTTGTTCAAGTGTTGCTTTACACAGCTCACCCACGGTACAGGTGGAGCGTGTGTTGGGCTCTCAGGACAGGATTTTGGAAAAACAGTAGCTGAGGTTCTTAGCAGTTCACATTGCTTGTCTCTCCAACTGTGATTTCAATAGCTATACAGGTCTGCAGAAATCTGCTCAGTCTCACCTGTTTTATAGATGTGAAGGTCACCTGGCATGCATTTAAGCACCTGTGAACTTTGTTTAAAAAAAGAGAGAGAAATTGCAGACTAAGAATAAAAGACAGTGCTGAATTTGTTGAAACTGGAGTTAAATGCAGAGCATTAGCAGAAGAATCTCTTTACCATGCTGAATGTGTCCCACGTGCTCCTAGTAAACGACTTTATCCCATTGTCTTACGAATTGGAATGAAATCATGTTTTCTTTCAGGAATTGAGATTTCAATAAAAACATCGGGCTACTGAGTAAATGACTCAAGTTTGTGGGTGTGGTGGTTTTTGGTTTTTTTGTTTGTTTGTTTTCCCCTCCCTCTTGAACGAACATAGAATATGTAACTCAAGGATGAGTTATCTACTGCTCAGCTCTCCTGACAAGTGTATCAAACACACATTAGCAAGCATAACTTAGGGACTGAAATTTCTGATTTGGAACTTATTTCCACACTTCTTCGAGTAGAAAATCTGGAGTATTCTTTTCAGGAGCTGTCTAATAGGCATGGTGGGATGGCACATGGCGGGGAACACATGTGGGTTTTTTAAAGATTTAATCAATAGAATTACCAATATAAGGCATATGGTTACTATGCCTTTAAATGACTCTTAAGCACTTGAGGAGGGTACAGCAGCTGACTGTCCCAGTGTTCATATTAGGCATCAGCGTTCAACAACATGGCATGAACTGAAGGTATTTTTGCTTAATTTTTCACATTTGTAGGTAGAACTAAATTTCCTAAACTACACTGAGAAACAGTAGAAAAAGCTGATAAATACACAACGTCATTACTCACATTAATGTTTGGTTCACATAAAAGCAATCTACTGCATGTGTAAATGTGAAAAATGAGAGAGAAAAGAGGTCTCTTGCCTCATGCCGGTCTCAATTTTGGGAGGAGAATCCAAGAAAAATACTTGCAATACTTGCCCTAGAACTACTTGTTCTGAGACTGAAATATGTGACTGACAGTGCTAAATCAACCTCCAGAAATAGCTGTCAGATTTTGATGTGTGTGTTTTTTGTTTTGGTTTGGTTTTTAAGTCAGAAGGTATTTATTAGAATGATGAAGGCCTGATTATTTCTAATCACAGAATTTCACTGTTGGAACTTACAACAAACCTTTTAAGCATGTACATTTCGATGGAGTTCTTAATGGTTTGGGTATATTTCCATTGCGTGGGATCTTGTAATTTTTTCTGGGTGTGGGTTTTTTTCCTTTTTTCTTTTTTAATGACCAATTTTAAGATTTTGAGAGAAACTTTAGTGTGGTAAATCTAAAGAGGTATAGCCGCTGTGACTTTAATTAACCTGATATTAATGGCAAGCTTTGTTCATTTTTTTGGGGGAGGGAAGAGTAAAGCCATTACCAGGCATTTTGGGTTGGCATTGCTGAAATCCTGCTGTATGTTTGCTGGAGATAATGGAGTTAATGGAGATGTCCTTTTCCTCACAGGCCATCAAAAACAATGCTGGATTTAGAGTATGGATCCTATTTTTCCTTGTGATGTGCTCGTTTTCCTTGCTTTTCCTGGACTGGTATGATAATTAATTAAAAATATAATATTGCCTACATGCTTTGTTGTAAGTCTTTTGACTTTTTTTTCCAGTGGAGTGGGGCATATGGCATACCTCTGTCTCTTACGCATCTTTTCATACCACTAGGGTGGAAATATTTTCCAGTAATAAGCATGTGTATATATCCGTCAGGGCAGAGGGAGCTGATATTCATTTTAAATCCCTTTATCGAACATGAAACCACACTTAATCCTGCAAAGAACACAGAAATGTTTGAAAGAGCTGGTAAGAAAGCTACAAGCTTTACAGAAGAAAAAAAAACGCTAATGGCTTTATCCCAGTCACCCACACATCTGTGATGGTTCAGGTCCAGCTCCCAGCGTGCAAACCAGATCCACAGAAAACGGTTACTGTGCAAAAGCATCTGCGCTGTCTCAGGCTTTATTTAATCATACCACTTCAGTACATAGCGAGCATTTTGCACATGTATGACCTCTACTTCTGATCCTTTGACACTACTGGCGTTGGAGAGCAGGCTCATTTGATAGTATTAATAACGATTAAAAAATCAACTAAATAGCTTCACGTCTAGGTGAAAAGAGAGAATACAACACAAACACTGTGCAGTGAAACAGATGTTTTTGGGATGTGGGAACAAAGACAAAGGACAGACACTATTACAGCCAAACTCTTCAAAGTACTAAAATTGGGAGCAATTTGTTAACTAAAAAAAAAAAAAATTAAAAAAAAATCTCAAACTTTACAGAAGTAACTGTCAATGAGAACCAATAAACTCCCTCCTGTTAAATTGGAGGAAAAAAATAATTTTGACTTCAAGAAGCATAAGCAATCTGTTTCTCCTAGATTGTAAAGCTTAGTATTTTTTAATGTTCATTGTTCTGAGAGAGAGAAATAAGTTGTTTCTCATCAGTATTTACTTGTGCATTAAAGTTTTTATTGTCCTAAATTTAAGGGGAGGAGATGTATCATGAATCACTTCTGTGCAGGACAGTCTTGGGGAACAAATCTTTCCATCTTGTAAAACCTGAATGCCCTCTGTAAATATGTTGATATGAAATGTCTTTTGCTATCTCTCTTCTGAAATGTATATTTCTATACATTATATGCAGCAAGCAGCATCATCCTTACTCTTCACTCTTGCACAGAGTGAAAATGTCAAAAGTTACAGATGAATTAATTACATTCAGTAAAGCATGTGCTTATTATAAAATGCAAACATGGTATGTTCTGAGTACCTTAACATAAGCTTGAAACTTTTAAATGCAAAGAAAAATTTGGCACGTAGTTTATTGCTTTTTATGCATTCCACATACCCTACTGACTTAATAAAAAGCCTTTGACAGATACTACTGTGTAATGCACATGTCCTATAAACGTAGACAATTCAGTAATGGTTATTTTTACTGTTGTTTTGTTGATAAAGCAATTCTACTGAAAAAAAATAAAAGTAGAGCTGACCATGTTTGTTCTACTACAGATCTTGTGAAAGACCCCACACTGATGTTTTCCCTTCATTTCTGTATAGTCTTTACAAAAAAAAAAAAAGAACAACTTTTGACATGTCCACTACAACTTGTCCCATTCAAGTTACATGAATAACAAGGTGACTTGCTTGCCCAAATGCTCCATACACTTCTTTTGTCTCACTGTTAAATTAATAAAATGGCTTTTTTGTAATATGTATTTAAGATTTATAATAAAAATGAAAACATGGTTGCATACAAAGAGTAGATAAGTTTGTAATTACAATGGAACTTCAGCGTGCATCCACAACACCGTGTTCCTCTACACCTTTTCCCCTCCCAAGCCATACATAAACAGTTCTGCTCTGCACTCCGTTGCACATGTAGCTTTAAACCAGCCAGCTGTGTTACCTAATACACTACTGTTTCACTGGTGATGCTCTGTGTTTTAAAATGTATCAAACACCAAACCATACATAAACTGAAAGCTCTCTCTAATTAATAAAAAGGGAAAATGTTAATGTAATAAAAGAGAAAATTTAGACATATTACTCCCTCTGCCGTACCCAACAAATTACATAGTGGACTACATCTATTGTGAATAGGCTTCCTGTCTCTGAAGTATGATCAAAAGACGTAATTTCTCATTAGAACATCCTGAACTGTCTATTTTTACACTATCCTCACTATCCATCATCACTAAAACTGTCTGTGTTTTCCCATAATGCCTATCTAGTTTGTGTCTCAGTGCTACCCTTACCAAGATGCTAAAGCCACAGTGGAAATGCAGTTAAATCCTGTTGACAGCAATAATAAAACATTGAGCATGCCTTGTTCCAGAGAACTTCATTATCACTTACAAATAAACAACAGTAAAGAAAATGTAAGAAAAATGCTACCTGACAGTTTCTTTCTCCCTACAAGTCATTACATTATGCCCTTGACATCAATGCTGACTATCATTCCTGCTTGAGCCAAGCCTAAATATTAAATATAGCTTTCAGCTAAACAAGAGATCACTCTAGTTATGGCTGAGGTGTTTCAGTTTGCAAAATGACGAAGACTAAAGAAATAAATAAATAATGTATCAGTTAAAAAAACAGAACACGTGACTTCTCTAAGCCCTGAAAATCCAGCGAAGAAATCTGTCAGTATTCAATAAACTGCAAGAACATATCTAACATTGGCTTTGTTTTTTTTTTTTCTTTTTAGCATTGAAAATGGTGTCAAAGCTCTAAAGCAATGCTGATATGCACCTTGTTTTATGCCCATGAATGTTCTGCAGCAAGTTTTGGGTTTTGTTTTTGTGTTTTGTCTTTTTTTTTTTTTTTTGCAAAGCAGTATCAGCAAACAGAAGCAATTGCACCATAAACATGAGTAACCTCTAAATTATCCATAATTATATTTAATGAAAAGTTCCTTAAAGTCCCTTAGTTACCTTCAAATGACATAGTGTTAATAATTAGCTTATCATACTAAGCTGATTTCTCAGCAGCTTCAGTTTCCTGTTCAGATAGTTTCTCTTCTGACAGTACTGTCATCCACGGGGACACGGAGCGGGTGATGGTTTGTTTGGCCAGGTTGTAGTGGTTTATGACCGTGTAAAACTTCCCTCGAGCACTGGAGTCTTGTTCAGAGTAGTAGTTTTCCAACCCAGCTGGAATGCACTGATTATTCTGAAAATAAAAAAAAAAAATAATTAAAAAAAGTTTAAAAAATCCATTACTTAAGTTTACAGCTACAGTCCCATACACAGCAAAAGCAGGTTAGGGTTTGGGGTTTTTTCTTCTCCTTTTAGTCTAAGCCAATATTCACTTTCTGTGAGTCAAGATGCAACATACTGAATTAACTACAGCGTTGTCCTACTGTGTCCAAAAAGTTCTTCCCTGCAATTCTTAAACTACTCGTGCATTTGCCAGGAAGCCCAATCTGGGTTTATATGTGAGAATATTTAACGTACAAGAAACACACTTGCCTAAAATTATTTTTAAAAGTACTCAGTCTCTAGTTCCATCCATATTTCGCTGTTTTTTTGCTTCCCACCTAGTTCCAACTGTTTGCTCTACAGTTACAGCTGTCTGTATCCTACCGTTAGATCAGCTTCAGGCACTGTAGTATGGTGTTTTCAGTCTGAGGGACAGAAATTAATACAAATATACTGGTGCCAAGGTATGAACAGTTTTATAGCCCAGTAAATAAGACACACAGGGAAAACACTGTGGGTGGGCAAGCTTGTGTGCACACACATACAAAATACTTCACTCTGGGTTGTCAGAAAGATGTAGCCAACAGTAGGCTTTTAAAAAGCTATGTTTAGCTGTGAGACTACATTACTTATTTAATTTCCTGGAAGTGTAAGAGCACTACATAGAAACTGCTAGATGCTCTGAGCTTTTGAAAGTGAAATATCCAATTTAGAGAGCAGGATCCAAACTTTGCTGTCATCTTAAAAACCAAACTGAATGTGCACATGCAGTGTGTTAGTCAGCAGGCATCCTCTAGCTCCCGCAGGAAAGCCTAGGAAGGAAGTAGTTCCACTGAAGGAAAAATGACTTAGATGCATCCTGTGACCCCCAGGTTTTGCTCCACAAGGTCACGGGTCTCTCTGGAGGTCCTCTGCTCTATCTGCCAGCCCAGGCAGTCTTGCCGGATACCTCAGAGTGCTGGGGCAGTCATCTGGGCAACTGAATTGACCCTCTAAAAGAGAAGCTAGGAGTAGCTGCAGCTTGAGGAAAAAGAGGCTTAATCACTTCTATTCTGTTTTAAAAAGAAATAGGCTGTAAGTCATCCTGCTTCTAGCACTGGAAGACTAAAATTTATAATACTACAGCACCTTTAACTGCTACTGTTCTCACAGAACTTGGCAAACACAACTTAATATTGGAAATTTGTGGGTACAAAAACCCAAATGCAAGCAATGTCATGGTTTTTAGGACCAGATGCTCTCTCAAATGCATCCACATTTACTTTCGGGTTGACTCTTGTCTTTGTCAAAAAAAGAAAAAAACACACACACACAAAAAAAAAAGAGAAGTAGCATGTGTAAGCAGCAGTAACAGTTTTGAATGGTTTCAATCATAATGCACAAAACGACTGGGGGGAACATCCAGCAGACAGTCTTGGCTTAACCTAAATTTGTCACGCTAAAAATGTCAGGGTGAAAAAAGCATCAAAAGGTGTGAAAGAAAAAAAAAAAGCAAGACCTGCCAAAACAACAGGCCTACAGGTAGTCTTATGAACCTGCCTGCTCCCGACGAATGCAAGCTGGTGGCAGATCTGACTGCTGAAACACAACTCGCTGTCACACGAGCAACAGCCCTCCCACGGCGCTCACACCCCGTCCCTTCTGACCTGCTTGTGTGCCAGAGCCTCCTGGGTGGCAGACTCGCAGGAGCGCTCAAGGCTACCACATGCACCCAGGTTCAGTTTATTTGTTGTTTTTTGTTAACATAGCAGCAAGGGCAAATCCTCCCCCACAAGTCTGCTTGAAGTTGAACTACAAAAGCAGATGGGATTTAACCCTGGCTGAGCAGACACTTGTGCATTTTCAGCACTGTTTCAGTCAACACAAGTTTCCCCTCATTCATAATGACTGTACATACCAGCTGCAAGACTGGGACCTAGATTTAAAAAAAAATAAAATCCAGGACAACTCTGGAATAGAGCTATTTGATATGCACACTACATCAACCACACCATGTTCTGCAAGTATTATCCATGCTTTATCTGTGACAGCTGACACTACTTCTGATGTGACTTCTGATGACTAAGAAGTAAGGTAGACACAGACATCTTTGTAGTGATTATTTCACCCAGTCATGGGATGTAGTCACAATTCTAAATATTTAAAATGGGGGAAGGAACACAATCCATTGATCTAATGAAATCCGCCAAGGAAATTCAAGCAAACAATTATTAGTGCTAAAGACAAGCCAAGAAATGCCACAGAATCTTGTGTTGCTTTTAGAAGCAATTTGCTTTGTAACAGGCAAAATGACTCAGTAATGTTATTTTTTAGTCACAAACACACACAACATCTGACAGAAAAGCCTAAAGAAACACACAGCAGAGTTTCTATCTTGACTGCATTTTGCTCCCAGGATTTCATGCTTCTAGAAAAGACAGGAGAAACTTCCCCTAGTCATAGAATCAGTTAGGGTTGGAAGGGACCTTGAAAGGCCATCTAGTCCAACCCCCCTGCAAGGAGCAGGGACATCTCCAACCAGATGAGGTTGCTCAGAGCCCTGTACAAGCTGGCCTTTTACCAGTAGCTCCTTAGCTCCTCATCAAGGCAACCCATGCAGCACTCAGAGTGACCTAGTGATGGGAACTGGTGCCAATTCTCATCCTGCCGCCTGCCTGAGACCTTCAGCTTAGGCAGAACACTTCTCTCCATCCTTTTAATTTGTTTCCATGGTTCCCAGGTGAGAGAAGTAAGAAGGCAGGCCAAGAGGAGAAACTGGCACGCTCCACAACAAGGTGCCAGTCTCTTGTTTCTTTCACAACCCTTCTATTTCAGAAGTTAGTTATGGGGTGAGGCCTTTGATGCCAGAGAAAATCCTGGTTACCAGTCTGTATCTGGCTGTATTAATTTGACTCCTTTTGTTCCTTTGACATAAAGACCCCAATGGTATTCACTTACAAATAGTATCTTCTGTCACACGAACTTTGCTGGGTCAGTAATTCCAAACTTGATGGTGGTGGTGGTGTCTTTAATGCATTGAAATTACTTTGTTGTATGGTCCATGAATCTGACAGAACCGCAGGTGCCTCAGCAACGAAAGCTGAGGGTAACAGATGCAGTATGGAGCATACTGAAGCCCTGGAGAAATTCCTCCAGGATCTTTAAGGAGAACTCCAGTGAGTCTCACCGACAGCCAGTAAAGAGTGCTTCAGAGGAGTGATCTGCACAACAGCAGTATTAGGGCTTTGTCAGAAAGCTTCAGCAAGCACAAAATTGAGGCTCAAGCAGTTTAACACTGCTATACAAAGGAAAATAATCACCTTTTTAAGCACACCTTCAAGCCCTGGATGCACAGAACAGCAGAAAGGCTGAAAACACTGACACCTTTGGAACTGCTCCGTGTATGAGAGCATCAAAGCCAAGACTGAGTCTGACTCACAGCTGCAGCAGCTCAGCCTTCATGCAGAGATTCCCACGGTACCCAGCTTCCTGAGGCAGGAGACACCTTTGCCCTGAACCAGGAAATCACATCAGCATCCAAAGCCTGGGGACACCCAGGCGAAAGAAATTGTTGAGTTCACCTGAAGCACGAAGCCATTCCACAGAGACATTGGTCACAAGGTAACAGATTACTTCACCTGTCGTAGGACATCTGTGCCAAGCTTTGCCATGACATATGACGGACTCTCCCCAAAAAAGACAAAGGCAACAAATACAAATTCATGTCTGCACTGGCAGTCTCAGGCCTTGTGTCATTTACAAACGTGTTTATCCTGTAAAACTCTGTAAAAGAGCTACACAACCAAAGATGCTGTGTCTCCTGGCATTACGGCATCAGGCAGCCTCCACAAAACCCAGCACTGGGCGAGAAACAGTAACGCAGCCCTGTGTGTGCGCTGCACCTTATAGGACATTCCGCCCAACCTCTGTTCCAAACACAGGGCCCTGAGGAGAGAAACCCCTTTCGGATTCTGTTCACAGCGCAAGTGAAATACAGCTAAGAAACCCTTCTCTCCTTAAGTGTGTGCAACACTAGGAAGAAAAGGCAAAAGAAGCCAGAAGGTTGCAACTCAAAGGAAGGTACAACATGGTATGAAAGGAAGCAGATGCAGCAGACCGTTTACTAGACTTAAGACCTAACTGGCCATTCCTGTCAAGTCAGGATCACACCAAGATCGGCTCAGACGGAACGTACAGTCCCTATTTCAAATTGCTCAAAGTCAAGAGAAAGATGAGAAAAAAAAGGCTCTTGTCTCATGAGACATGAGCACAGTGGGGGTGGGGTTTTTCAGTTGTTGTCTGAGACAATACAAAAAACCAAGAGCAGAGCTGAAAGCTGGATCTCCTGACTTACAGCTAAATATTCTAACCACAGTTATCTTTTGCCCTTGAACCAAGGGAAAGCAGTAACCTAAAACTGAATGCTTGGAGTCAAGTTAATGCAGCAGGGCATCACTGATTATAACTTTGAACTAGATTCTTCTGAGATATTTATGTGCCTGAAGTGACAGAATCAGAAGTCCTGAACAGGACTGCCACGGAGTGGCTAAGGCAGCCATTCCTTCTTAAATCCTTTTGAAGATCATGTTAGATCATTTAATACATGACGTGGCTAAATATTCTTTAAAAATTAGAGGGAAAAATGCCATCATCACTGCTACTTTTCTTATCTAATTACAGCCAAGTTTACAACTGAGAAATCAACATTACCTTTCTGACTTTCAGCCCAGCTCACTGGCTGAGCAGCCAACGCTATCATCCTGCACAAAACGAAGTGAGCCCCAGCCTCCCTTTCAGTTAGCACCAGTATTTTTTCCAATAAGTGTGTATTCCCATTTTTGGCACCACCTTTGGCTTGTGGCAGTAGGGCTCAGAGGTCACTGTTCTTGAACAAGAAGTTCTTTCTACAAAAATAACCCTAAGGTAATTCTGCTGCTCTTAATGAGAACATCACTTTACTGCTTCTTTGACACATATTCCAGAGTACTTTTTTTTTTCACCAGGTTTTATCATTCTCTTCTTTCCTAAGACACATGAATTTGAAGGAACATGCAACATTAAACCATACGACCCAATAAATGAGAGCTTTGTCCAGACCTCCAAACCAAGTAGGTTTGAAGGACACTGGTGTGGGCACTTATGCTGTATTTTCAATGTCTAAAGCATTAGCAAAATAACAACATTATGAAAACTGCACAACAGCACAGCCTCAATTATAAATTATGCAGAAAGAAACACAGCAGGAAGCACACTAACCTATGAAAACAAACACAAATTTCTATACAGTACAGCATGACTTAATCAAGATTATGCAGAAAATAACACAGAGAATATTAGACACTCCTATTTTACTAGAATATTTACCTTGAAAACAAATCCTTCTGGACAGGTATGATCATACTTGTAAACCTTGTAGACTACCAGAAATACAACACACGTTAAGAACGCAAGGGCAAAAAGGACCAGCACAGTTACCTGTAAAGAAAGACAAAACACGCTCAGGTTAGTAAAGCACTGCTTATTATATCGCTGTTTGTTACTGTAGGCAGCAGAAGCCAGGTATGAATGCACTTTACAGTAAAATCAAACAAAGGATAACACCAGCTTCTTCATTATTGAGAGAGGACAGGAAAGTAGCATGTAAGTACTTCTACCTTGCCCTTCTCGGAGAAGAAAGTGGACAACTTGGGCAGTGGCCCATTGGCTCTGTACTGCAAGGCTTTTTTGGCTGCATTTCTGTCCAGTGCACAAACGAGGCCAGAAGGACACGTCGAGGTAGCTTGAGTCTGCGGCTTTTTCAGTATTTGGATGATGTAAGTGTAAGTCCAGTTTATGCTTACCAGCTGGTAGGCACGTTTGTTTTCCCTGCACCTGTCCGACACTGGAGTCAGGTGACAGTAAGCTAGCACAGATGTCATCCAGGTAATACAAAGGTGACTCTAGCAGGGCAAGGAGAAAGTCGTGTCTGCCCTCTCTTGTTAGGATAAGAGTTTGTTTGCACCTGCTGTGAACGTATGGATAGTTACACTGGCAGCCCGCATGCTTGGTTGCTCAATTTATAGGTTGAAACAGTTCTTCTTCGAGTAGCTCACTGCCAGATCCATAAGGGAATACACCATGTTCAGCACAGGGCTGGCCTCGAGGAGCTCTGTTGTGACTCCACGGTGCTCACAGAGAAACCATTACACACTGCATTACATGGCACTGACTTTTCACCATGTCCTTAAGACCTCTCTGGTCCTGAATTTGGGCTGGAGGAAAATGTGACACACCTTCAGCTGAATCTGCAATCAGTGTCAGTACCAAGCCAACCTTTCCCAGGAATAAACTCTGAGCAGCTGAAGACCAGCAGCCTTTCAGATGAGACGGAAGACAGAACTACTGCTAGAATTACCTCACCCACTGACAAGGGAAAGCACAAGACTTTGGCCTAGCAACTATCCTGCAAAGCTCCCTAATTCAGACTCATTTTTGTGGAAGGTGTGAGCTGGGCAAGTAACATTCATTACTTGAGGGAGTGTCCCAGATGTGCATTTTTATCATTTTAAAGCATCTACTGATAGACAAATGAGTAGCTCAAGGACAGAGTAAGAGGGGTTGAGCTTTTTTTTTTTTTGCAAGTTAAAGAAACCAGCATGTGCTACAGCACAAGCAAAACAAACAAGATTACATGATTAATTAATTAAAACAAAGATTAAGATGATCTAAATTTTAAATGGAGACAAATAAGCCAGCTATATACATCTCCTAAAAAGAGAACTTGGGCACATCAGGGTCAATTATGCAAACAAGAATAAGCTGGTATTTGAAAAAGCAAGACAAAAATTGTAGCTTTGCCTCTTAGTGAAAAAACCCACCACACACTCCCTTTATGATAAACCCCAGAACTAATGGGATTTGCAACGCCACAAACTGCATGTAGCAATGGGACCAGTACACTGAAGGACTGAGATGAACTTTTAGGAACTTCTGATGCTGGAAAAGCAAACTTCACCATGGGCAGACAACATTGAGTGCTAAATTTCCTGGCCTGAAGCCAAGGATTTTATAAGGATTTTTGACAGAAAGAAAATAGGCAAAAAAAAAAGGAGGGCCAGAGGAGAGGCAGGGAGAACTGAAGATCAGAAAGTAATTTAGAAGAAGAAATGTAAATGTTAACATAACAATGGCAATCGAAATGAGACATGGAGCAAAGAACCTTTCTGGTTAATAGCAACATCTTCAGTTTCTCAGAACAGTCACTGGATTACACCCACACAAAAAATCATATTCTTAATCACCCTCCAAAAACCTCACACTGACATCCAATGTTCAAATCCAATTAGTCTTTCCCCAAGTTCATTACCCGTTTGCATACACAAAGGTTAACACGGATAGAGCATTCTGTCTTGCCAACCTCGTATTTTCTTCTCACATGCCCCGTAGCTGAGTATGTCCCACATAAATCCAAGAGATAAAGCCTATTTTCCTTTCTGGTCCTTCTCTGTGGCCTAGTTCAATAAAAAACCAAATATCACACCCCCCGCCTTTCCTGGCCAAGCCACGCCTTAACTCAGCCCTTCTCCTGTTTTTAATCAGGCCTCTCCCTTTTTTCTTCTACAGTTGTTTGAGGCCCTTCCTGTGCTTCCATGGCTGTCCCACCCACACACATGTTCAAGGCCCTTCACCTTCTGGCTTGGCCAAGACCTTGCCATCTGCCAGTATCTTCCCCTCCCCACAACTGCCATGAGACTTATTCTCTATTCCTCCCCCAAAATTCTGCTCTCACTCTAGACTCTAGAAAAAAAAAGAAGATCTTTTTTTCCCTAAGTTTGCAGTTCCCACTTGAGGCTCCTTGTCCACCTCGCTGGTATCTCCAAGTCCCACACAGTGCTGGTGTCACGCTGTACCCACGTGCAGATACTCAGGATCCACGCGCCCCACCAGGCCAGGAGGCCCCAGCCATGCCTGGGCCCCAAAGCAGGACCACAGCCCCATCTGCCTGCGGGGCCGTGGGCCCAAGGCCTTCTTCCCCTGCTGAGTGCCAGCTGCTCCTGGGCAGCACGGGAAGATGAGGGAGCACTCCTGACCCAGCCCAGCAGCTCTGTGGCACACGTGTGGCCCAGTCCAAGTTGCGTGTTTTGGGTCATTCAATTCCCAGTGACTCAAAAGTGACTGTTACACCGTTCTTTTTGCTCTGACAGTCACTACTCTTTCCTTTAGAGAAGAAACAGGAAAGAGAGATTAGAAAGTGGGGATAGAAAACATAAAATCCAGATGGAATTATTGGTGAGGCTCCCCATGCCCTACAAAATATATTCCATACAGCCTCGGAAAGGCAGCTCTCTCCAGGAGTACAGGCCTGTGACACGGGACACGGACACCAAGCAGAACAACTGCTATGGTGCAGATCGATTCAGCTCACATTTGTCTCCTCCACAGACAGGAGAAAACAGTTTAAAATGCTTTGAAAAATATTCTCAACTCTCAAAACATTTTAACCACATTCCCCGGCCATCCTACTAACAGGGAATAGTAGAATTATAACATTATTTCCCAATCATAACCACTCTGCATACAGATGAAGCCTCAGGAACATCCTGTAAAGCTAACAAGCTATTTTGTAGTTGAGACCAAATATTAGACAATAGAGAAATATTTGTATTTCCACAATCACCAGAGGATTACCCCTCCAAAGCTCTGAAACTGTTCTGGAAAGTAATTATGTTTTTTGAAAGAGGTCAAAAGCCCAGTGTTGTGCAGCTTGCTGGAGCCTGGCAAGCTGCAGAGCCACAGCCTCAGGGCTGACCTGCTGAGACGTGGAGCGTTTACCTGTTCCAGTGACCAGCGTGGAGCTGTCAGTTCTCCCTGCTCGTAGAAGTCACATCCAGCATGGCTCTTCCGTTGCCACGCAGTAAGCCACTGGGAAGAGCTCTCAGAGCTCCTGGTTCATAATTCTCACTTACTATATTTCCTAACGTTATTAATTTTGGTATTAACATGTAAATTTTTAGTCTCATTATCTCCAATAATTTGCAATCGCACTCCATTTGCAAATCCCTAATCAAGTAAGCTCTTGTCTCCTTCCTGTTAGAAGAGACGCTCTCTTCTTTTACTGTCATTCAGGATACAAGTAAGTTGCACACGCAGACAACACAGACAGAAAGAAATCCACCACTGGATTCCAAGGTGATCAAAATCACCTGTTAATCTAATCCACTTCTCCCTTATAATCTGAAAATCCTTCTCTTCCTTCTAATACCCATTTTCCTTCACTCTCATAATAACCCACCACTGATGGTCCACAATTGTCAGATCCCCAGGTTCACTTCCAAACCTGAGGTAGTCAGCTTCTCCCCCCTGCCAGTAACACAGCGCGACCCTACCTCCCTGCCTCACCTTCTGAGCCCTCTCCTCCCAGATGCCTTTCAGAAATAAAACCATGGAAAAGAGGTGTGGCAACAAGCTACTCTTTGGATCACAAGCCCTACCAAAGCTGTCAGTTTACTGCCTTCTTCCACAGCAACTTTGCACACTCACTATAAACTAAAGTTACTCTCTTCCTACCAAGGCACTAGCAGCAATTTGCCTTCTTCCTCTGTTCAAGGTAGGAGAGGACGCAACACATGCACAAGCACCACTCCCTCTCTTCTGGAAGGAAATCTTGAATCTCATCTCCTTGTGGCAGCCAGCTGCCTGAGTGCAGGACCCCACACTGTGGGAGCAGAAGTCTTTTGAATTACTATGATCATTCACTGCCACGTACATCCTGCAGAACTTCAAGGTGCCTGTCGCACCACAGGAGTGATGGGTTTTTGAAATACTTTTTATTAAATAACTACAAAATAGCACAAACAACTGTTTCTTTTAACTAGGAACTCAAAGTGTAGTTTTGTTTTCATTTTGAGAAAAGTGTCCTTTAAAGCAGGTTTTAAGGGGATCTGGTAGCAAAACAGTGAACAGAAAAGATGACAAGGTATTACATATGTGGCAGATTTCTGAATAGATTCTAAGTGAAGAGCAGAAGAAGGACAACATCTAGCCAGAAGCCATTACAGTAATCAAAATGAGAGATGACTAATGAATGAACTAAGTGTACCCACAGCAAAACAACCTGTCTTCAGTCTCTGTAAGCATTTAGTCAAACAAATGGAACTCACCAGATCTGACAACTATGCTAACATGTAAACAGCTCATGATAAGGCCTTACCATCAAGATCTGCTACATCTTCCCAACCACTCCATCCTACTTTGCTACAGCTGCAAAACACTGCAAGCTGTATTTTCTCTGCCTGGCTACTGCAGTCTCCTCCTTCCTCACTTTGATAACATTTATTGTGCTTCCTTTCTAATCAAGCTGGAATATTACAGCAAAATTCATCAATTGCACCAACTGCATCTGCTTCTCTTCAAACCCTCTCCTGGCTCCTTGTGAAGAAATTACAAGCCATGTTTCAAAGCATGCACAAGTCTGCCCCTTTTTCTCCTTTCAGCTCTCTCCCCTTCCATTTTGCCTGTATCCCACTGTCCCACTGAAGTCCGGGTGGCATCTGTTTTTCCTCTGCCTTCACCTCCACCTTTCTCGTCCTCCTCTTGCCTGAAATTCTTTTATTAATTTACTCTTACTGTGCTGGTTTGCACCGCCTTCTTTCATGCTTTTCCTTCCATCACGCACCTTCAACATACAAACCCAGCTAGGAGCATCCTTGTTATTACGAGAAGGGGAACTAAAGTGGAACTAACAAGACATGAAATAATTTTCACTGCTCAATCACTGGCACTTGGTCACATCTCGTCTCTGCTCTACATCTATGCATTATCTATTTCAACTGCAGCCTCTTGGGATCACAACTTTCATTTCTGATTTGTCTGCGAAGTGCCAGGCACAGGCTTGGTGTTAGCACCGAAGAAAAACAGTGAAGACACACATTTATAAAGCACCTTTCATATGAAGTGATTTACAACCAATTTATGCTTTGCTCACCAGTGAAATGCAAAGCCCTCTGGGATGAAATACAGCAACTCCACACAACCATTTAGGACAGGAAATTAAGATTACCGCTATCCAATTTAAACTACAAGAAAATTTTAGGCAGGCAGACTGTAATTACAATAGATTGTATCTGGCTGCATCCCACAGACTAAAATTCGTAAAACATCACGTTGACTTCCCTGCAAATGGCCGTGACCTCCATTTCACCTCTCTCCACTAAAATCCTGCATCTCCAGCTGCACATTGCCCTCTACCAGCACATTAGAGAACACTGAAATCAGCTCTCCACCTCCTCTAACATTGCTGCTTTTCCAAAATAATATTCTTGTTTGCTATTACCTGTCCCTGTCCCTAGAAGTTTACGTGAAAAGCTGCATCTGAAACAATGCACTTAAGGAATAAGAAATAATCATTTTGAAGTAAATGGCAACATGAAAAAAAAAGGAACATTCACATCTATACATGCAACATTTGACTCATATTCACTTACAGAGCAATACAAATTACACAGAACAATTTGGAAAAATTTCCAATACTTGCTATAGGCATATACATACACATACAAGACGACTGGTGACTCAAAAGACAACCAGACACCTCATTTCAGAAGAGTATTTCTAACACCACATGTCATATTTAGCTATATGACTGGTATTTATTGAACGCAACTTCTTCACCAGAAGATTCCCATCAAACCTTTGTGCTCAAAGAGGAAGATAGTCTTGAGGTAGACTGTACAGAAAAAGCAGGAGAAATCAGGAGACTATCCTTCTCAACCAGACGACAAAGAGGAAAAGAGAACTAGCTTGGATGCTTACCTGGAGATGACTGGGAGTAGCAGCAAGAAAGGCAGACAGATTCATGAAAGATCACTGAAAAGAAGCTAGAGACTCAGTGCTGATTAACAGCGGCAGTGCAAAACAACAGAACCAGCCCTCAAGGGAGTTGATTAATGAAACCCAGGGGAGACACTGTTAGACAAGAACAGGTTAACAAGGCAGCAGCCTTGAGGGTCTAACACAACTGTTCGCAACAGTGTTCCCATCATCTTCCATCACATGGCACCATGTATTAGTTTCTTACCTACAGTGATCTGAGGGAGCAGTTCAAGAAACACTGGCCCTGAGATAAGAACCTTGTTACCTCCCATACAAACCCAGAAGATACTACTGAGGCCAGGAGAAAGGCTGGAAGAGGTTAATACAGAAGAGGAAAGGCTAAGTGTTACACCTGGAGAAACCAAAACCATCTTCTGTGCCACCAGTGTCTCGATTTTGCTCCAAGAAAAGGATTTCTAATGGATACAACAGCAGAGGACACCTGAGACGAGCAGGAGAGCTACTTTTAGGTATCCACTTTACTCTAAATCTTCCAGTTTTGACTGAAGAAAAAAAATTCATTTTAGCCAAAAATTTAGCAGGATTGCCAATGTCATATCAGGGAATTATCAAACATTTAAAAGAAATGGAAAAAATGACAGTTGCCATGAAGTGCCTTTACTTACATCAATTGTTTTAAAATAGCAGTTACACCAAAAGAAGAATCTCCTTTATTTTTCTTGCTTGAAGTAATAAAGGAAAAATTCAAAGCCTGCCAAACGCTTGTACTTGTGAGCTGCTTTAATCCTGTGAGTAGTTCTACTGAAGAAAACAGAACTACTCATGGCAGTAAGTACCTGCCACTCTTTCCACACTAAGTGACAGACACAGAATATACTCAAGGCAGTGATATCCTGTACAGGAATCAGCTGACATCTCGTGCACCTAACAGATTTCTTAAGTGGGAGCAAAGAGCTACTCAACATGCAGAGTCATTACACAGAAACTAAGAGAGAAGCATTTTCTTTGTCTCTGATTATTTTTGCAGCAGTAATAATCATTGGTATTACTAAGAACAGTTAAAAAAGTCTTGAGGCAGAAAAATGTTTTAAAGAATGCCACTTCAAGATCGATCAAAAATGGGAATATTTAAATATATGTTGCACACATTTTTTCAGTCTTAAAATGACCAGGTAAAACTGCAAGAACTGATTTTGAAAGGATACCTCGATTCCTCTTCCATAACCTCATGCAGACACTTCAACAACTGCTTGCTACTTGATAGTACATGGCTTGCACCATATGGTCTTACCACAGAAATAAGCTTCAGGCTTTGGCTCTGCAGTTAGATGTATGTAGAGATGTCAAGGATAAAGTCTGAAGAATTGAATTGCCTCTGAATAGAACCGAATGGTTTAAGGCATACCACAGCTTGGATTTTATTTAAGGGCTTGAAATTTTGGGGGAAACTTAGGTGTTTGCTTTCAAAATACTTCTGAATGTTCTTTATTCAGGCTTCCCCAAAGACAGGAAAAAATCTCATGCTTTGATACAACAAACATTTTTTTTCAAACGTGTGTTTATGCACGACAGCCAATTGTAGCCCAATTCAATGGGAGCCAGAATAGACATCCCAGTACAATATCCAACTGGAGCTTGTAAAAACATTGCTCTGTCAACAGAGGAGGCAAAAAATTGGCCTTAGGTAGCTGATGATGCATCAATTTTCTCCTGCAATAGGTTCCTCCTATTCAAAGGATTCCTAAGACTCCTTTGACATTTACAGCCATGTTGTGCTATTCTGTACAGCAGACAATTACAGGAGAGAAAAATCTGCCTCATTCAAAGTTGCTTTCCAGATGTGAAGGACCAACTCTCCACATTCTGTTCAAAGAACAAAAGCAAGATTTCTATTTCTTAATGAAAAATAATCTTCAGTGAAAAATCATGCCTTCCTTGCTGTGGTTAGTGCCAAAAAAACTAAATTAAGAATCAAGGAGCCTTCACATTCTTCTGACAGCTTCTGATTTTAATTCAGAATGTGGCTTCATACAGGAAAATTATACTTGCAGTTTTCTTTGTAAACATGCTCAGCTCTGTTGTAATAACTGTGGTAATGTGGATTGAATGCAGAAAATACATTTTACAATTTCTTACTCACCCAGCTGCTAAAACACCAAATGATCTACATGACATATGCACATGTTGGAGTTGCTTCATTTGTTATAATGTGTAATTTCAAGAACAGCTTTAGATGATCTGCACTGCTGAATCCCAAAAATGCAATCTGCTTTGTCCTTATTTAAGAAGTACATCTTAGAATACACACGTGAATTATTTGTAAATATGACTGACTGACTTTTAGTTTTAGTACAACATTTGGGCAATGTTTTGTGGCAAGCTTATGCATCGGTGATGTACAATATTAAAGTCATTAAAATGGCATCTGAAGCTTTTTTCATGAACACAAGCCAAAGTCAATATCCCACCAGTTAAATAATGCATTTCATAATTATAGCAAATATTTAATTTTCAAACAAATATCCTTTTGCTCTCTCAGAATCAACAGCAGCAGTTAACATGATGGTTCACAATTAATAAGGACTCAGGAGAAAACCTCAAACAATTGGTACTTTCCATCTACATATTTATGACATTTCATCAATTATTCATGTAATATTTACTACTGGGAGTTGTGAATATGACAATCATCCCGGCTGGAGAACCAGTCAGTTCTCTTTAAAATGTTTCAAGCAGCATAATTCAATTCTAAAACTATTATAGAGAGATTAAGGGACATTTTTAGGACCTGAACATTCCATGAAACTATTGTCTTCAATTAACTGAACCACAATTTTTCTAACTGATCAACCCCCACACTCTTCTTTAGAAACTTAAGACTTACAGCCACAGTGTGAATCACCCTGCAATTCCCAAGAGATACCAAATCTTACTGAAGCCTCTCTGATGCAGCAGTTACCTAGCAGCAAAACCTAGCAACCCTGTAGTATGAGATTAATCCCAGAGTGATCATCATAAAGTAACATTTAAAAGAAATTTTATTTAAGTATGCCATCCAAAGGTATATAAAAATGCAATGCAAAAACGCTCAGGCTTCTAACCGTTCAGCTACCCAAATTAGAAAAGCCTACCCAACAGCACAACAAGCTACTTATTTGTTGTTCAGCGAGGTCTCATTTGCTCAGCTCTTCCAACAAAGACAGGAAGAACTCAGATTACAAAGAGATGCACAAAACATTTAGATGTGACTGAGATATTAAAACCTCTTTCTTATCTACAATTTAATGTTCAGTGATGAAATCCCTTAGTCCCTACAGCTAGTGGATAAGCGCAAAATTCCTCAGGTATAGGTTCTGCCCAGTTGCTTGGAACTGAAGCCCTAGAAGGATACCCAAACCAAACACCTTCTCCCCTTTCTCTTCGACAACGTAGCAAGCATTTTCACATCACCTTAGTGTGACCAGGACATGCACAGAAGACAGCCAAACGTAAGTCCTCCTTGTTCTGAGCTGTCCATCTGCACCTTACCCAACAGTACAGTGTGCATAACCCTCACCTCAGAGGAAGGGGATTACTCTCAAGGACTAGTACTATGGTGCCAGGAGGAGAAAGAGAGAACATTAGCTAGAATGTAGCATTTTCCCTGAGGGATGGGATGTCCTTGCTCCAAATGAGGAAATGGAAAAACTGGAACTAGATTTCTTACCTCTTTAGTAAATCCCTATTAGCTATCTGAGGTGGTTCCCCACACAGCTTACAGGAACCTACATGCTTCACTGTATGGCTGAAGACCTGCACTTAAAACAGTCTGCAAAGCGCCTTTGCCAATGTAGCCTAAAGCATCTAACACCTCCTTGAGCCTTCACTTTGTTTGTTTAGCATGCTGATTGCACAGAGCGCTGTACTGACACTTCTGAAGGTAAGCTTGGGTCTGGGCAGCTTTCAGAACCGCTGGTCAGGCACACCTCCTGTGTTACAGCCTTCAAATTACAGAACTAGAGTCTTTAGGTATGCCCTAAAATGCGATCATGCAAACAGAGGTTAGAAGTGTACAACATAAAAAGAATCCACATCTTTACTGAAACTCTGTATTTTTCTCTCATACCAAACATTAAGCTTTCCAAACGTATTTGTACTTGTGTACTAAAGAGTGTGGTTGACTGCTGTCTAAAAATGCTTTGGCATCCTTGGGTAAGACGCCAAATTAACAGCACTGAAGAGCTGTAGTCTTCCTTTGTTAAGGGAACAGGTAGGAAAGCATGAGCTTGAGTGCCAACTTTCCTGCTTTGCTTTAATTAAACAGAGCAAGAAAACCGATCCTCCAGTAAGAAGAGGGAAAGGTAATTCAACCCCTGCACCAGTGAAGCTCTCAGCTTTCCTCTGGGACTACTAAAGGGAGTAACAGGGGTGTGGACACTAAAGAGTAAATCTGAGTCAGATTCTTGCTGAACTGCCATCTGCCAGTAACAGTCATCACTGAGCTGTAAATTACAACTGGACCAGGGAAACTGATAGCAAAGAGCTCTGGTATACATCCCTGCGCTGCCAAGTCATACATTTTAAAAAAGGCATAATGGACTATGACAGTGCTTTTAAGAGAATGGCTTGGCCACAGTGAAAAATAATAAGACAAAGAGAAAATAAATATTATTGTGGTTCTTGTCCTTCAACAGTAACAGGAGCGTGCCATGATAGCTACCTGCATGGCTACCACGCTCTGAAACCCACATGCTGACAGAAGCCCCTTCTGAATTCACCTGCCAGTGAGGGATGCTGCAAGATTTGTTTCTGCTTCTGATTGCTAAATACTGTCCTATTATAACACTGAATTTATTTTTCTCATGTCCAGCTATACTCACAACAGCCACTCTGTTAGTTACAACCAGTTTTGACTAGGATCAGCAATTGATTTTAAGCACTTCTGTGAGCACAACTGAGTCATTAACATCTTCAGATAGCACTACTTACCTTAAATCTTTCTGAAACCCCTTCAGTGATGCTGATTGTGAATTCAGCTATTTTAGGAGTACGGAACTTTCCCTTTTTGCGATCAGGTTCATATTCTGTTTTCGTTTTGACCACAACCTTTTAAAAAAAAAAGAAAAATCAAAAAGATGTCAGGTGAAACTAGCCTCAGGAATCTTATTTGTTCATTAACTATTCTTTTACCTGCATACAAGACATCTAGCACAATATGTATTTTTTCCCCCCACTTTGTGTAATTCTTCTTTGGAAGCTGTAAGTTGTTAGTTATTTTTCCTGTCATAGCAATCATCAACAAAATTATCTCTCAAAGTGGTTTTGATGGACCTACAGAAAGACTTGTTATGTAACATTTTCACAAACATTCCGTTTTTTCACCTGTGGTGGTATTGTGCTGCTACACCGGGCAAGAATCTGCTTAGTTCAAATCCAAATCACAAAGTTTCCCATTTCGTATAGTTTGAAAAGAGCCACCTCCATTTGCTGCAGGAGATCCAATTAATGGGCCTTCAAACTGGAGACCAAAAGGATGAGACAATTATCGAAGACTGCCCATAGAAATCTAGCAGACGACAGTGCCGCCAGTACCAGGACTGATAGCAGGATTTTGAGTTTAAAAGAAGTGAAATGGTCCATCTAGTTGCTATTCACTATGTGCCAGACTGCAGCTCTTGGCACTCTTATATTTAACACCTAACTTCCGAATTATCAACTGCAAGCAGCAAGATGCACACAAACCCTTGTGTTAATGAGAGTTCTTGAAACATCCAAGGCTCTTTAACATCAGTCTATTCCTTGCTATGAGCTATTGCCCCAAGCTACAAAATTTAGCACCTTTCCTGTACTCCTAAAATACTCATTACGTCAGCCGTATCTCTAGTGCTCTCCTAGCATTCTAATTGTACAAAATTTTCACATACCTAACCTATTTGCCTCATTTTTATCTTCTACAGTTTTTCAGGATCTTTTTTGAATTCTCACTCTCAAGGTAGGCTGCAGTTTATTGTACAGATGGTGCTACTAAGATTTGCTCAATTTTCTCTGTTGTTCCAGATATTTATTCTCTGAATAAATATCGAGACCCTTCTAGATTATTAGAAACAGATTCTCTCTTTAGAGAGAGATACCACCAGCCTGTGGTATCAATAGCAACTACATTATTTGGAAATTAAGATTGTGACACTTGCAGGTAGGCAGCTACTGAAATTACAGCTTTGGGTTCCCCTCTTCTCACTTCTCTGAAATGCTATCTAGAATGTGTAACTGTACCTAGACTCAGTACCACAAAGCTTATTAGACACTTTTACAGCATTATACATATAGGTGCAGGACATAGGTAGTTTCTAAACCTATGTCAGCTATAATTAATAAGTTAACAATTATAACTATATAACTTCACAATTGCCCAACAGCATCATGGATGTAAACTGTCTGAAGGTTTTTGGAATGGTTTTTAACATTTTACTTCCCTTCCTCCCCCTTTACGTTGCATAACTCAACTCAGGCAACTCAAATCACATTCAGCTGACACTGAACGTACAGTTCTATCTGCTTGGTTACGTAATGTCTTCTTTTGTTTAACATACCTAAATATGAATTTAAATCAGTTCATCCCTTTAATTTAGAAGCTGTCAGAATCATCAACTCCTTTGCACTGTAGTCACTTATTGTTCAAGCAGTTATGCCTCACTGCCATACTGGAGCCTAGTAAATGAACAATAAGCACGGATATATGAAGTATGTTCATTATACATGAGTGTCTTCGTTCTTCAAAATTTGATCTGTGTGTCAGTCTTGATTTAATACTGTTTCTTTTTTCCACATCAGTTGCTCCGCTATTGCTTTTGAGTCTGCAGCAACCAGTAAAGACACATTGGCATGACTAACGAGACAGTTACAGAAGGAAACCAGCAGGACCAAGAAATACATGTTTTTATTTTTCCCCTCTATGTTTGCAAAAGGAAAGGGAAGGAAAGCTAATACACTAATAGACAGTGGAAAGAGTAGAACAGCTAATCAAATATTCCTTTATTTAAGCTTCTAGCTTAATCGTACACTTGCTTTCATTCAAAGCAAACGTCATGAAGGTGGGAGGAGTTCTGCCCCATTCTAACAGGACAATCAGCCTGGCACAGAACCTCCCGGGTCCACTACAGATGCTCCGCTCAGGTTAAACCTACTACCATACAGGTCCCTAGTTCAGACTTCTGCTTAGCAGTACAGTAATGTAAAAAATTCCTTTGGACGTTGGTCCCCCATAATCGGTTATATCCAGTCACCAGTTGGCAGGTGTATCAGATGCAGTAAGACTTAACTTGTTTTAAAGCCTTAGGGTGCAGTTTTGTCCTCAGTTACAAGATTTACACCCACGTAACCAAGGGCAGAAAACGGACCCTCAGGCTCTCCAACAGCTGTTACGGCTTATTGCATTTACGCTTGCCAACTGGTCACCACACACAACAAACAATGATGTTGATAGCAATTAAAATGGAGGTCACAAATTTATTTGTATTGTCTTCAAGCAGCAGTCTACCGAGGCAATTTTCACAGACTATAATTCTTTACCCCAGAACAAGATTATATGATTTTCTTTTGAGATACAAGGAACATATAGCTATCAGTTTATCTAGAAGCAGAATTGAGCTCATGGAAGACACAATGACAAAAATAAAAATCAGCAGGAAGACATTAGTGACCATTTCCCAGTTAAATTTTGTATTTTTCAGACTATAAAGCTTTTTTGACAGATGCATATGTGAGAAGTGTGCAAGTAAGTACCCTACTAAAATAGGATACTGAAAAACAGAATACTGACATATCTGAAAAAGTATCCTACTACTGTATGCCTTACCTGCAGTAACACTTACTGAATTCTTTATCGTGAGGACAATAAACATATTTACAGGCTATGACATTACCTTCCTAAATCCTCAAGATTAACTCCTTAGTAACCAAGCCGCGTAATGAAGAATGTAGGATGCACATTTCCCTCCAATCTGTGAACAGTGGATTGGACTGCCCTCTTCCTGCTACGGAGCATGTGAATCACCTAATTGGAGGGGTCTGAACCAATTAAGTTGCCAAGAAGAAAATTCAGTGGCCTGTTCTCATCTCGTTCTTTCAGCTTGTGGGGCTAGCATTAATTTCTGACTGAGGCACAAAAGGAACATGGAAGTTCTTTCTCTCTGTGGCCAGCCTGCCCGTGTACATCTTGCAGAGACATAAAGCAGTGCTTTATCCCCCCGTTAGGGGGGCATTTTCTGGACAGAGAAAATTAATGTCCTTCACAGAGAATACACAGCACCTTCCAGATAGAAAAATGAAAGATACAGAATAGGAAGGGCTATGACAATACAGCACAGAGAAGCTTGCATTCCTATGTGTATTTCACACAGCAGCACTGAAACCTACATATGCCTACTGATAACATTTCCCACTGCTTTTTAATGCAAATCACTACTACTGGATTTTCATTAGCTTAAGTGTTAGTTTTTTTTTTTTTTTCTCAGAGGGAACGAGCATGCCTTAAAACACCTCGTATTCCTGGACATTTCTAAGCTGCTTGTTACACGTAACCTATTCTTTTGTTGTTTGCCTGAGATTTGGGTGTGATTCTCCGGGGTGGAAACGAAAGCCTACCGTACCTTATCAGGAGGTGGGAACTGGAGCTGATTGACATCCAGGGGTGTGATCAGGGGGATGGTGTCAAATCCATCCTCCAAAAGCGGCTGCTTTGTGCTCTTCTCGCTGAAATTATTCCCCAGTTTCACCATTCTTCCAGGATACAGGGATTTTCTGCTGGCACACACAGGCACACACACACAGAAAATGCAAAATGTCAGAAACTCGGGATGCACCAGGCCTTTCCCTAGCCCCTGGGAAACCCGAAATATCTTATTGGAAAAAAAAATAATAATAATTAAATTGTGCATTGGTCGCCGTGACTCGATTACGCTCTGGCGTTTTGGGAAGTAAAAGCGATGGCTAGCGCTTTTATTGTCAAAATCAAAAAAAAAACAACAAAACCACCAAAAACCCAAATGCACCCCAAAATCCCCACCACGTTACCCCGATCCGAGCAATGACTCCCCGCACGGCCCCGGTGCGGCATCGCCCCGCAGCCCGCGGGATGGGGAGGGCTCCGGTGCCGACCCCCGCCCCGGCCCCC
>WHYT01017132.1:61674-100742 GCA_009806455.1 Tetrax tetrax | reverse complement strand
ATCTCCCCGCCCGCCCAGCCCGGCTCCCCCCGCCGCCGGGCACCCCGCGCCCCTCTCCCGCCGCGCCCCGCCATGGCGCTCCCCGGCCTCCCCTCACAGAGGCAACGGCCACCAACGGCCACTAACGGCCACCAACCGCTCACCGCCGCGGCTGCGGGCCCTGTCCGCAAGGGAGGGCGAGGCGTGAGGCAGCGGCCCCGCCACTCACCGCCGCGGCTCCCGGCCCTTTCTCGGGGGTCGGCCAGGCGTCGTTCCGCCGCGGCCCGCGCAGCAATGGCGGTGCGGGGGGCGAGGCGGCGGCTCTCCCTCCGCGGGGTGACTCTGGGCGGCCGCAGCGCCGGGGCCGTGACGCAGCCGCCGCCTGGCTGAGGGCAGCTCTGGAGCGGCAGCACAAAGGGGCCCCGCGGGGATGAGGCGGGCGGCTCCCCCCAGCCGGCTACTGGCGCAGCGGCAGCAGGTGGAGGAGGCGGCGGCAGCGGCGGCGGCGGCGGCGGCGGGGGGACGGGACGCGCCGCCCTCCGCGCCCCTCCCCTGGCAGAGCCGCACGGTACCGTGCGGTGCGGGAAGCGGCGGAACGGGTGCCCGTGCCCTGCGCTAACGGCTCCCGGGGCGGACCCTTGTCCCTGAGGTGGGGGCCTGCCGGCGGGGTCGCCCTCGGTACCTCGGGCGGGGAAACTGCGCGAAATCAGGCGGAGGAGAGGGGGCCGCGGCCTCGCCTTCCCCGCCGGCGGGGCTGGGCGAGGCGGGGGTTTGTCGGCGGTCGGTTAGCTTCGTCCTTAGCGCCTCTCCTTCCTTCCTCCCTTCCCTCGGTCGTTCCTGCGGGGAAAGGCCGAGCCTGCTTGTCAGGACGGTGAGACCGAGTTTCCTGACTGCAAAGGGGCGTGGGGGCAGAGTGGAGGGGTGGAAACGCCAACATGGGAACCGGCGTTCGCGTCACTTCGAGGTAAATGCGTATTGCAGAGCTTTGCAGCCCGAGCGAGAGAGGACATCTTATGATCTCGTCTGTCTTGGGAAGAAAAATTAAAAATAAAAAAAAAAAAAAAGTGATTCATATTCACTGTGCTGTTTCCTATAACCCGAGGCAACCAGCCTGCTCGTTTTGTCGTCTTGCAGGTGCGTTGCTTTCCAGCGTGTGGAGGGAGAACCACTGTAGGCGATGCAACAAGTGGCTCGGATGGTGGCAGCTCTTGAGAGGGAAGAGGCAGCGCCGGGTGCTCAGCCTAGAGCCAGTTTCACGCTTCAGAAACAACCAGCTGCTTCTCACGGATGATAGCATGAGCAGCCCCTCTTTGCCCTTCCATGCTTTGAGCAAGCACAAATTACAGGCAAAATACTACAAAGTATTAAAAATCAGATTGCAGTCAGGAACTTGAAAGTGGCTGCAGTTCTTATTTCAGATCTTACGCTCAGAGCATCACCGTGTGAGTTTACCATTCGGACAAGATTTTTCTTGGTACCCCATGCGGCAGGGACTAAAGGTTTGCTTATGCTTGGGATTAGCTGTCAGGCCACAGAAATACTTAATGGTGCTGATCCAAATGTGAACTGCAGATAAAGTCAAACCATGCTGATGACAGCTTCTCTAATCCTAGGAACCGATATGTTACTGACATGGCTTTCCTGCTCTGCATATAAAAGCACCAGACACTGGTGGCTGAATTTGCGCTATTTCTAAAATGGGCAAGGTCATAATGTGTGTAGATAGAGAATACTGGAGATATTTCAGCAGTGAGCCCTTCCACCTACAAGTCAGAATTTCATGTCTTTAATGGGAATTTAGGCTTTTCTGTGCAGGGCATAGCAAAACTAAGGAGTTTTGGTGGTTTGGTGTGGTTTTTTTTTTTTTTCAAATCTAAAAAAAAACCCCTCATATTTTTGTTAATTTTAATCTAAGAATTTTATTTTGTCTGAAAATAATGTTAGCCATCTACATCCTTTTTTGGCTCTCATGCAAGCTTTTCCATGGGTGTTAAAGAGTGCAAATGAAATGTGAGTTCAATTACAGTCACTGGAGAGAGTCCTGTTGACTTCACTGGAGTAATGATTTCACTCCACATGGGAGAATCTCAGCAAATCTGGTGCAGTTAATTTAAAAAAAAAAATGTGCTCAAGACTTTAACATCCTATTGCTATACAAATAAATCTTAGTCTCACAGTTTAAAATGATAATATCATTTTTTGTTGTTATTCTCTTAAAGAAAGATGCTCTGGTTCCTGTAATCTCTTTTACTTTTTTATTCTCTTTGGCAAATAATTGTTTTTTTTTTCTCCTTTCTTTCTCAGATGGCACAGAACAATGGATTTTCCTTCACCGGCTTTGGTTTTTTTTTTCATAAGCATCATTGATAATGCTAGTGTCGTCAGCACAGTTCTAGGAAGCACAACTTAGCTAAACCACTGGCTGGATAACTACCCTTGCAGTAACCAAATAAACATGCTGGAAGAGGAGAATGATCAGCAGGCTAATTCTTATTTTTAAAACATTCTTAATGAAATAGCTTATTACAAATATAGAACAGAATACTCCCAAACAACACAAAACATTTTCAAGGTTGAAATTGATTGTTGTGCCTCTCAATTACTGAGCAAGCAGTTCTGATATTGTTGCTGTTATGGAAGATCATACCACATAGAGAAGAAGAGGACTCTGAAATAGTGAATTTACTTCTGAGCACTATAAGGGCAGCAGCATTTATATATCTCTCGATGCCTTATTTTTGCAGCCCTACATGTTCAGAGCATCTTGACCCATGTGTCTGGCAGATATGGCTGGCATTCTGTCATTACCTCTCCATGCATACTGATTTCTCATGTGGTTTATTCCAATTGTCCAATCCAAAATGCATTCCATCTCTCTTTTTCCGAGGTCAGTGGTCTGTAATGCAAGAGGCCCAGACTCCCTTCCTGGCTGTGGCATAAAACAAGTCATGTCTCTGACTATGGATCATCTTGTCTAGCTCATTTATTTCTCCCATCAGTGTTCTGTTCTGAGTAAATAAAGTGTAAAATAAGCTTGTCTTACTTGAGTAACATTTCATAAATCATACTTTGATGTGTTAAGCAGAAAAAATACTTTACTCGTTTTATATAGAAAATTGCACCTGTAAGTGGAAATGAAGGAGTTTCTCAAAAAACAAGCAGCACTTAGATTATTTAATTTTGGCAATACCCTTGTCTTACAAGCAAGTGTTCTTGAACAGAACAGATGAATAACCCACGGATGGGTGAGTGTAATCCATTCATTTGTGTGTGAAGCCAAAGTCATTCAGAAGTAATGACATCAAATGACATCAAAACTCCAAAGGATGGTCAGAAGTATGTTTGACAGTATACTATAGGGAGCTGAAATAACAAGGCAAATGGTTTAACGAATTGACTGACCGGGTCCTTTCATCTCCAGCTTCCGTGATTTTATATTTGAGCCCTTCTGCTGGCTGAAGATCGTCAAAAGCAATTGTGTATTAAGTGTGTGCCCAAGGAACTATCAGTATCAGATTAAGACGAATGGATGGAAATTCGCCGGTTGACTGATGAGACCTTTTTTTTTCAGTTATTTGATCATCTTCATGGGGTACTCTGTTTCAGTGTTCCTTTTAGAGACAAGGAGAATTCTGGATAGCCTATTTAAGTGTAAGATAGTCTTCTCTTTGGCACTGTGCATTTCTTTAATGGTAATCTGCCTTGGATGAATCTATGCTAACTAGGCATAGTTTTACCCAGTTCTCTGGTTTTACAGAAAAATGCTTGCACAGCATTTTGTTAAGCAACACTTGCTACCTGGTACTACTACTACTTGGCTTAGCATTTTTCATTTTAAGTGCATTTCACCCCATATACCATGATGTAACAGAAAAAAAGATATATACATACACACACACGAATATCTGTGATTAATAAATGTGTTTATTTGCCAGGTATGTGAAATGAGCAGCTAAGAGGATTTCATTTCTGATATCAAATAACCAACTACAGTTTTCTACTGATGGTTTTAGAAGAAAGAATGAGGTAACTTACTAAGAACACTGGCATGCTTCCTAGTCAGAAGCTGCTACCTTAAGGATGCAGAAAGGTGTATATTAATGTAAAGAATATTTGAAAAGAAATGTGTCTTCAAAACTAGCACACCTCTTTCCTCCTGGGCTCCTGCTATAGGTCATTTTGCTATGGTTATTCAGGGGGTTGTAAATTTTGGGAAAGGACTGTCCTCCTCTGTACCTTCTACAGAGTAACTCAGCAAGTTCCAGGTGCTTCACAAATAATGCATATCCTTACTGAGGCGCTTAAGTGTCATGGCCAGCAATCTTTACCTAATGCTAGTGATCTCTAAGGAAACATGATAGCTCCTCCTGGGTGTGTTGACTGGTACGTAGGCAACAGAAAAAGCAGCTAATACCCAGAATTGATGACCTAGCGGCTAGTCTCATTAAGTCAGATTGTACCCTGATTTACTTAGTGTGAAACCTTAATGGTCTCAGTGAGGTTGGAATTCACTGTGTGTACCGTCAGCCAAACTATGAAAGCAGAAAATTTGCACTACCAGCAAGCAGATGTAGTTCTTCCTAATGAACTAACTAATGGAGGAAAAAAATAGGAAGTAATGCCAAGCTTGCATCTGCTGGCACTTGGTCCAGGAAAAGATACAGAAGCCTTCCTTAAATAACAGTAGGCCTATGTCTCACAAAAGCTGGAGAAAGACCAATTGCATGGGACAGCCTGCATTTTGACCTAAACCGAGAACACGTGCCAAGTCTTCATTTTGTAGCAGAGGTATGAAGAATAAAGTCACACACTCATGGAAATGAAGGAAATATTGTAAATGGGTAAGCGCCATAGGGCTGGACCTCTGATTCATCACAGGCACAAGCTCTAGAAATTACAGGGATTGTTTTTCCTGCAAAATACTTTCTCTGAAAATGAGGACAAACATTGTCACCCTTAACCTATTATTTGTGATTTGATGATGCTTTATTCAGGTTGGTCACATGTCTTTTTCTTTGTGGGTTGTAGTTTATTGACACAATCAACTGAAATGGCTCTTCTGGAGCCATTACAATTTGTTGTGTTAGTGCAGCTGAAAACACTTCAACGTACCATGTGTCACGCTTTGTCAAGTTAACAGTTGATGATTCCAAATCAGGATTAGGAACAGTGCTGATGCAGTGCAATGCAGCAATTGCTTGTGCCACATAAGCATTCATGAAAAGGGACAAACTCTGCTGAAGTAAAGCAGCACTACCTGCTGTTATTTGCAAGGTGTCCCAGCAGTTTATTTACCCTAAAGCATCAAGTGGTCCATCCCTTCGATATCTGAGGTTACAAATACCAAAGGAACAAGAGCATTCTCATATAAGTGCTCACGAACCACTAGTTCATCTTAACAAGCCAATAATCTTCAGAAATTATATTAAACTCTTAGTCAGCAGTAGAGAAACACAGATTAAGTGGTGTATCAAAGGAGATGCAAGAAATGCATGGCGAAGTCATACAGGTAGAGCTAGCTGCACGGCTACTAGCACATGAAAGAACAGGAGCTGACCTCACCAGATACTGCTGAGGTTTATATAGCCCCTCAGTCCCTCTCTCTGCCCAGTAAATCCACACAGCGACAGCAATGAAGCTAAACCAGAACTTCCTTTTTAGGAAGCACTTGGATTCTCCAGAGCAGCAGTTCTCAAATGGTGAAGCAAACATCAGTGATACACCCACATAAAATGCAGTGCAGTGAAAGCCAGAAGGACTGCTCTCAGAGTCAGTACTCCGAGCTCGCAGATGCAGCAGGAGGGAGAAATTGTGTTGCAAGGCAGATTACGTACCATACATCCTCATACCGTCTGTAGACCTGCAGATTCATCTCTTACTGAGGAGAAGGTGCCAAAATACAGCAGGGAAGATGAGTGCTCCAAGTCTGAGGGAGAAAGGAAGAGGCAGTGCTGACAGATGAGTTGTTCTCCAGGCCTCTTGCTAGCCCCAGCTACCAGACCCACCACTTGCTAAGCCGGGGCAGAAGAGTGACAGTCCTGATGATGAGGAGGCAGAGCTCTGGCAGAGGGATTTGGGGAGACAGCAGCAGATATACTTAAAGGCAAAGAGGCACTGCTTTAGGGGTAAAGTGAGGTTGATCTTTTACTGATCTCTTCCCAGGTTAATCCTGCTTATGATTTAAACAGTCATTTAAATGGCTAAAGTTATCTGATTTAGGAAAGCACAATAATGTTTTGGCTCTTATACAAATGGATTTTAAACAGCATCTAAGTAACACAAGGTCATGCAGATATCCAAACAATCCTCTATTAATTTAGAGTATTACAGGAACTTAAAGGATAAGATCAATTTCAATAGAAGATTGACTTAACTATTGAATCATTTATTTAAAACAAAAAGTGCATAAACAAACCTTTCACCAGAATGCTAGGATGCAATCCTAGACTTCTGTTTGGCCTTGAACCACTTCAAATTAATTGGTTTAGAGCCAAAGGAGGTGCATAATATAATATCACAATTTATATTTAGGAAAACTCATTAGAAATGAAAAAGTTATGTAACTCCTCAGAGAAAGCAAAAGAAATATAGGACAAATTATACTCAAACACTGCAGTTAAATTATTTTAACAGCAGAGTAGCTTTAAAAAAAAAACTGTAGGACAAAATCCTACATAGCATGGGGAAAAAAAGCTTTTACATCTTACTGTTATTAGAAACTCATCAGGTTAATAGGGCAATTTTTCAAAAGCTGCCATTTAAGTTTTTGCACATGGTATTGATCTTGCCGTATTTCAGTTTGCAAATAGAACTTGTCCAGAGGAAAAAAAAAAAGCAATCATGCATTTTCTAATGTACATGTAAATTCAAACCTCTGTATCTTTGTGTCTGTGCTTTTTCATTCAATTTTTACATGTGATAGAATTCTAAGATTTTACTTTCACTTCAATATCCACTGACTGAAATTGCCAAAAGCAGCACGTGATTTTGGGGTATTTCAGCAGGGAAATGGAAAGGTTTCAAGAAAGCAAAGGGAACTGAGCCAAGATCCACTCTTAACTTGAGCACTTAAAATCTGAGGCATGGGAAATTAACTATCACTTTTGATAATTTAGGTCAGCACTTTAAAAAGTTGTTTGATATGTAAATATATGAAGAAATACTGAAATGAATGGAAAGGGATGCAGCATAATGGGAACAGTTTTCCAAAACAGCCAAATGTCAGAGAAGCCTAAATCTGTAGAGATTTAATTTATCGACTATGGCAGTTTTCATACGTGTTGTTTTGTGGCTTCTAAATATGCTTCTTATTTACAAAGATATCTAAATGTCAAAAGACAAAGAGAGGGGGATGTACAAAACATCTGCTCGTTCCAGATGACTAACAAGTGAAAAATAAGAGGGAGCTTGCAAAGCAAGTCATGAATGAGCCAGCTACCTTTGCTGAAAGGATGAATTATTCATTTTAGGAAGTAATGAATTATTAGAATTAGGTGCCAGGGCTGCAGCAGCTTTCCACTGTAGGCAATTTTTTTTTTTAATAAAGCTTTAAATACCATACACTGAAAACCAGAGAGCTGCAAACAGATGTTACTAACCAGCAAGATACTGTGATTACTATTATATTCATATTTTTCAAGGTTGGTGGAGCAAGGAAATGAAGTGAATAGACTAGACTAGAATAGTTTCTGTTGGAAGGGACCTGCAATGATCATCTAGTCCAACTGCCTGACCAATTTAGGCCTGTGCAAAAGTTAAAGCATGTTGTTAAGTTGTCCAAATGCCCCTTAAACACTGACAGGCTTGGGGCATGGACCGCCTCTCTAGGAAGCGTGCTCCAGTGTTTGACCACCCTCTTGGTAAAGAAATGCTTCCTAATGTCCAGTCTAAACCTTCCCTGGTGCAGCTCTGAACCATTCCCACATGAAACAGAGTAACTCAGTGAATGAAGTAAAACTGTGTAACTAATTAACTAATATCAGAAGGATGCTCTTGACTTAAAAATGTATTGCTATTAACATATATATTAACATGTATTAGTTTTTTATATCCTGGGTGAAAAGAGTTTTACACGCACAAGTCTTGCCTGTTATTAAGAACTGTAAAAGCAAAACTTCATTCACAGCTTATGTACGCTGCATATCACACTCATTTGTAAGATTAGAGCTTTATCATGGCTTTAACACAGCAGAGTTTTTCCTATCCTGGTAACCCATTTTGCATTGCTTTAAACTGACAATCCATGCAAGAGAAAATACCTTGAAAACCTGTGACAAAGAGATGTAGCAAGCAATATCAGTTGGAACTTCAAAGAAATAGTATTAACCCTGCAGGATCTGGTTGCCACGGGAGTAATTCCTGCTCTACTAGCTAAAAAATGAAAACCAAGACGTGCTACATCTAGACAGCACAGATGTTGACTAGTATAGGATTACTGACACTTTACAGCAAGAGATCTAAGAATTTAAAAAACCTTCTACTTCTATTCTGTAAAATATGCAGCATTGTCACCACTATATTTGAATTACTTATTTTATCTTACTTTAGGAAACTGCAACTGAGGGCATTAAGCCCCCTAAGGTGCTAAGAAATCTAAACCCAGTACTAATGAATTTTAAATCAATCAAATCTCTAAACATGGTGCACATTTGAAAAAGAATTAGTCAAAATGAAAATGCAGTGAAAAATAGACAATAAAAACGACAAGCGACGAACAATTCCAGAAAGACAGGGTTCCCACTGAGCGTTGAAGTACAGCCGCTGAGTGAATCTGCCAGACACATTCAGGGCTCTCCATAAATCGGGTTCTTGAATCAGTGTCTTCAGTCAGAACTGGCAGTAAAGATACCCAGGCGCCTTGTGGGAACAGAAGGGGAGCGAAAGCTCCTTGAATGCTCAGCTAAGGGCAGGCTGTGGAGAGCAAATGTTAAGATTCCTTTGCCTGAGGAGAATATGGGCAACTGTACCAAGCAGCTACCAAAAATATTTTACGTCTTCGGAGCACTGGAGAAAGATAAACTAACAGTTCCCTGCTCCATTTCCCATTATAGCCAAAGCTGAATTCCAAAACAAAAACAAGTCACGCCTGAGGCTTGACAAACAGAAAAGGACAATTTTTCAAGTGTGTTAGGATGGCCAGGCTAACTCACAGTAGTAGTTCAGTGACAATCTCCAGGTTATAATCCCTACAAAGAAGTCCAAAGTGGTGTATTTTAATACCTTCCCAACTGCCTAAGTGCATTTTGCTCAGTTGAAATCGATCCAGCTCTCTGTTAACAAAAAAAAATAATATCCACATAGTCATAAGATCATAAAGCAACAGCTCACTGGACACAGAGACGGGCAGATGGATATTTTTGTCATTTCCCAGTAGTCTGCTCTTGTTTTCATGTCTCCAATTATCGTACATAGATGTGGACTACTAGAAAGTCTGAAAGGAGTGCTGCATAAGGAAATATTCATCAAAGACAAGGAAGCATGCCTCACTTCTGCTAAAGGAGGACATCAGCCATTCGAGAGCTATCCTGTCTGTTCTGCCAATCTAGTCCTACCGTGCAGCTATAGACATTACAAAACATTCTAGAAGTAGCAGCAGCAGGGACTGGTCGCCCTCTCCCCACTGCACGGGAATAACTTTTAATCCGTATAGACCCTTTTTCTTAAACTAGATCATACTGAGCTTCAGTAAGTCTAAGTCTTTAATATGTCCTTTTGGGGAAAAGTTGTGATCTTAATTTGTAGAGGCTTTTAATTGCTTTCTTACTCAATACATTTTTCTAGAGGATCAGCATATTAACTCATGGAATTTCAGAGAAAGTTTAAGCTGGTTCAAAATACAATTTTTGCTCAGGCTACAACTATGTTAGCTCTCAACATGATTTTTTTATTTTTTTAAACTTTATCATCATGCCCACAGAACACCACAGTGGAATGGCAGTTCCATTTGTATAAAGACTTCTCATCCTGATCAAGCTTATTCTTCCTCTCATTTGGGAAAAATTACACTTATGTCAAGCATAAATAATGATACTGACACTACAAATGGATAGCAGATATGGTTCACGTGTTCCTTCAGTACTCTAACCGACCCAACATACACTGTCTACACAAACTCTAAAGAACACTGATGTTCAGCCCTGCTGGAAACTGAAGGCCAACTTTTAAAGACATTTTTAGTTATGTCTATGGGTACCCGTATATAAGTAGGTACAGGAAGGTGTCTTTTTGAGACACCTAAGTGCTTTTACAAATGTAACTAAGAGCCTGAATATCCTTAACATCCTTGTCCAATGTATGTAACTCATTTAGATTACTTAAAGAAAACTCAAATAGCAAAACACTACTAGTACCAAAATATTAAAAATATTTGGAAAGTAATTATTTTCTACAAAATGATTGATTCAAGTTGTTTTAGAATGCTTTTGGGGAACAGTATTTTAATAGATCTCTATTACAAAACTACCTATTAGTAAAGCAATTGATAGTTCTGGTAGAGCTGAGTACTTAAATTACTTATGATAAACAAGGATAGTACTTGTGGTTATCAGCTGCTACACACTCAGGAAACCCAGAAGGCAATATGCTTTCAAAGAGTAACTAAAACATAAATAAATACATTTACATATAGTTAAGATTCACTTGGAGAAATACTGCTGAACAGAGTTGGAAATGCTCTAGCAGTAAAATCGTTGTTGAAGGAAGAGGGAGGTGCACATCCTGTCTCAGTTTAGGGAATCTGCTGTTTTTCTGGCAGTAGCACAGGTACAACATGGCAGTACCAGTTACAGTGATAACAGCCCTCACCGCAAATGGCAAAGCAATGAAATGTAGTTGGGTTGTGAAGCTAAAGTACCGATAAAGCCGTACTGTTTGACTCATGACACTTCACAGATACCTTTATTGCTGCCAGACCCGTAAGCAGGTTTAAAACCAGTCATAGTGTTTTGATCTGCTTCTATTACTAACCTGTACAGCCAAAATCACAAAGCCAAATAGTGCGACTCCACATCAAGACATCCTTGGAAATTACATACAAGGACCAAAATCCATACTTTTCACTTTAATATTAGATTTTAGGTTTTGTACAGTTTTGGTTTTTTTTTTTAAGAGAATATTTGCTTATTCTTAAAGGAAACACTTTGAGTCTTTTTTCTTGATTTTTTGACCTATTCTCCTCCCATTCTGGGGAGGGTACACCTAAGCAATTTCAATCTTGCAATTTCCAAACACTCAAATTATACTGAATAGAAGTAATTTTTCACTGTTTATGCTTTGTCTGGTTTCTCTGATCCCTCCCCTTTGAGTTGGAATACATACAGCTGTGCAATGCTTTCAGATCCTTGCCAGAAGTAGAAGCATCCAAGACATCTGTTCTGCAGGAAGAATTAGTGGGGAATGATTTCCTAAGTTAGTAGGTGAGCTGGCAGGTGGGCATCACAGTGGAAGAATGGTAAAAGGTGGTTACTAGTAAGTTCAAAATAAAGTAGTGTTAAAACTACTTAGTGTGCTGAGCATCCTCTCATGTTAAGTGAAAGAAGTAATTAGAGGTTTCTTTAGAAAATTGTATCAGGAAACGTTAAGAAGTCCCCAGAGCCCACAGAGCTCTGCCATGGGGTCAGAGCATTTCCCAAGGGACCGCTGCATGAACGCTAGGGAGCTGGCTTAGTTCGTGTAACAACCTGCAGCGAGAGGACCAGTTGTAAAGTATTAAGGCATAAGGTAGGAGCATGTTGACAAACCAGACAGTGATAAAGCACATTATAAAACTAATGATATTTATATCGCGAGTTGCAATATCCACAGGACTGAAGTACCGACATATTCTGGCTGTTGTTGGCAGTGCTACCTCCAGCTCTTGTGGGAAGATATGCATAGGGTAAGAAATTATTTCCTTCCAGTTTATTAAAGATGTAGCTAGCAAAGCAGTTAAGGCATTACCACGTTGTAATGCAGGCTGCCACCGCCACCCGCTGGACAAAGGGGTTTGCACGCCGAGTGACTGCACCCGACCCACTGATGCGTCAGAGACATTTGGCCCAGTGGATTTATAGCAGAGAAAAAAAAATTGCTTAACCTCAATTAAATGCGGAATAAAGGAGAGATGAAGGAACCTACTACAACCTACGAACTGCATGTTGAAAAATCATGTGGGTATATCCTAAAACATCATGAATGTGACTTACAAATAATGGCTACAAATATTTTGAAATGCTTTTTGTCTTCTGATTTCTAGGCACTTACAATATGCCAGGCCTTTCTTGCAATACCAAGGGCTAACCTACCTTTTAATGGCAGGTTTTTGTTGTGGCTGCAGTTTTACCTAATCACATCTTCAGAAGGAAGAACTTTTGAGAACAGCAAATAGCACAAACCTTATAATGAAGCTGCTGAACAGTGGTGATATTAATGGTGGTTGACAAAGCTTCCTTGTTTAAAACAAAACTTTCTGAAGTCATTAACTCTTTGATGATTCCCCTACAGCCAGGTTACTAACAAAGACAAGTGATATGTGCAGGACAGTCAGAGTGCTCAAGATGCTCACCCATATTGTGGTCCACAGAGGAGAGCACTCCATATCAGAAATACATTACACGATATCATTTTATGTCCTAGACTTTTACTTAGTATTTTGTCACACTAGGGTTCTTTTAAGCACTTAAAAGATACAAAGGGATGTGACATCAAAGCAACAAGAAAGAAAAGCAGAAGTTCCAGATGCAAACACAAATTGGAAGTATGTGGCTCATAAATACTGTTTGTATAACACTTGCATTAGGACTTCAGTCAAAAGCATCCTTTAGGGTTATTGCTTCTAGGCTTTGGAAAAAACAAAACTAATTTGGTCCTATGTATTTAAAAGCTACATTTTATTTGGAAAGAGAAAGTTCTTTCCAGTTGGGCACAATGAGGATTCCTGTTTTCCCCATGTGCCAATATAATAATTTGGATCTGGAGTTCAATAACTTGTATTCCTGACAAATATTTCAATTACCAGAAGAGTCACTTACTAGCCAGTGGGAGAAGAAGAAAATACATTTTTTTCCCCATTTGACTTGTTAATGGATGATTCCAAAGGCCTTTCAGGCACCTAGCAAAGATCCTTGGTGCCCTAAGGCCCCAGCGGGCTTCCTTCTGCCAAAGAAGAGATGAGAAAAGCAAAAAAAAAGCTTTTAAGATCAAAATCTTTTTGGTCAATATCCTTTTTCTGGTAGCTCTGAAACTCATAATTACAAGACAAATAATTTATCAAGCTCCGTGATTATGTTCTCCATTTCAGGCTGTAAAATAACTGCTCTGAAGCAAACATGGCGTAATGTAATCTACTTTACCGTAACAGCAGTTGAACTAAGCTTTCACAGTGATTTTCCTTTTGTATGCTCAATTCCTAAACTCAAACTGAAGTTTGAGCTTGAGAGGGTGCAGCCTACAATGAGTGAAACCAAAGGCAACATTCATATGAATCTTAATGAAGTGAAATTCTCAAGCTTCAGGCAACTTCAAGTCTTCTGCAAGTCAGCCAGAAGATCTGCATTACATGAAAACTCGATGTAACACCATGATTCTCTCACAAATACAAAAGGTTGTATTTTCCAGTACCTGATTCCCCTGTGACCCAGCTTTTAAAATAATGATTATGAAAGGTTTTGCGAGGTGAAGAGAGTATGTGCAAAACCAGTGCAAATTATTTGCTTAACAGCATTTGCTTTTAGAGCACGTCCAGAAGTGTTAAAAATATGCTTCAGATGACAGGAGTGATTCATGACTAGACAGCTGCTGAGAGAGACATTACCGACAGGAGAGGGAGAGAGTGTGTGTGAGAGAGGGAGAGAGATTTGACATGCAAATTACTTAGAGAAAAAGAAATTAAATACCTTTTCTTCAGAGCTTTAGAGTTTAGAAATGATTGTAATGACTTTTGAATTGAAACAAAGTGGTTGCACCTCCTGAAGCTGTCAGAACTTCAGCATCCCTCAGACCTGTTTCACAGGCTGCAGGCCTTACTCAGCTGATGTCATGGCTGTCTGCTGTCGCCTTCTCAGTGAAAAAAGGCAATTTTTTTTTTTTTTTGTCCATTTGGTGTTTTATGATATTAATAATTGCAATATTAATATTATTTAGCAATTTGATGAAATTCTTGTCAAGGCCTAATTTCATAAATAATGCAATTTTTCCATAGGTGTCAATCTTTAGACAGAACATGTAATAAAGTTGGTTGGAAGTAAGTCCCTGCTCAACAAGTAGAAGGGATACTTTCCCCATTCTGGATCCACAGAACAAAGTGATTGATTGAAACCCAAATCTGAAAGTAGTGGCAAAACCATTTAACACTTGAGTTTAAACACTGATGTTCTAGTCATCTCCAGCATTCCCCATCTCAAAAATATCATACTAGAAGTGCTCACCACTGGTCTATACCTACAGCTGCACTGCTTTTCCCTACCATTCAGCATGGATCTGGTAGCACAGCCCTCAGCTTGTGAACACAGGACTTCAGTGTAACAGCTTACCTCTTAAGCAGCAATCTTCATTTTCTGCTTTGATATTGCTAATTCCCTGTATACTTACAGTGATATGATGTTCCCTGGAAGCCCACACTCAAATTTTGGCTTGTCAAAACTAGTCAGCCTTCATCTTGGCCTTTTCATGACTCCACATATACGTGCCTCCTGGATGGGTTAATGCTTACGGTTGTTCTGTATAGTTTTTCCCTGAAATACTGTGCCTTCCTTTTTGTGCATAGCAAGGGCCTTTATTTTGAAGTGGAAATAAAACACAGTAAAATCAGCTACAACTCTCTGTACCTAAATTTACAAATTTTCAGACACTTCTAAAGTAAGCATGTCATACATTCATATATTTGCACTGAAAAAGCTAAGATGATTATAGAAAACCACTATGATTAAATCATAGGCAAATTTGTGTTGACCACCTCCTTTTTAGAAGGGGCTTTTTTGGCTTTCTTTGTTTCACCAGAATACAGATTATCTTTTTGAAATACACTAACTGAATGGACTTCCCATTGAGGTTAGTGTATTCTAGCATTGTAATAAAGGTTATGAAAAGATGTCCGAGCACCAGCTGGCCTTCCTTTGATCCTCTCCATTCTTGTGATGATACATTTTCACACTTAAGATGATTCCCTTCTACCTCAAAGGCTGAGAGCTGCTTTGGTCCTTACAAATATTAACTGCAATCACAATGACCTATCTTTCTGGTTCCAGTCATCTGTTTAATATAGAGTGGAAGGTCAGAACTACATTAAAAGGGCCTGAAAAGCTTTATTTCCGTATACTGCCTCCTGCAGAGCTTCACAAAACGCTGGCAGACTTGTAGTTCATGCATGCACGCTCCTCAGCACTGCATTGTGCGCTTGTATTAATGGGCTTTTGTAACGTTCCAGGAAAAATTCCCTCACCAAGAGAACAAAACTGTTGTCAGATCTGAACACACATGTGAATATCAACTACAAAAAAAAAAAAAAAAAAAAAAAAAAAAAAGAGTATAAGAGAATGCAGATAAAGTCTCAGACCACAAAACCACTACACTTTCTATTGCACGTAACAGGCAATAAAACAAGTGGTAAGTTCTTCCTAGTGAAGTTCTCCTTCCTTAAACAACATTTTATTTTAAGTTCTAACTAAACTAGGTCATAAGTCTCAAGATAAGCAGAGAATATTTTTTTTTTGGAGGGGGAGCTATTTGAACTTAGATTTAATTATGTGAAGTATCATTTTCCTATGTACACACAGAAAACATACCCATGGAAGAACAGCACGTTAAATTTTGTATAGGTTTAATGCACTTAAATAATAAAACTCACAGTAATGACTTCAAAAGTTTAAGCACTACTATCATTTAATTTTTTTTTATATTGTGCAGGAGTCATACGACAGAGATACCTCTGCACTGAAGAAACTCAACCAAAGCCCTGAGCAGCTACCTGCATCTTCTAGAAACAAGTGATTCAAGCTTGCAAGATGAACTGAACAGCAGCTCTGAACTGTTCTAATAAATAACAATTAGCAGTCCTTCGATTTTACTATGCCAGGTTGGTTAACATTTTTTTTTTAAATAGCATGCTATTTACATTGATTATAACGGCACTTCAGCAGTGCCTGCTACCAGCCAATGGTCTGAAGCTTATTCATACCCTTCAGCGTGCTGGCTACGGATATTTATGAGCAATAGCTATGGCTGGGCATCTGCTGCTTGTGAAATACTACTGGCTCAATAATTATGTCACGGTTTCCACCTGTTCTTCAAAGTCACAGAGTAGCTGCTGTTTTCCAACTGTGCCAGCTTTATGGCAGCATTAGAACTATCAGACCACATTGGCTACTCCTTCTCAAACATCCTCTTCGTTATGGATCTACAGGTTGGCATAAGAAATTCCTAGGATAGAGAAAAGGATCCTCTTTCTAGGTAATTTTCTACAGAGGTCTCATCAAGAAAAGCACTATAAAAATTATAAATTGACGTGACATACTATATTTGATTTTGCAAACACAAAAGCAAAATACATCTTCTTGCAGTCAGGCAGTGATATTCTCACAGCAAAGTGTCTGCAGGGATGGGGCTTCTTAATCCTAAACTTCTGACTCCATACATAAAAATTAACTCTCTTCCATATGACGCTATCTACTCATCTTTTGAATTTTCTTTCTTGCTCACCTTTTTCTTCAAGCCAGCTAGAAATGACTGTTCTTAGTGCTCCTGCCTGGTGCCGCAACCCTTGCTTTTTGTGGTTCAGCTATGCAAACTCAGATGGAGTGCCTTCTCCTACCAGTGTTTTCTCTACTTCCTTCTCAAAGATGCCACATTGCAACATGGTGTTTTATCAAATGCCGCAAACTGCAAACAGTATTCACAATCTGGTAGCAGGTTTGAGAACCTTCATGTTTTTGGTGTGAAACACTGTCAGAAAGAAATACTGCTAAGCAAGAGAAATTATCCTTTTTGTAACATGCTTGTCTTTTCAGCACAAAGCATTAGCAATCTAAATCTGCATGCTTACAAGCATCTCAAGATGTCTTTTTCACCTTAGGCCAGTCTTCAGCAGTAACATATTCCTCCAAAACAAAGCATACAGATCTCCAGTACTCTGCTAGAAGAGCAGGAAGGTTGCAACAGGTCCGTTTTAAACCTATCCTGTACTGATTCCACCACAATACTCCAGAGAAAGCAAAACCATTGCAGAACCAGAGGCAACTAAAAAGTCAGGAGGTTCACAAATGGCGGATTTGTCCTTTCTGAGCAACAGAATCCTCACGGAAACAGATTCAGATGTTTGTTTTCTCTGGGGACAAGTAAATCTAAAACCACTTTCTGACAAGGGGAAAGCTACAGAGATAGTGACTGGCAGATACTCACATTTTGCCTTACCCACCGGTGCAAGGAAAGTGGAGTGGGAATGAGGCATGAGCACACGTGGTCAGGGACAGAACCATAAGGCATGGATTGGTGAATAGCATGTGGACACTTTCCACAAAGATCTGCAGTGTTCACCAGCAAATAATGTAAAAGAAAATTAATGAGAGCAGAGATAAGATTTCAAACATACATAGTGTTCCCTGCTTAATCCTATATGGGACTGTGTTCTGCTAGTCTATATGCTATTTTTAAAATCAGGCACTGCAAAAGCTTCTTTGTTTTGACTTCACTAGCTGGAAAAAATATAGATGTTTTGGAGTTTCCCAGTATATGTGTACTACAAGAAAAGAGAAGTGAAAAAATTTCCAAATTTGCTCTCCAGTGCATCTGGATTTTTTGTTTTAACTGGTCTGTTAATGTAACAGCAGAAGTTTTTCGTAAAATTAAATTACAATTGAGAGAAATTTGTATCTATCAAGACTTACCTACACAGTGTAATGTTCTGCACCTTTGTTTTAAGGAGTGCTATGATCTGGCCAGGAATGTTACCCTTCTGATTTCAACTTGCATTCAAAGCAGTTAAAAACAGGGAAGTACAGGGCCCAAGTAAAGGAAGGGAAGCCACAAATTGCAATGCATGGTGTTAACACAATAAGAAACTGAACAGCTAGTTTGGAATTCCTGGGGGGAAAAAAGTGGTAAGCACTTTAAAAATAGGAAAAATACTGTATTTTCCAGGCTCTCAACTTCCACAGAATGCAAGCAGTGGACTGTAAGTCACCTGTGGTCTATATTCCTTTTCTAGCAAAACTAATTCTTGTTCTACCAAGAACTAGCCAATTCTAATAGATTCAAAATTTTGTGCTTTAGTGGCATACAAGTGACAATGTATTTTTTAATACCAGGAGAATGTGACATTACATATAAATTATTAGGTAGTTCCAGCTATTAATTTTACACAAAGATGATTTTTTTTCGGCACTGCAGTGTTATTGAAATAGCGGTGATACCAGATCTTGTTAGCTATTGCAAAACACTGAAATCTACTTCTCAGCATACAAACTGCTTCTTTTCACAATCAAATTTTTTACCTAAGTAGACGTTTGGGGTTTTTATGTGATTTTGTAGTCCCAAGTACATGTTGGACTATTTTTCATGCAAGTGCAACTCTGAAGTCTTGCAGTCTTATCATATAATGCTAGCAACACCAGTACTCACAGCTGCCTTGCTAGTGGTGAACCCTGAGACTCCCTATACGAAACAAGTATGTACTTCAAACCGACTTCCCAGCCTGTGAATGAACTTCAGAAAAAAAGGTTAGTACAAGGATATTTTCATTTCAGAAACTAGAGTATCTAAGGAATATTTTAGCAGAAAGCTTGACAACGTACTGCTAAAGCTTTTTGATGGGTTAGAAAAAGTTAGGCTGGTAAAACTCATGTGACTGTAGCAAGCAGTTTGAAATGCAGGAACTATACTGGACATGAATACAACCCTTCAAAGCACCAAAGCAGAAAAAGGCCTCTAAACAAAGTTTCTATCCTGTAAGAGTCTATTCATTCCATTAATTAGCCAGTGTCTTACACTAATTAACTGAAATGCAGGACAATCTACCAGTGTATTGATTGCACTTATTTTATAGTGCAGCTGTTCTTGCTGTGGTATCCCTATTAGCATTGCGAAGATAGCTGGAATAGATGGAATTATGTTATTGAAAATCTTTCATTAAAAGATAAAACACACTGAGCAATTAAGATACAATGTGAAACAACTTCCCTTTAATCACATTTCCTGATCTTCGTCTTCATTGTACAAATAATCTGCTGTGCAAAATAGTTTATAAAATACTAAAAAAGCTTTTATTGTAAAAAAATAAAATTTCTAAATATACAGTTACTTTGCACTATCTCAAATATTGTCCAGTATTTAACGTTTATATTTAATATCACAATACTCAAGTCATGTAAACCAATGATCCTACTGGTAAGAAAGCCACTATGAAACTCAGGTTCACTAGGGATTTGTTAAATATTTTCCTCTTTTCATATCTACACCCTTACACAACTCTGATGACCCATACTGGAATTGCACCCATATAATGAAAGTAGACACTGGGGCATCCTTTCCTCCATTATCAGGTAAAAAATACCAAGTTAAATGGTAAATTTTAGTAAATCCTGGCAACACATGAGTTAGATACTGGAGTCACAGAACAAAGGTCCTTGAAACTAGATATGAACTTTGCTGAGAAGCAGTGGCAGCCTACACTGGGTTTTGGGCATGCATATCTCGATTTCTACTAGGATCCAAGCTAGTTGGCTTAAAAACTAGCTCTGCTCTTTCTATGTGACAGTGCAATTGCAATCACTTTAGCATCAAATGCCTCTAAGAAGTTTTAATACAGTCACCTGAGCCCTCATTGTTCTAATTCACTTTCATTCTGCAAGGTTTTCATAGCTAAACCCCAGAGGGTCATGCTGGAGAAGAACGGTCCTTCATTATTCTTGTATGCAGCAGATGATGTTCGACTGCCCAGTGGATCATTACAATGACTGTCCAAGCTAACCAGAGAGGAACGGATCATAGGAATATTATCAGACTGTAAGGGTTCTTCTGCAGAAGATACATCTACATCCGCATAAGCATATGGTGGTGGTGGTGGAGTCTGCTGTGCCTGAGCTTTTGGGAGTTTAGCAGAATCCACATTCAGTTTCTGTTGGTTTGCTGAGTCATGGTGTTGAATCATTGACCGCAATTTACAGTAAGAATCTGCAGAACTATCAAATTCAGTGGAATTCGCAGTTGGTCGAATGGGAAATTTAACAGACACTGGCAACAACGTAACAGACATTTCTTGGCCAAAAGAGTCAGAACTCTGAGATTTGTCACGGTCAGAAGTTTCAATCCCTTGAGTAAATTCATCTAGTGTGTTTGGACTTTCATCAGTGGCTTTACAATGCATTTTCTTGTGCCGCCGGAGGACGGCAGAGCGAGTGAAGCATTTGTTACAAGTTTCACAGGTATAGGGTTTTTCTCCTGTATGAGTCCTCACGTGTCTACGCAGGTCACCAGAGCCTGCAAAACATTTCCCTACAAGACAGAAATGACAGGTTAAGATTTTCTTCTCAACACAGGTGCATAAATATCTTTTACTTAGAGAAAAATATCAAGTGATAAGGTATGGTATGTCCCTATGGTACTTTGTTTATCTAGAACATGTACAAACAAATTCCATTTATTTTTACAACTCAATGACTTGTTTCTTCTTCTGGATCTAATTTTCTAACTTTTGTTCCCCAGTGCTTTAGATTTTGTCTCCAGAGATGGAAATATCCATTAGTATTTGAAAGCTGTGAGTGCTCTCAGTTTGTATCAATATTCGTGGTGGAAAAAAATATTAAAAATAATCAATTTAGTATGTCTATCTGGAAAACCAGTATGCTGATAAACTTTAAATATATTCTTCCAGTGAGACCTGCATCATAGAAAGTAATAGTTTGTTCACTACCAAGGAACTATTCTTATAGTGCTGACAAAGTTAGCTTTTCTGTTAATTATGAGCTAACAATGCAGCAGTCCATTTTTCATATTCTAGCCAGAGAATGTCTCAGAAGTGTAATTTTTAATCCTGTAAATATTAGAATACAATAAAACAGTCACCTGTTTGCCTGTTTTCAGAAACACAGGCTCAAATAAGCTCAGTTACCATATTACAAAGAAAAAAGTGTCTGAGGTTGAACCAAAGCAAAGTGTAGAAGAAAAAGAGAGCATTAATTTCCAGAACTGCTATATGATTCAGACACCCCATATTCTTTAGGATAGTAGAAATAAGCTGGTACCTGTTCGTGATTTTATCTCACTGTACCCAAGTTAAAGATTATTTGGTATCTGTCCACAGAAAATAAAATACAATGACCTGTATTATCTGAAAGCCCAGTAAAACTGCAGTCTCAATTTTTGGCATCATACTTTTCATTCTACTGCCCAGACTCCTCTTCATAAAAGGCGTTAAATAGTAAGATTAAAAATTACTGAAATAATACGTATGGATTTTTTGCGTAATGTGAATGATTTCTTAATGCTTGATCAGATCCTCTTTGCACAATTTTTGCCTTCTCAGTACAAGATGACCTGGCTAAAATTAAAAGTAATCAAAAGACCACTACAAGACAAGATTAAAATAAGCCTTTTTTAATGACAGCAACACAACTGTTTGTTTATACTTTCATATCCTGCATGTTTGTATTTTATCACTTTGATGCAAGACCTCTGGAAAATATTAGCTTTTATTGTGCTTCGAGACATTACAAATAAAATATATTGCAGTTGGACATTATCATATGGAGCCACCTTCAACCAAAGCTGATTCCTCAGAATGGGAATGAAGTTATACTAAAAATAGCACTTAAGGGCAGAAAAGTAAGTAGTATGCAGGATGCTGGGTAACATACAAGATAAAGACGGACAATGCAATTTCTGAGAACTGCATTACACAAGGATGAATCATTGATCATAGAGCTATTTTCAGACCACCTGGAAGTATGACCTATCTAGCAGATTGTGAAAATCAGTGTTCTCTGGTATGAAGCATTGATTAAGTTTTGATTTTATTCCCGAGGCTGAAGCAAAGTAGCAAAAGGCTGCTGTAATCAAACTCTATGGTTGAATGCAGTTAAATCCAAACAGTATTCAACTGGAAAAAAAGTGATGCCTAACGTAGCTTTACATGAGAAAGGACTACGCTGACAATAAAACCATTTTTGAAGCAGCTAGGATAAGTACTTCTCTATCAAACATGTACACATTAGTGTTGATTCCTCTTATTTCCTTTCTCTATTCTTCTACTGAAATTCACTTCTGAACTTATTTACAGCAGCTAAAGGAGTTTAATACACCAAATGAAAGACTATGAAGTACGCAAAACAGAAGATTTTGGGGAAAACTTTCATATCATATTTCAATTTAAAATAATTTTGGTTAATTGTTATTCTGCTGACATAGGAACTTTGACTTTTCACTTAGAAAGCAAAGGCACAACCTATCTATGCACAGTAAATCTTACCACATGCCGAACAGCTGTATGGTCTCTCTCCGGTATGCCTAATTCTGTGCTTTACTAATTTTCGTTGCATGTTGAATGACTTCCCACATTCATCACAGGTGAATACTTTATCTGCTGTATGGGTCTTTTTGTGCTCTTTTAAATTACTGAAGTTACTAAATCCTGGAAAAATATGACAGACACTGAGATTAAAATGACTCCTCACATTTTAATCACAAAACCTTGGAGGCAGAAACTTTGGTTATTACATACCTCTGCCACAGATATCACACAGATGGGGTTTTTCTCCAGAATGAATAATAATATGACGCTGAACATCACCAGAAGCAGCAAACCTGTAACAGAATACAGAATCCCAATTACTGTCTTTATAAGCCCCTTATTCTCCTAAACTGAGTATCATGTGGAAATCAACTAAAATGAATGCCTGATGTTCTGAACAAAGATTAAAATCTAAACCACAGATAAATGGATGCATTTAAGAAAAACATTTTGAAGCTGGCAATGTCTAAATTTATGCTAGGAAAAGAAACCCAACAAAACCTATTTTCAGCATTAATGTTACTAATTTATTCTACAGTTAACTTAGTTTAAATACAAATGCGACTCCTAAATTAGTGTATTTTCTGTCATCTGTTAGCAAAAAGTAAAAATATTTAATGCTTTGCTTGAATTCACCAAGTTTTCCATACTTCATAATTTCCATAAAATATAACAAAAATTATATGACCAAATAATGAAAAAAAAAAAAAGTGAGGTAAAGGTACAAAGCTGCATGATTTATTGTGACTCACACTGTTCAAAATACACACAACAGTATATCCTTAACTAAAGATATTAATATACAAAAAATTAAGACCACAGACTATATACATGGTGACATGTTTATCTTTTTATTGAGATTTACAACAAGACACTTGCAAATATTTATGTATTTTAATCTCATTAGTACAGATTTAAACTCAATGTATTTTAAATAAAATCGAGCAGCATGCTGTCTTAGCTCTTGGCCCTTAGTTTATCATGAAGATTAAAGAAAACATGGACAAGTTTTATCATGTTAACTTTACTAAGATGAAGAATTCTACTCACCTTTTCCCACAGATTTCACAAATGTATGGCTTTTCACCAGAATGTCGACGTAAATGAGTCTGGAGATTACCTGCCTGAAGGGACAGTAATTTAAACATTTAAATTCAGTTAGCCTGCTGTTGTATGCAGATAAAAAGACAATGATGGGAACTATGTGGCTGGCTTTTTATTTCCAATTCTAATGCAGTGAAGACTACAAAGCATATATGGACTCAAGCATTCTTGAGTTCAGTAAAGACAGACTACCATGTACTTCAAAATCAAATTGGTTATGTATGCAATTATACATTGACAAGAACAAGAAAAAAAAAAAAAAGACACCTGGAATCAAATGTTAAGGAAAAAGAAAGACCTATAGTTGAAAACAGGTCCATTTATAAATTAAAATCACACTATATAGACTGCGGTGAAGAAGAAAACTTACTAGTAATATGGTTCATGTTAGTCTCATTTTCCCTGTCCTATAAATAAAATATTATTACATCAGGATATCTGAATTTACCTACTAGGAGGTTAAAAAGAACAGAATAGGGTAAACATTTTTCAATTAATAAAATACTCAGAGATGAGTGCTTCAAACCTATAAATATTTACTCATATCAAAAGAGAACAGAACAGAGAGTACAGAAATTAACAAATGGGATTACTGGTAACTAGTTTTTATTACATATCCTTCCCATCTCAGTCCTGTAAAAATCATGCTAGTCTAGCAGGCAAACCAGATAAAGACTAGACAAAACCATTTTACTCATTCCAACCTTGTAAAAGTATTATTTTTTTTTAAGCCACTGCTGCTTCTGAATGGCTAATCCACTGAAAGTCCAGTTCTCAAAGCACAAGATACAACTAATCTGGATAGAAGAGCAGCAGATGTTCCATAAAGTTTACATACTTCCACGGTCAGTTTGTAACCTTTCTGTTCTTTTTGATGGATAACTGCCTGATTTTATCTACGTAAACTAAAGACACATTAAGTCCTTTCAATCAGGAAAGAAAATTGGGGATGCAAAGACTATTACGTCCTCCTTAGTCACAGTAAGATAACAAAAATAAGACTCATCAGTAATTTCTTCCGACTCCTTTAGATAATTACTAATTTAGATAATTCAATTACTCGTGATGATCAATCACTGTAATCAGAGCTTAAAATATACCAGAAACTAAAGTACTGCAGACACACCCAAACAGGCACAGAGAAAAATATTAAATGGATCACCATTTGAACCCTCAGAGAGCTTTCTTTAACCCCTGTGAAGTTTTTCAAACAACAGTATAACTGAACCACTCTTCTCTTAGGCCAAACCTTATAATACCAAAATTCATTCAAAGAGAGGCATTAGGCACCTATTTCTGAGGAGAAATTGATTTCTCCAGGGAGCAATTTGTGCTTTGCAAAGACAAGGTATTTTATGCAGAGGTGCATTTGAAAGAAACATACAAAAGTCAGAACCTTCAGCTCTATCCACATCACAAACCAAACCGTATCATAGGCATTTAAAAGTTATGCTGGATAAAGCCAGAGGGTGAATTTGAAGTGCAACAACTATTCTGAAATAGTCCCCACACAAGCATTTTTAGACAGAATAAAAACATTTTACAGAGAGTAGCAAGTAGATCCACTTCTTTACTACAAGCCTATGTCACTTCCTCCTAATGAGGACAAAAGCTTGTTATTAACTGTGCTGATACCAAAAAAAAATGGTAAAAACATCTTCCTAAGCTTTTAAGGTGGTACACGACCTTGGTTTAGGCATAATATGCCATCCTAATGAAAAAGCATAAGAGGACTTTTGCTAGCATGTCAGTGAAAGAAAAAAACGCTCAGAAGAATCCTCTTACTGATACTGGTTGCATACCAGTCCTCACAAATTTGAAGACTTGAGAGATATGCCAGACTTAATCCACTTGTAACTTGCGTGCTTTTAAAGTAAAGGAACTAATGCATAAGGTCCCCCCAAAGAAGCTCTGCAGAAGGAGGTAGTCAGGAGGTATAACGTGTTATTCTGAATCACCAACCAGAGGAGGACATCATAGCAACGGCCTGTGTACTAGTAGTAAGGGAAGATGCAGGCCTTGAAGTACGAAACAAACTTTTTTTTCTCCAAATATCAAAGACATTTATGATTATTTGTTCCAGACTATTACTTCCTATGTTAATTTTCGCTGCTTTCTTCATTTTCTGTTTCACATTCCACACACGGAACATCAGTTACATTCAGCAGGAGCAGACAAACTACCGGGCACAACTGCACCGTCTCAAAAGCACAGAACGTGAAGGGTGGAATAAGAAGTGTTACTATTTCTGTGCCTGCAGACTGAGAACAACAAGATTGCAGATGGTCTTTTAAGCAAAAAGTAGACAGTAATTATCCTTGCATCTTACTTTCTGGTAGGTGGAGTCTTACTTAGCTGCATGAATCAAAAGCAAATACCTCAGAAGTATGCAAGTTCCTTTTCACGACCAGAGAAAGAACTGCAGCACAGAAGCTGAATGCCATGGCTCATACTGGAGCCATGTGAGTATTGTCCATCAACAGGTACCTACCTGTACCTTCCGGCAAGTGAGGTAACGGGGAGGGAAGAGGAGGAGAGGGAAGCTGCTTAAGATTGTTTAATTAAAAAGGCAGAAATTTCCAGTTTTGTTGGGGGTTTTGTTTGTCTGTTTTTATTAAAGATGAGCAATGCACGCTGCATGTGGAGGCTGTCGTGCCTGTCACACACTCTGAGTGTGTGAAGCTTTTTTATTCCCTCTTCCCCAAGGTAATGGCACAGAATACCACTCCATTTGTCAAAAGTACTTCTAATAGAATTTAGAAATATCCATTTTTTCTTTTAATAAGCAGAAGTTCAGCCATCAAAATGAATGAAAATGCACTTTCTTTGTCTAACAAGCAGATTGAGTTTTGCTGAAATGGCTTGATATGCATGATGAAACAGCACTGCTCACTGGATGCAGTGTTACATTCACATTTCGTGACAGAATGGAGGATGCAACTGCATCCCATTCATGGGTCAAAGAAGTCCCACCAGTGGACTGCAAAACTGGAGCAAGAGAAGCATAAGCACTGGTGGATGGATAGACAAAGACCACATAACTTTGGTCTTTCTTATGGTTTAAGGATTAGTTATTCAACGATAATTATTATTTAATCTCAGTATAAAATTATGCACCTATTGGCTCCTGTTCTTAGGTGCACATATTCCAACAAAGAGAAGAGATGTTTGGAAACATAAGACAAACCAGCTACCAAATTTGTAGAAATACAAATTAATTGTACCCAGAATGGGAAGCAAGCATTGAAGGGCAAATTAAGATAGCTAAAGTATGTAAGTAAGGAATTTCACAAGTATTTTTTTAAATCATAGCTGAGTTTTGTCACTTCAGATAGACTGTGCTGCTCTTCACAGAAGGAAGCTGACTCAAAAAAATCTACTTAATAATTTATGCCATTTAGGAAGATGAAACTATACTGTGAATACAACATTATATACAAGTCTAACATGTATTTTTTTCAGACACTTAAAAATGCTATTCATGACATATCCCTCAGCATAAAGCAGAAGCACGGCTTTAGAATGAACGTTCTCTGCATTTCAAATATAGTTGTGGCTCTGTATAGTTAAACATTCATTTGAAGGTAAAATACATAACACATCTATTGAGAGCAGACAGAATCAAAGGTACAAAACATATCAAAAATCTAAAACATTTAACATGTTATTTTCAAATAAGACATTTTAATATTTTATCCCTAGAGTAAAATGTGTCTTTGAACAAAAGGTATCTGATCTGTAGACTTAAAACCAAGTTTATTTTTACAATCAACACATAGATGCATTTCATTTTCAAGTGTAAATGCCATAACATAAAATATTCCCACCTGTGAGAAGTGTTTCCCACAAATGTTACACTCAAAAGGTTTCTCACCTAAAAGGAGAAGAAACAGAAAATAGAACTTCTAATAGTTGCAATAAAATACAAATGTTTTAAATGGATACGCTTCCTTTTAAAACATGTAATGTAAGAGGAAAAATATCCCCCAAAGGACACTTATCTATATATTTAAGAGGAAATTCAAGAGGGAAGTACAGTATTTACCATTAAGCTTGTAAGGCAGACTTGCTCAGAAACAGAACTTATCTTTCAAAACAAGCAGGTAGAAGAGTTTTGATATGAATTGGAGTGTTTTGTAATTTTTTTTTTAAATACTTTTTTTCCTACATGAAAGAGCTACCATACTTCCAGGGAACACAGAATAGATTATAAAGTCCAAAAACAACAAAAGCTATGGGAAGTGCATCAGTTTTTCCACTTGTACACACAAAGGCCCATTCTTAAACAGAGTAAGGAATGCAGAGAAGCTAATTTGGAAGGGTTCTGTTTCTGTTCAATGTGTACTACACATCTCTGATCAGGAAATAGCTATTCACTTCCAGCAAATATTTATTTGCCCTCAAATGTTCATTGTATATAGGAGTATCTGATAATTAACTCAAGTATTTTGCTCCAAAATTCTGAATTTATACATATAAAACTTGTATTTGTGGATCTCCAAAAACATACGAGCAACTTCAGTAAAAAACTAGTCCAGCCCACTTTAGCTGTTCAAAATACCTTGACTCTCAGTCTAGAATGTGACTGCATAATACTTCACTTCTCTAGCTGCAATGTGAGACATATCTTTTTCTAACCACTACTTCTCCTCTACAGTATTTCATAAAGGTATTTTTTTTCTTCACTTAGTTCTTGGTTTCCTGGTTTGTATACTGTTGATAAAAATCTCTGAGCATCTTCTAGCATTTTTAAAACAAATAATAATGCTCAAATGTCACTGAATTCAATGACTGTCAGACTTCTAAAGAGACTTCCATGAGTCTAACTGTACATTAAAAGGATAGACATAATCTAGCCCACAGGTACAGAAAAGCAAAATTAGCATAAATCCTTGTGATTTTGAATGCGGATATTTCCAGAAGGAAAAGGAGATCTTACACTGTGTTTCATCTTGGTGCTGATTCAAAATCTGTCCAAAGACCTTTATTTACTTTTTTACAGAACACCTCTTGGCTATTTGTAGCCTTCTCTTCCACCAAGCTTTGTGGTGCGGTCAACACCCTGGAGGGATGGGATGCCATTCAAAGGGACCTTGACAGGCTGGAGAAGGGGGCCGATGCAAACCTCATGAGGTTCAACAAGGCCAAGTGCAAGGTCCTGCACCTGGGTCGGGGCAATCCCAAGTACAAGTACAGGCTGGGCGGAGAATGGATCGAGAGCAGCCCTGAGGAGAAGGACTTGGGTATGCTAGTGGATGAGAAGCTCCACGTGAGCCAACTCTGCATGCCCACAGCCCAGAAGGCCAACCGCATTCTGGGCTGCATCAAGAGGAGCATGGCCAGCAAGTCGAGGGAGGTGATTCTGCCCCTCTGCTCTCGTGAGACCCCACCTGGAGTACTGCCTCCAGTTCTGGAGCCCTCAACATAAGAGGGACACCTACTTGTTGGAGAGGGTCCAGAGGAGGGCCACGAAGATGATCAGAGGGCTGGAGCACCTCTCCTATGAGGACAGGCTGAGAGAGTTGGGGCTGTTCAGCCTGGAGAAGAGAAGGCTCCAGGGAGACCTTATAGCAGCCTTCCAGTACCTAAAGGGGGCCTACAGGAAAGATGGGGAGAAACTCTTCAGCAGTGCCTGTTGCAATAGGACGAGGGCAATGGTTTCAAAATAGAGGGAGGTAGATTCAGATTAGATATTAGGAAAGTTTTTTTTTTTACAGTGAGGGTGGTGGAAAACAGGCATAGGTTGCCCAGAGAGGTAGTTGATGCCCCATGCCTGGGGCAGGCTGGATGAGGCTCTGATCAACCTGATGGTTGGACTCCAACTCCTCCTCTCCATGGAGGCTGGAGTCCATGGAGATTGGACTAGATGACCTTTAAAGGTCCCTTCCAACTCAAACCATTCCATGATTCTAACTATTCTCTACATCAGCATTCTTCCTCTGGCCTTGGAAGTGTTTCAAGCAACATCTACAATATCCAGGTGTTGATGTTCCATTTTTCTTCCCTGCTGCCAAAGGAGATATCCTTTCAATATATTTCAAAATCAAGGACTAAATGCAGAGTAAACATACACAGTTATGTGGCTTCACAGATAGCAATCTGACAACTTGAGGCTACATCTACTTTTTCTGCTTAATGAAGAATGGCGATCTTACGGCTTTTGCTCAATTAAAATAAAAATTAAAAAACCAATAACTCAACTATAAAGAGCACTGAGGATTGATTTCATTATGGCTCTAAATTTGCAAAACACAAAAAATTCTGGTACTGACAACACAGATATAAATGAAACCAACAGGGAGCCAGATCTCCGGCAACTGGGAAGGCTTCTGACAACTGTAAAAGCATCAAGGTAATTTGAAATGGAGGATAAAAAACACTAGCAGCAATTTCTGCAGAAATTACCTACACTAAAAAAAAGTTACTGTTGACACAAAGACTATTATCTGAACAGAAATCCACCCTGAAATAGCTAGAAGGGGAGGGAACTAGAGGCTCAAATCTCAAATTTCTCAAAACTGTTGTTGTAAGATGCATGCCTCGTTATAACTTTGTACTGATGTACAAAGAGTTGGAGTTTCCTTCGCCATGATAAAGAAAAAAGCAAACAAACAAAAAGCTTTGTTTGAAAAGAAACATTAAAGCAGTTTTTGGAGAACAATTCTGCACCTACATAAAACTCCACTAGGCATATCAAGTAGCCTATTCCAGGAATGAACTCCAGCAGAAATACTAAATTACTCAGTGTTGTAGCATCCCTCAGATAACGTGAGGCAAATTGCTTCATAGGGCATACTAGTAATAGTGCAGCTACTAAGCTGAAGATAATTCTTCTCTGCCTATCACTGGTGAGACTATTTCTGGAGGCTTAAGAAGAGAAAGCAAACAGGAAATCTTACTGCTGTTTACATGGGAATGTAAATGGGAAGACAGATGCAACCAGGTTGTTCTTGAAGGTACACAGTGATAGGACAAGAGGTGACAGATACAAGTTAGATCATGAGAAATTCCAACGAGATATAGGAGAAGAATCTTGTACCCCATGAGGGTGGTCAAACACTGGAACTGGTTGTCTGGAGAGGTTGTGGAATCTCTGTCCTTCAAGATATCCAAAATTTGACTACACGAAGTCATGAGCAAAACAATCCAATCTAATTTTACCTACCTTGAGCAGATGATTTGACCTACCTAGTGCGGCAGGCAAACTATAATTCTGTGACTAGATGACCTCCAGAGGTCTATTCTAATCTAAACTGTTCTATGATCCTATGGCTATCATTAAATTCCAAACAAAAAACCTTATCTGAGAATACTACTGTTCTCAAAGACTACAGCTGGATCAAGAGCAACAGAGAAAATTTGGAAAAAGTAGTAACTGAACTACAATTAAGACAATGCTTAAACATCCAGGGAACATTACTTTTGAACCCTTGGACTGCCTTGTGCTTACTATATTCTGTTGCATCTTTCTTGTTCAACACTCTGTAAGAAGAGATGAATGTAAACTACACAGTACTGGGATCACAGCAGTGGTGTGTCAGCTCCAGAGGAGAAAGGCATGAAGGCAGAGGCAGTGGTCCTGAAGAGATCACAAAGGTGAGGAGCAGGACCCACTAAGGCATGCAATGCTGGCAACTTGCTTAAGCAAAGCTCAGAATGAAAAGGCTGAGGATCAACAGTGTATTACGTGACAGTGTAACTGCCCTGTTGTATTCTATCCTGCCAACAGTTCTTTCCACAGGGCTGGCCTGGTTTGTTTCGTTTGTTTCTTTTTTTTTTTTTCAGATGTTTCCTGAAAGTATTTTTTTTTTTTTTTTCAAAAAACCAAAATACTGGATGTTCCTGGACAGATAAGGACTGTATAAGAGATATACTTGCTTTGTTTTTTTCCAGACAGGTTGATCTAATAAAAACCAAATTGTAACATTCAGTCATGTCAAAATCAATCTTAAGGTCAACACAGTAAGTTCTACTTAGAGATTCCTTTAAATGCCCACTAGCAATACAATTAAAACAGCTAGACAACCCAATATAGTGACTTGTGTTGAACACAGTACGCCTGTCCTTCATATAGAGAACTCATCAGTGCAACCATGTTAACCTGTAAATTCTTTAGTAGTTCCTAGTGTTTAGGGACAGAGAATTTAATGTGTGCTTTTTCTTGACAAACAGGCCACCACAGCACTTGCGTTGAAACGGTGGTCATTTATGGGTTAAAAATCGGCTTGCCAATGTGAAAGTCTCATTTTAGTAACTTGCTTCCTTCATCTCTTCAGCAAAGCCAGATTTGGAGGACTTTCTGTAAGCACTGTAATACTCAAATGCTTGCTAACCCCTTTTGCTCAGTTCTAGAAAATGAATGTTTTGTAATAAAATTGATTAGCTAGCAATTTTCTATGCTTTCTGCAGTGGCAGATGAATGGCAATGGCTTTTAGCATACACTTACTTTATTTAACTACCAGTATACCTAATATTAATGATACAGATGTGCCCTGTACCTTCAGCTTCAGATCCTCCCAATATTAACATCCTACTCACTCTCCACTGCAATTTTCCAAGTATTCTTTTTGCACTAGTTGGATATGTAAAAACAAATTAACATGACCCAAAAATAACAGGCAAGCAAACAGGCATATCTAGTCATATTCTTGCCTCAGTTTTTCCATCCTTCTTTGGCTTTCCATTCTTCTTTGATGTGCTGATTATTTGTTAAACTTATACTCTTCAACTTTGTCAATTAGCACATCTATAGAAGAACATTAATCCCACATTAAGTAACAGTCAAGTCCAGAATTTTTTGAAAACTGTTGGAAGAACATAGTGTATGAAAAGCAGTCTGGAATTCCTGAATCCACTGCATACTCAGACTAGTACAGAAGGAGAGCAACAACAACAAAACCAAGGCTAGGATCACTTTTCTTACACAATGTACAAAGCTAGTTCATATCAGGCAGTCTTGTGGAATGTGAAACAACCTACCAGAGCTTTAGCAGAGTGGAAGCATGTGTATTTTCACAGATCTCAAATAAGAACGAAGAAATGAACTGCAACACACATAAATAACCTTGCAAAGCTACTGCAACCCTTTTCCGCTTTTTCTATTTCCTACACTTGTAAGCATTTGCTGGCCATGCTGTGTCTAAAGAAAAAAAAAAAATCAAAATTTCTAAAACACTCATATCATGGGCTTTAGTCTCCTTCTTCTATAAAGCGTAGTATCCAGTCCACTCTCCTGATCTTTAAGTTGCAATACATTAGAAGTAAACTAAACTTTGAACCTCATGTTTTAAATGGTTTAGCAGACTCAGAAACATACAATAATTAAGACTATCACTCGGGCATACACTCTTAAAAAACCAAGTAGTTTAATGGACACCAGAACTCACAAAACTCAGATTTCTTCCCATGATTGAGACATCTAAGGCAGGGCAAATTCTAACAGGTTTCTCATAGTTGGGGTCACTCTTTCACATAGATTCTTTAGCACAAACTCACATGTTATTGCCTTCAGAGTGTCTCCCTCAGCTGGGACTTCTACAGATGCTCTATCTTCTCTCTGATCACCTATTTGCCTGAAATTTCTGAGATATTAAAACATACCTGATGATGTCAGCTCAAATTGGATAATAGATTCAAAAAAATATGAGGCAAAGAGAGGATCTAGGTAAGAGACTTATGCAACTCTTTCACGGGAGACCAAATTAAAAATAAAATAATAGTGCCAGTAATGTGAATATACAGAAGTAGTCAATGATAGCAAGTGAAAACTTCAGGAAGCTAATGCAAAACGTTCTTATTTTCAGGTTCTAGAAAGATCTTTCTACTAATAACATGGAAAAATAAATTCTTAATACTAAGGATCAATTAATAAAAAACATTAATGTCCGCGAAGAGGGATTCATACTTACTATCAAAGTACCAATACATGTATGCTCATTTGCAAAGTGATGTTTATTTGACAAGATTGAGAGAGGTGTATTTGTATATTTTATATAAGGAAAAAGAAAGGTAAAAAATATTCAATAGCTTAATCGGGAATAATGCCATCTCAAGAACATGGAATCAATGGTGTTACTTGACTAGCTATGGTAATTCTTAAAAACCCTTTTAAAAAAACACATCTAAGGTTGTAGAAATATAATAGAACATGCTGGTTAAATTGAACGGACTACTTAGTTAACTTAAAGTTAGACTAGGTCTTGGTTTTCATTACAATAAAAAGACATTTAGAAATAAATCTATGCTAGGTTTAAAAATAATATTACCTGTGAGTTTTTAAAACAAAGTAAATTAATTCAAAATTCTCATTTATTCTGCAGCCTACTTGTCTGCAAGAGTATTACTCTCTAGGTAAGTTCTTCATACATTAGGAAATGTTCTTCATACATTAGGAAAAAAGTATATACTAATTATAGAGCATATTTCTACAGGTTAAAAAGAAATTATGACCAAGCCCTAATCACTTGTATCTTACAACGAATGTATGATCAGAGAGAACTGAGGTGTCAGACACTTGTTGTATCATCTTCTATCCATTCACACTTTTCATTGTTACCTGACTCAGACTTCTGGGCCATCTGACAAACTGACTAGAAATGCCTATTCTAAATACAAGACCAAAAAAAAAAATAATAATTGAAACATCACACAATGTTATTTGAAAAAGAATCCTAAAAAAAACAAACACGAAGGAGAAATCTTTATTACAACTCTCAGCTAAACTCAGTGTTAGAGTCTTTATTCCTGTATGATTATTCATTTTTAAAAAAAACCAAAACCACAGCCTTTTGAAAGTAGACCCTTAACCAGCATCTCTGAATCAAGAGATACTGCAAGACATCCTCTTTAATTGAAAAATCTGGTCTGCAGACCAAGTTATTGATTATTGTACCTGTATGAGACCTTTTATGGAGCTCCAAGTTGCTTGGATGTTTGAAAGCCTTCCCACATAATTCACAAGTATATTGCTTCTGTGACTGAAGAGTCTGTGATTGCCCTTCTTGTTCCAAAGGACCTTGAGATTTTTCAATTTCAACAGTTTGTTCAAAATTCTCAGAATTCACTAAATCTTCAGCTTCTTTTTCATCAGAAACTCTAACATCTGTCACGTCCATGGTACTTTCATTTACAGGTTCAATTACTCCTGTTATTCTGCTGTCATCTCTTTTAGGCTCAGGAGGCTGCTCTGCAGATTTCTGAGATCTCAGAAAATTTAACTTTTTGAGATGTATTGCCTTTTTCAGCCGCATCTGTTTGGTGGGCTGCATAAGCAGACTTTCTGTATCTTGGTCTGGAGCAGCTTCATTCATGGACTGAACCAGGAAGTTTGATGGTAAATGATCAGAGGTTTCCAGAATACACTCAGAGTGATTGACAGTGCAAGAATTATTCTCTAGTGTGTTTAGTTCTGTAGACGTGTTGTAAGAAAAGGACTGTTCTGCTACTCTGTCATGATTAGAGCAAGCATTCTGCTTATAGAACTGTTTACTGTAAAAGTTGCGTAGCTTATAATAGTAATTTGGTTGTTTAAATGGAAGCTCTGTGCAGCTGCCATCTAAGGAGTCCTGTGCTTGCTTCTGTACATCACCTGAGGGTGCGTGAAGATTAACAGACTGCGATGCATGAGACTGGTGGTCAGCCAAGACTTTATTAGCTTGCGTGTCAGATGAGCATTCATGCAAGAGGTTTGTTCCGTAACTGTCACTGGCACAGCTGGTATCTGCAGCCAAAGCATTCTGCAGTGAAAATACGCTATTACAGGGCACGCTGGCTGTTTGCTCTACAGCTGTAGAAGATTTTAAAAAGGTGTGGCAAATGTTCAGCACATTTTGCACTTGGAGACACTGCGCGATATCCAACATAGCTTGTACATTGTCCTGGCTAAGATCCAGGTGAGAGGTGTACATGAAGTCCAAGATCTGGCCTATGCCACCTACATTTTTAATGTCCAAGTGAAAGACATCATTTTTCTGGCCAGAAGAATTCTGGAAAAGGGTCCTGATAAAATAAAGCAAACATTCAAACACAAACACAAATAATTCACAAACATTTTTATAAAAAAAATAAACATACACCTCAAAAAGACTGCCTGGTATGAAATAACAATTTAGACCATGTGCTCTCATCCAGATTGCTGTGCTTTTGCAGATGAATGTCTCAAAACTGCTCAATTACTTGTCTTACATATTAGTCCTACACTAGTACACTTAAAGTATAAAACAAAACAAACAATCCTTTATGTAACTTAAATTTTCCCTTTTTTTATTTTCTGAAATCACACCCTGTACTTGTGGTTTCCTTTCCAATGTTCTTTACATATTAGGTGTATAGACTATTTGCAAAAGTCAAACTCAAAATGGTGTTTCTCCTTCCATCATGGCGAATAAAACAGGACGTGAGAAATTTTCTAGTAATTGTCTAACTGTTGTCTAACATTGTCTAACTATTCTATTCTGGCAATTGAGCTTGTCCATCACACTTTATCAGTAAATCTTATTAAAGTTCTTATTATTTCTTTCTCCACACATAGATGAGACAATGGTAACAGTAAACAAGAGGATGGCTTTATTTTCAATCTATTCTCTCATATAAAAAAAAAAAAGTACTTTTTTACTGGTACTGGATTGGAACCATGTAAAAGAATAATGAAGAGTACAGGTACATAAGCCTAGAGCAGCAGTCCAACCAGTACCCACTGAATTGTCACTGAATCCTTAAAGCATCTGAATTTACAAGACCTCTTGATGTAAAGTATTCTTAGCATCAGAGCTGTAGCTCTTCACACGCATAACCAGCCCTAGATTAATTGGGTTCACACTCTGTCTCAGTCAGGAACTTCACACCCTTCCGTTAAAACCCCCAGTCTCTAACCTGATACTCTCAAAGTAAATGATGATACGTAAACGGGGTCAGGTCACTCCTATGCAGCTATTTTCCTACACTAGGAAACGCCCTGAACTTTATGATTCCTCCCTGTTCGTTAACTCTCAAATTAAAGGTGGGCACAATATCAATGAGTTCTGAATTTTAAGCAAATGAGAGTCTAGGCTTAAACTTTAGAAATGCAGTGGCTACTCTGAAGCCAGTGCCTACATCCAAATTCTTTCATAAATCTAACCGATAATACCTAAATAAAACAATAACTATAATGAACAGATGTGGGTCGAGAGTCTAAACTAATTAGTCACTTATATCCTATTGAATTTTAATAAGAGTTGAGCGCCTAGTTCTTTTTAACTAATTTAAAAATTCAGTCTTTAGGCATAATTTCACTTCATCATCAGAGAAGAGAAAAAGGAAAAATAACCCATCGTCTTTTTTTCCTGGTCATAACAAAAATAATTTTCTTACATAAGAGTTGGTAGTCAAGCTTTAGAGATGTTTCAAGAAGTAAGGTCTAAAAACTGCCAGATCTAATAGCTTACTCATAACTGATGTAAAACAACTAATTTGGGAGATTTAGTATCCCCCAAAATTTGAAGGATCAATGAGGGCTATACAGAGGGGAAAGAAACCAGTAATGTGGCTTCATGGGCCACCTGTATAGTTTACAACGCAATGTTGTCTCTCTAAGAACGTGTTCTAAATACAGATTCAACAATAACTTATATAGTCCCATTTTATTTTGAATATATACTTGATGAAAAAATTACTGTTATCAGAAATGGAGAATGTGAATTGTTTTATCAACTATATTCCTTATCTGTCTCTGTTCACGTACCCTAATATGCTTCTTGTAAATAGTTATCTTTTCATACTGAAATAATGAATGCAGGTCCATGCCAGAATCCATTATATGAGGCAGCATAAGCAGATAAGGACTAAGAAAATGACAAACTCAAACAGTGTAGTAGTTAACTATGTATATCTATAAAATAAATTAGGATGGCCATAGTTTTTAATTAGATTAAATACTTGAGATGGATTTGTCTCTGGAAAAACAATTTAACTTTTTACCTTACACTCCAACAGTTACATAGTCTACAACTACCAAAAAAAAAATGCCTTTTTCAGAGAAAACCTTAACCAACAGCATTTAGTTCACTTTTTAAAAAGAATAATTTTCTATCACGTACCTGAAATATTGACTGAAAGCAGCTAATACGTTTTTGTGTGCTTTGAAGCAGACACCTTTTACCACCAGCATGCAGTCACAGAGAAGACCCTGAATGCGCTGTTCATGTAGCTGCTGGAGAAGATGACAACTATGGCTAGCAACAGTGTCCATGCTAGAAAATCACTTAAATTACCTACAATAAAATAAAATGCTAAGATGAATTTTAAATATTAAATTGCAAAATTAATTTAGAATATGAACAACAGTTTTACAATTTGTTTTAGCTCCCAAAGGAAACAGAGTTCAGTTTAGACCTGCAATGTGAGCCCTAATGACATTTTTTCTGATTAAAGATGAGTCACATTATTACTCATTAGTAGAAATACAGCAATATATACAAGAAACGGTGATTTTAATGAACTTCTGCTTACAACAAAGGTCCTCTGCAAAAATGTGCTAACTGCGCTGCCAATAAACTGAGCTCCATAACCACAAAAAAAAAGCAATATAAACAACTTCGACAAGAAGTAATTTTTAAGGTAAAAACATATCACAACTACCAAATCAACAGCATTTGCAGAGGAGAATCTCAGTTTTATCATACTCTGAATTGGAAAGGGAGAACGTTGCAGTAGCATTTTTATGCTGTATTTGTTCCTGTGTAGCTAAGCATGTTTCCTACGTGGATCTGGTTCATTAGATAAGTTAGTATAATACTTTTTTTATTTAACACAACCTGAAGTCTCCTTTAAGAATCACTTATTTGAACAGATTGAGGGCACAAAACGTTCACATTCAATTCTGTACTTCCTTTTTCTGGAAAAAGACAAAACTCCTCCCCTGTTCACTTGTAAATAAGAAAGGAAAATTCTAACTATTAGAACAAGTGAAACTTCTAGTCTTCTAAGTAATGAACGAAGCAGAAAAATCACCTTGGATTACACATGAGAAGAAAGTGGTTGTCTCCATTCTCAATTCTCATGAACGCTAAAGGCTCCACATTTTAATTTACTCTGTGATCCACTGCCTCCTGCTGCATTACGGTGGGCTATTATATTGTACTTTTATTTATATTTATTATCATATTTTTACCAGGCTTTAAGATAGAGAAACCACATTGCTTGCCAGATAACGGCTTTCTTTGCGTACGCCTCCCACCACGGCATCCTGCAAGCGCTGTAACAGCCTGTCAGCTCCGACTGCCCCGGCCATCGGAAAAGGCAGAACCGTGGAGCTGCTCCCCGACAAGAGCAGTCCCAGCAACACAGCCGCTGTTCACCCTTCGAGCCCCCCTCCGCCGTGCCTAGCTAAAGCTCAGGCTCGAGGTGTAGCACGGAGACGGAGGAAGAGTTTGCCTCGGGAGACCGGACACCGAGGGGAGGGCGGGCTCTGCGCCGAGAACGGGCGACAAGGCCGCAGCGGGGGAAGGCGTGGAGACGTCGCAAGCGGAGCAG
>WHYT01017132.1:29097-57331 GCA_009806455.1 Tetrax tetrax | reverse complement strand
TGAGAGAAGATCATGGTTGCTTCCAAAGCACTCAAATAGAACCTGTGGTGAAATTGCTGCTAGCGAGCTGAAGGTTAGAATAGTTTTCTAGCAAATTAATGTTTTAAGCAGGGAAAGTGATACTGTGAAGAAGCCTCTTTCTTTTTGGCAAGATATGTTGCAGTGGAAGATCAAAAGTTTTTGCAGTTCACTGTTCCAATTTACTAATGCAGCTTTCCTGGGATTTTCATTTCAATGGAAAAATCTTTACATTAGGTTCTACTTAGAATTCCACATTCCTGAAAGTTGATCTGTTGCTGATAGCGTGAGCATATTATAAGTGGAAATCTATTGCTTTGTTTTAATTTTCAGCAGGAACTCCTACAATAGCCTTCAATTTTACTTTTCCGTAATAAACTAAAGTATCTATTTAGGAGCATGACCATCTGTCCAGTACACAAATAAATAAGATCAGATCCTTAGTATTTTAACTCATGGGAACAGTCAGAAGGTTTGGTAGGACATTAACATAACCAGCTGTATTCAAAAGCTTGAGGATAATATTTTCTATGTTTTTACCTCTTCTGGATTACTATTGGGGAAGCAATTGAGAGCCATGATACAGCAGGCATTATGTGAAACAATTTAGCATGGAGGTTTAAGAGATTCATAGAGAGTAAACATCTAACCAGACCTTAATCAGAAGAAGTGATTAGATACTCAAATGAAAAATAAAAACAAGAACCAAATATATGGTTATCAGGAAAAAAAAAATTAGAGGTGCACCTTTTCAGTTATTGTTGTTTTTTTTCCTGCACAGAATTGGATGAAGAACAGTTTGAGAATTACTGACAGCACTTTGCAAGACCAGGTGTGGGATATTTTCTCTGAAGCAACCAGAAATGTAAGTTAAGTTAGAGGTCATAGAACAGGAATGCAGTCAGAAATGCTGGAAGGAAAACCATTCAGACTCCCTTTGTACATGTTAGCAGAAATAGTCTCCCATGTTACAATGGATTATGTTATAATGTAATATTCTTAAACTAAATTGCCAATTTGTGGAAGATACTGTTGCTGAAGTAGTTGTGCATACTGGGGAGGTTGTGATTAAAAACTTGAACACAGTGACAGCATTGTACTAGTCAGAAGGCTAATTTAACTCTATTCTATGCTATTAGTACATAAGGAACGGGAAAAACAGTATATTTAGTTCCAATCTTTTACCACAGAATAAGAAGGAATAAAACAACCTCTCTTCAGAACTTTATTGGCCTCAAATTAATGTGTATTGGAGTGGGAAATTAACAGCACTTAGTTTACCTATTTTATTAGTGGAGAGAAAGGAGATCCTCCAGTTTATGGTGCAAATTCCTCCCACTTTAGATCATGAACTCGCACTGACCTTTTTTGTCAGCACCTAATTCTTTGCTATTTCAGTACGAGCTTAACATGTCTTCGTAGGGTGTTGTTTTGATTGTTTGTTTACATATATTACTACTACTAGAAAACTGTTACAGAAGCTTACTTATCTGTTGATGTAAAGATTGCTTCCCCCCTGCCTCGCCCCAGCTTCTTTTGAGGAAGAGTGCAGGCATAGCTTTGACATTAATCCCTTGTTGATTATGCTTCATGTTCCTGATTTGATTATTCCAGTTGAATCTGTTTGTAGTTTTCCTGAAGAATCCAAATATAAGGGCCAGGAAGGAAAGAAGTACATACATAACATAAACTCTGAGCACTGGATTTCAAGTACATTGTCTTGCTGGAACATTAATTCTCAGTTGATACAACTTCACTAAAGCCATAAGCAGTTCCCTCTTGATTTAAACTGATTTAAAAAAAAAAATCTCGAATCTGAACAATAATTTAAACACAAGTAAATAATTTAAATTTTCCATAGAATATAGCATTAAAGTTAAATATATAACACAACTTTCTTGCTCGGATTATTTCAATACACCTTAACGAGTTCTTAAAAACACCTCAAGACATTCTTTGTAATACATATCTTTAAGTGTATATACTCAAAGGAAGTCCTTAAGTGGAATTAAAATTGAAATTACTCCTCACAAAAACATGTTGGTATTAAGTTGCTTGTATAAACATGTATTCTCTTTCTAAATAGCCACATTAGCATTTCAGTAATTTTATTTAACTTGTAATTATTAAAGTTTAATTTAAAGATTAAAGTGTTCATTGATATATTAATTCTTCTACAAGAAAATTATTATAAGCCCAGGAACATTTAAAGAAAACTAGATATGTTAAGGTGAGAAACGTACAGTTAAAACAACCAGCCTTTGTTGACATCATGCAATAATAGTTTGTTGTCCCAGACATATCCCAAGACAGGGAACTGGATAGCAAAGCTAAGATTATTGCACAAGGGCTGTATATTTGGGAATAGGTTCTGTATCTTGCTGTAATATTCTGTATTTTTGTCTGTGTAAATTAAAGATTTGTCTCTCCCTTAATGACATTTAGCAAATATGTTTAAAAAACCCACATAGATAATTATGTCAAATAGAAATTATATATGTTGTAAGATAATATTTCTTCTGTGATGTTAAGGGAGTTAGCATTTAGGCTGTTAAGTTAAAAGAAGAATCATCCACACTGTTTAGTCCTGTTTCTCTCTCTGAACTGGTCTTATCACGTGTAAGCAATTTAATTGAGTTCAGGATATTAGTGTTCTATATGAACAGAGAAAAGTTGCAATGTCAAAAAAGGAATGTAAAATTGTAATAATCTGTCTTTCAACAAAAGATTTCAGGTGAAAAGGAACAAGGCAAACCACAACAGAAGGAAAAGAGGCAGTCTGCAGAAACTGTGGAAAAAACAACGTCAGAAGAAAATGGAATTACAGATGATAAAATTGAGAGGAAAAAGAATAAGAGAGAGCGAAAAGAAGAGAGACAAAAGAACAAAAAGAAGGAGAAAAAAGACTTGAAATTAGAAAACCAATCAGAAGTAAAAAAGAGTAAGAAGTCCAAAAAAGGAAAGGAGAGCTTGGAGAATGAATTTGAAATAAATGGAAATGGCCATCAGAGTGAAATAGAAGAGGAAACAAAGGTCAAGAAACGTAAACACAAACATGCAGAAGGTATCCATCCTACAGCTTACAGTTTGTTTTCAAGCTGTTTTTTCTCAATGCCTTAAAGCTCAGTAATCTACTTTAGTAGAATTTTAAAAGTAGATTATTTTTTTAGCACTGTGGTTGCACAGTCCTTTTATAAAATCTTAACCTCTTAGCAAATATAAACTCATATTATGAAACCAGAAACTTTCACTCACATCAGAACTTTTCTTCTAGTTTTATAATTTTTGGTGTATGTTTATCCAATTCCATCTATAGAGGAACCTCTTATCACAAGAAAGAGAATGAAAACTGAAAACATTTTGGAAGACATGGAAACAGAAGACACCAATGGCAACGAAGAAAGTGTGGGAACAGATAAAGGTATTCTTGAAGGGGGAGTTTAGATAGTTACAGAACTATTCTGCAAAAGACCTAGTGCAGAATATAAATATGGTGCTTTTGCAGCAAGCTATGAAATAAGTTGTGCCTTGGTATACAAATGTATATTTGGTATACAGAGTAAGTAGCCTGTGCTACACAACACCTGACGCTGAATTACTTCTCTCATTTGTTGCTTCTGCTGTGCTGGCAGCTTTTGGCTACACCTGCTTTCCCTGGGCAGTGAGGAATTCAGCATGTGTGTTTTGCTGCAGCAGGTCTCTTCCCTGCTGCCATGCACATTGGCCAACACAGAGGAAAAATGGTGACCGTTCTCTTATATACCTTTGTATCTGTTATATCCCTGGTTTTGCTCAGTGAATCATACATTGGACTTTAGCTGTGTTTGACCTTAGTTTATGCTTAGATAAACTTGCTTAATGCCGATCATCAACATGCTTACTGTTGGGGAATGTCTGTTCTTGAACATACAGATTGTTTATTTGGAAGCTACCAATTCATGACCTCTGAAGTTGGGTACTGTGTGAAATTCACTACCTGTGCTCTAAGAGTGAGGAGGCAGAAGCTTCCTGACTATTCCTGTATTATGTAAGAGTTGTTGTTTAATACCTGAAGCACAAAAGTTAAGTAAAAGCAATCTTGACCCTAGCTGTTCAAGTAATATGTTGGTTCTTCATGGCTATCCTATTAGAATCTTCAGAAACTGACACTCCAGGACATGGTTTAGTAGGCATGGTGGTGTTAGGCTGATGGTTGGACTTGATGATCTTGGAGGTCTCTTCCAACCTTAAGATTCTATGATTCTATGGAACAGCCTTCCAGACTTTATGCTTAAGTCACCCTGCTGTTGCAGCATCAGTAAGATAACAACGAACTGTTGTGGTAGCTGAACTGGTTCCAAAATTAGGAGATTGAAGGCTGGTTCCTACTAGAGAAGAAGACCTGGAAATACGTAATTTTACTAATGGTGTACACTTAATTGTTTTCTAGGTAAATTCAACTGGAAGGGAACCATCAAAGCTGTTCTAAAACAGGCTCCAGACAATGAAATTTCAATTAAAAAACTAAGAAAAAAGGTACTGTACAACACGGGTTTTTTAAATCTCCTTTGGTCTTGTGAATTTCTTTCTGTAATACTTACGTTCATAAAAACCTGCCCCACATAAGCAAAAAAGTTTGGCATTATTTAACAGAATATCAATTGACAGAATGTCAACTGAAGGACATGTTCTTTATTGCTTACTGGAGTACAGATGAAATTCAGTACTATTTCTGCAAAGGAATCATAGCATAATAGATTCTGAGCTACTTTCAATACGGTAACATGAATGTAATATTGCTTAAAGTGGAATAATCTTTACTAACTCAAAACTATTCCTCTGTCTTTGTGCAGGTTATAGCTCAGTATTATGCAGTAGCTGGTGAAGATCACAAATCAGAAGAGGATATTCTAGTCATATTTAATAAGAAAGTGAACAACAATCCCAAATTCAAAGTTTTAAAGGACAAAGTTAAACTCCTGAAATGAGAGTTTGCATACTTTTCATAACCTTTGTATTTTAATCTTGTAGACTGAGTCAAATTCTTGTCATCTGCACAAATATAACTCATTGGTCTCAATTTAAATTGTGCATGTGAGAGCAGAATTTAACTTTTAAGATTGTATTTCTCCTCGTTTTCTAGATTTATCACAGAACATTTTCAGATATTTTATTTTTAGATTTTATGGAAAATATATATTTTTTGGTACAATTTTTAAGAGGTGTTGAAAAGAATTGCTTCCTACTGTATTAAAATTCTTCCAGTAATGGATATAATTTATAGGCACGAATGTTTATCGGGACCTGGGTTGTGTAGATTTTTGCAGAAAGTATTGTAAGAGCAAATAGGATTTTCATATTCAAAACCCCACCGTGGTATAAATGTTTTGTTATGCTAAAATTTAAAATAGTATGATTGATAACCCCTTTACGCGCTGTAGCTAGCATATGCAGGCTTTAATAACCTGTTAGTTTTGTGCTGTAAAATGCATAATTAAAGTGTCTGTCAAGTTTGTGTATGTAATATTGCACATTAATGGAAAATCTAAAGACAGAATTACCCGTATCCACATAGCTACTGAATGTTTTAATTAGTAATGCAACTGACTTCAATGTAAGTGGTCACGTGGACTGAAAATCGACAATCTAAATAAATTAGTTTAAAACACCATCTTAAATATAATAAATCTTGACACTTTGTTTGTATAATAAATCCACAAGTTATACAAAATTCGAAGAGGCTGTTACATTGCAGTCACTGAAACAATGTAGGCAGGCCAGAAATCTTAAACGACAGAGTTGCCTGGGGAAAGTTACTTGGAGTTCATAGGTTTTAATAAATGCAAAATAATACCAGTTTGTTACGATGAAGTAATTGGTTAAAAACAGTGGTAGGAAGCCAGTGAAAATTTCTTGCAGTATGTAGTATGGTGTTTTGGAAAACTGCATAATGATTTCAAGCAGATGCACTTTTATAAAACTCCATATTTAAAATATCTGAATTTTTAGAAATACTGAATATTAAAAGAATAAATATGAAAAAAATAACTCTGATACACTGGGTCCAGTTTTTCTGAATACCTATTTGTCTTGTTTATTATAAAAGTTGTAATAATACCTAATAAATTTAAGATCTCTTCAATAAGTGTTTAAGTGTTTGTTGTTAATTAATGAAAATGGCTTTAGAGATAAATAGAATAAAGTTTATTCACAGACATGAAGAACCTTGGAGAAGTTGTTTGAACACATCACAAAAGCTTAGATTTTTGTTTTGTTTTGTTTTAATCTATAAAAGGCATAAAAGAATAAGTCCTTGTCAGTGAAATTGAAATTAATACACTGCTTTTAATCTTGTCACTGTATTTTATGTCAAATATTGTTACATTAAGATCCTAAATAGTTTTGTTACAGTAATTGTTACAGGGTTTTTTTTGTTTGGTGGTTTGTTGGTTTCTTTTGGTTTGGTTTTTTTTTTTTAGAATCATTCCAAATTAGGCTATTCTCTTACACTTTTCATCCTCCGTTATTGTTGACTGCAACACGTTTGACACACTTACAGAAACTACGTTTGCGGAACTTTTGCTGATGATCTCGTAAGTGATGACAGCAGCAGTTACAGGAGCAGTCAGCAGCTGCTGCAGCTGTAGTGGCTAATTCAGTGCCATGCCTCCATCCTCTTCTCTCTAGCCTCAAACTAGGATCCAACCTCTCTTTCTGAATGTTCCTGGAAGTACTGTAGTATGGTAGATGAGTCTATGCCTCTAATTACAGATGTCTTCAAGTGCTACTGCAGTGTTATTGACATGCAGCTCTCCAGTGAAAAAAAAAAAATGACCTCTGTGTTTTTTCATTAGACAATTAATAGATTCCTCAGAGGACTGAAATTGGCTTTTCCACTTGCTACACATCTGAGCTTTAATTTACTGCTTGCAACTAATGATGTCTCGATTAGATTGATGTTACCCTGTTCTTTAAAACTACCAATTTAGTGGTAATCATTTCAGAGGGAGCCATAATCCCTTGCAGACCGTTCAGAATATTTTGTGAAGATACAAAAACAGTAAGACCTATCTAATTTCTATTTGGTGATGAGCCAGTCTTTTGTTAAATCCCATGGATCTGTTGCAATGAAGTTATGTGCCTTGGAGGCTCTTTTGTTTTTACATTGGGGAGAGGGTGTACAACCTTAAGATTTACCAAATGCAAGAGGGCATCAGTATCAACTTACCCGATTGCATTCAGAGAGCATGTAATGTTTAAAAATTATTATTCTGGATAGTATAAGAGAACAGCAAGGCACAACCCACAGTGGTAATGTGGAAACTTGCCGAGCACCTGCTTGCAGTTTGATTAATAAGTTCATTAAGCATTATTATCTGATCTCAGCTTCTAGGTCAGATGATTAATTTGACTGAACAGCTCTTAGGTCCTCATTTGAGTGATTTTGGGGTCTGTCACCCTCAAGAACAAATGACAGGACTGAGATCCATCTGTGCATGCATGCATTTGAAGAAGGAAGGTGTAGCTCACAGGAACTGCACTGGTTCTGGGTGTTGTGCATATGCTGATTGCACGACTGCCATCCCTCCCTTTCGCACTATCTTTGATAATCAAAATCGACTACTATAAGCCATTGCCATTGATGCCAAGCTTGATGCCCATGGAAATTTAGCTGACATGATCCACAACTGACATTTTAAATACATTTGACTACAGGCACAGAAAGTTCGTCATCTTTAATCTAGGTTCTCAGCAGCAAAGTCAATTGATTAGGGTTATCCACGGACAGGAAAAGTGTGGGTGCCTTCATCAAATGCACAACTGACCTCCTGTTCAAATATATATATATATAAAATACAGAATATTTAAAAGAATATCATGGCAGTACTAAGTAGCCCTTTATTTTAACTTTTTTTTCCTGACAGAAGAGCTGTGATATTGGACTTTATTTTAACAGTGTGCCAGTGTACTGGGCTTGTGTTGCCCTGGAGGACTTTATATACTGAACCACTGAGTTCATTTCTTGTAGCATTTGGTCATTAAGCCATCAAAACCACATCTGAGTAATGAGTTCAGCTGTATACATGGGGAGATTCAGCAAAATCTAGCACATACTGCAGTCCTATAATAAAAAAACACAAACGCAAACCAGAGACCACTGAGCTGTTGCATACCCTTGGAATTGGTGACCTACAACTTTTCCACTTTTTACTCTGATATCTTTCAAATACTAACAGATCCTATCTTTTGGTGCACAGTTCAGATAATTAGTATCATGTAGGTCATTAAAATAAAACTTTGGCATTAAGTGTTTGAACACCAAACAAACAAACAAAAAAAAAACCCTGAAAAATCCTTCAAGTTCTTTAGACAAGGTATTTTTAGAGCATAATCACCTTTCTCGCTATTTTTTTCTGTGCTTTCACGACAAAGGGGTATTCATTTTGCATTGATTTTGCAGTGTGGTAGAATCATGTGGCTGATGGACATGTACCTTTTGTTGTGTTTTTCTCACTTCCAACCAACCAACAGTAATATTCAGAAAGGGACTTCATTGTCTTGCAGCTACCTCTCTAGATTCTGAAGAAAAGAGAGGGAGCCCTTCCAAACTTTTGCAAAGGCAGAAAAGGTACTGTAAAATCACATCATTTTAAATAAAGATATAACATAGCACAAGTATCAATTCTATTTTGTGCATTTCCTAGTTTATTTGCATGAATTTATACCATTAAAGCTAGTATTTTGATATAGTTTGTAGAGACAGATCTCAATAAATGAGAACATAGAGTTCTGATTTTACTAGCAAGAGGTGGGTATTGAAGTGTTACAGCACAAAAAAAAAGTAATAATATTAAATATTTACTTTGTAACTACATATTTTACACTTGTTCTGTTTCAAAGTGAGATGTGAAAACAGATGCAATTAATGTTAACAATTTACAGTTTTCCAGTATTCACTCAGTACTGTAACCACAGAAAATTTCTTTGTTGTAACAGGGGTCAGGGTACTGAAAAATTAGTGCAAGAGAATGCTTGTATGAAGCTTCACTTAGCATTTAGTAGAAATCAACAAAATTGTGCAGAATTTTTATTTTTACTTTCTTTTCCATAAATTATACATTGTAACTTCAACAGTCAAAATAAATTGATGAGAAACCATCAGATAATAGTAACATAGCATTACAAAATGTTCCAGAATATGCTTGTTTGGTTGATTTTCTAAAGAGCATAACATATCTCCATAACAAAATATGCCTTATTCTTAAAATTTTCCTTTCTAAAGTACTGTCTTGGAAATTGAGTGTCTTGTGGGGGAGGAAGAAGTATGGTAAATTAGAACATTGTTTAAAGCTAGTTGCTTGCTTTAGAAGTATAGCATAAGCATTTAAGCAGGGAGTTTAATCACTGAAAGAAATAAAAACTTCAAAGGATGCCTACTTATTTATTGTGCTCAGCCCTCCACTGTACTGGTGCATTACAGTAGTTCCTTCTTCTTTCTCCCAGTGAAAACCAATCCGCCCACCTGGAGCTATAATCCAACTGCATCAGTACGATGTAGCCAGACCCTGACATGAGCAGTGGCTTACAGCTGATAACCACAGGACACAGAGACCCAACACAGGATCTCGCTCGGAAACTTTTAAAGCTGAAACACTCACCCTTATTAAGGAAATAAGAGAGCAAATATTAAACTTTTTGTGTGAGATAAGCAAAAAAAAGGCATATTGTTTTATACATTGAGCTGTATTCACAGGTCACAAGATATCTCAGTCAATATATTCAACGTTTACCCCTTTCTTCTCCCAATTTAGCCTTTAAGAAGAAACAAGAATAAGTCCTCTAAGTTTCCTTTCCGCTCTGTCAGCCAAGAAAAGCGGCATATTACATTTCCCATTAGTACTTCTACAGGAAGTGTTATTTTATATGGAATTCTAAATTTCACTTGGACTAGAGGAAGTTTTAGGATTAACTTTTCTTTGCATTTGTTAAGATACAATTCCTCTTCCACCTGTAACCTACTGCTTTTCTTTGCACTTGTTGGGATATAATTCCTTTTGCAGCTCTATGCTCATGCTTTTATGCTCTCACAGGGTAAGGGCTGAAACACCTTCAAGCTTTTTGCTGAGACTGGGCTTATTTTCTGCAAGACTGGAGATTACAGAGCTTAGTCTTTTCTCAAACATATCTTCATCTTTTTTTTTTTTATTTATCCTTCCTTTTAAAATTTATTCTAGGAGACTTAGAATTGTCCAGTCTTCAGAGGCTGTGTTTTGCCCTTCTCATTAGATCTGTCACATAGAAACTGCCATTGCTACTTGACTCTATCAGATTTACAGCAGAAGAACTGACTTCCTACAGTAGTTATACAGTTCCTAAAATGACTTGAAAGTAACAGAAAAACAGAAACTATCTCTCTGTATGCTTACCCACTAAACTACTATTTTTTGAACTTTTAGGTGGAATGCATCAATACTAAATCAGTATCAAAATCCTAACTGAAGCCTGATTAAAGTAAAGCTCAACTCTCACATATATTTGTTTTATTAGAAAAAAAAGGTGCTTTTAAACATATTCAGATCTTCTCAGACAGCATGAAATCTGTCTGAAAGTATTCAAGTCACTACATCTCATTTAGGTGACGAACTGAATGAAAAATGACACCAGAATTCCACCTGCATTGCAGATGGCTCAAAACATGATTTTTACTCCTCCATTCTGTTCTTTGCAGTAGCCTTGTAATGAACTCTCGTGATGAAGCCATCAATGTATAAATACGAAGCATGAAGTGCAGTTGTATACATTTAATTTTCTGTCCTTCTGACCTTTAACTGTCTGACCTTTAACTCTTGACGATGAGAAGGAATTCAAGGAGGAATACACAGCTATCGACATTCTATAGTATCCATACATGACAAAGGCTACTGTTTTTCGTGGGTCAGACAGGACCAGAATTTTCTCCTAGACTTTTATTTCTTACTATTAAAGCAAATGCCTCACTTCGAAGCCAGTACTTTGTCCCTGCACTTCTGCCTTGGACTTCTAAATCAATTTCTAGTATAAAAGCTTTCACTGAATTGTACAGACATCTCTTATGCTTAGAGTGTTTTATTGATTTTTTTTTTCCATCTATCCATTCTACCATTTACTAGAAGACATTTTATGGACTGTTTGTTCCTACAATTTCCTTGTCTTACACCGTGAAATGTTTCCTCCTCCCTTCTTGCTGCTACAATTCTGTCTCACCTATTCTGCCTTTGAAAGTTCAGCTTTTTTGGTGAACTCACAGAACTTCAGTGGTTTCAGAAGTTAGCACTGGACAAGTTTTCTAGAAGAAAAAAAAAATATTAACTCAGTCTCAGTTCTATGTTCTTAAAGACCTGTTCATGTTAAGCAGATTAGCTCAAACAGAAACAGGAATTGCACAACTATCCTCCCGCTAAAATTTCAAATTGAGGTATTGCTGAATTTAGATTTCATACCAGCACACATCTTTCTCTCTTCCTTTCTCTCTGACAGAAGAGCACTCTGTCAGTGTTCCTCTAACTTTGTTATCTAATTACAATACCAGATCAAAATATATGAAAAGTTAACCCTACAGGATACAGAAGGTAATGGACTGTGAAGGATGATGCTAAAGAAAACCTGCTTATAAACCCGAATGAAGTGTTTTGTGTTTATTTTTTTTCAGGACTCTGCAGAAAAGTTCTCCAGGCAAACAGCATGAGCTGAATTCCATACTATCAGTGAGATGTTCCCATGCTGAACACATTATGAAACTTTTTGTACTTTCCAATCTCTCCCACAGCATTCTCCGATCTCTCCCACAGCATTCTCCTAAAGAATCTGCTGGCTCATGGCTTAGACAGGTGTACTCTCCGCTGGGTAAAAAACTGGCTGGGTGGCTGAGCCCAGAGAGCTGTGGTGAAGAGAGTAAAAGCCAGTTGGAGGGTGGTCACAAGTGGTGTTCCCCAGGGCTCACTTTTGGGGCCAGTCTTGTTTAATATCTTCATCAATAGCTTCAGTATTGACTTATCAATAATAAAGATATTGATCAATATCTTTAATATCAATATCTTTAATATCTAATATCTTTATCAACAATCTGGATGAGGGGATTGAATGCTCCCTCCGTAAGTTTGCAGATGACACCAAATTGGGCGGGAGCGTCGATGTGCTTGAGGGTAGGAGGACACTGCAGAGGGATCTGGACAGGCTGGATCAATGGGCTGAGGTGAACTGTATGAGGTCCAAAAAGGCCAAGTGTTGGCTCCTGCACTTCGGTCACAACAACCCCATGCAATGCTACAGGCTGGGGGAAGAGTGGCTGGAAAGCTGCCTGGCAGAAAGGGACCTGGGGGTGCTGGCTGAGAGCTAGCTGAACATGAGCCAGCAGTGTGCCCAGGTGGCCAAGAAGGCCAACAGCATCCTGGCTTGTATCAAAACAATGTGGCCAGCAGGAGCAGGGCAGTGATCGTGCTCCTGTACTCTGCCCTGGTGAGGCCACACCTTGAATACTGTGTTCAGTTTTGGGCCCCCCAGTACCAGAAGTTGAGTTGCTGGAGCATGTCCAGAGAAGTGTCCAGAGAAGGGCAATGAAGCTCGTGAGGGGTCTGGAGAACAAATCTTATGAGGAGCAGCTGAGGGAACTGGGGTTGTTTAGTCTGGAGAAGAGGAGGCCAAGGGGAGACCTCATTCCTCTACAACTATCTGAAAGGAGTTGTAGGGAGGTGGGTGTTGGTCTCCCAAATAACTTGTGACAGGACAAGAGGCAATGGCCTCAAGTTGCAGCATGGGGGGTTTAGATTGGATATTAGGAAACATTTATTTACTGAAAGAGTGGTGAAGCACTGGACCAGGCTGCCAAAGCAAGTGGTGGATTCACCATCCCTGGAGATGTTCAAAGAACGTGTAGATGTGGCACTTTGGGATATGGTTTAGTGAGCATGTCTGATGAATAATAAAGTTGTATGCCCATTCCCACAATTAATACACAGTCTTTCCTGTGCAAATTAGATCTGTGATCTTCATTATTCAAAAAAACTCCCAAACTTTAGGATTTTCCTAAACACCCTAATTCCCAAGTGTTCCCTTTCCCACCCTCCTACATCTGGCCATTTGTTTTTGCCTCTCCGTCACCCCCTGCATTTTTGCAGGCTGGGGATTGAGCAGTCAAGAACAATTATAGCTGGAGTATTGCTGCCAAATGCTTTGTATCATTAAACTGTAGTCTTAGGAAAACATTTTGAGAGCCATTGTATTCCCTAAGAAAGTAAGCATAGCTAAGTGAAACTAAACTCAATAAATTATTTAGGAGAGAAAGTAGGAAGATCTACTTAGCAACTTCTAGGAGAACCTTTTATTCAGATTTATTTAAATTTTTCTTTTTTACATATCTGAAGATCCAAGCTGGAATGAAGAGTCTTTTGATTTTATACACTTAATGTTGATTGTAGCAAAAGGCAAGAGTCAAACACTGAACTATGTAAGATTTTTGTTTGTGATAATTGAAGGTGTTGAAATGGTCTTCCATCAAATAGATACTTCAGATTAAAGTAATGTTCTGGACCAGCTACTTTTTTTTTTAATTTGCAGAGAACTTTCAAGGTGAAGAATAATGTAATAGATAAACCAGATGACATTATGTGGTGTGTTCTTTTTCAGTTCTCTTAGATGTCCTCTTCACCTTTCTTATTTCCTGCTTTCTTTTCCTTCATGAAGTTCAAATGCTTGCATGCTTATAGGCAGCGCATTCTGGGTATCAAGCACACTATTATATGTATTGTTTCTTTCTTAAAGGGTCAATTCATGGCTGCACTGTAATTTAATACTCTCATGAGAATTCAACTTCAGTTCAATAGTTTGTATATATATGGCACTCAGAGCCAACTGAGTTTTAACTTTCAGTTATTTTTCAGTTCTGCATTAAATTATTCACACCAAGTGTTTTCAGTCCTTTGGTGATTTCTTCCATTGTATTGAATTTAAAATAATTAAAGCAGAGAACTGTAGTACTATTTGAAGGCTGTTTTCTTACCTGAATGAGTTAGGCAACACATTTACTTTTTCACTCAGTGTAAGAGAGGATGTGCAATGCTTTACTCCAAGAAAAATGTTCGGAAAGGAATGATAATCTCTACTCATCCTACCCTTTCACTCCTGATAGTGGAAGATAAGCAGAGATTATTACTCACTTTATTATTTCTTAGTTCATGAACAGAAAGCACAGAGTATATTGCACAATTATTCCTCAAAATTAAGAATATGCATACACTATAGCCAACCTCCCTCAGATAAAAATGAACACAATGAGGGAGAAGCCAGCCCTGCTTAGACAAGCACTGAAGAAAATTCCAGTCAGGACTTTCGTGAACAGACAACATTTGGGCTCATTTAGTCATTCACTTCTGTAATGGGGAAAAAGTTATGAATATTTGCTAGCATACTAGAAAACTAACCTGACTTTCTAAAAGTGAGAATTTAAGTGGGAAATCTAATTCTAAAATTTACAGGTACTCAATCAAGAAACATAAAAAGCTACCATTTGTGTGTGTCATTAAGAGTTACCAGTAATCAACATAAAAATAACTAAGCAGTAAACAGCAAATACTCAGCAAGCAATAAGAAAATGAATTTTAAAATATCCAACCAGATTGCAAACTTCAACTTTCATTTATAACTGTGAAACCTGAATATTTTAAAAGATTCAAATAACTTAAAAAGTATTCTTTCTATTTAAAAGTAAAAAGTTGTTGAAGTAACTTTCTGAAAATATGGGAAGAATTCACATTAAGCAAGAGGCCAGGAATACCTTTAAGCAAAAAATTGCTGCAAACTCTACCCTTCATACATTTCCTTCACATAATTTCAAATTCACAAATTCCTTTCACAGACTGTTAACCACATTTGTCAGATCAAGCACAACACTTTAAAACACTGCCTAACATTTCTGCAGGGATTCTTAAACTTTTACTCACAAGAATTAATTATCCATAACAGGCCCATTGTTTAGATGCTTTGTTAATTATGTTGTTCATTTTGTAACAGCCTCAGTTCAGCTCCTGATCACTATCCATGCTTTAACAGATTAATAATTTCTGAGTCAAAGAAGCTCTGTGAAAAGATCACAGAAAACATCTCAGCTCTACAAACACTGAACATGAGCGGTCTAGGTTAAGGTCAACAGTGAGTCAGGGAAGGGAAGCTCTCATTTCAGCTCTTTGCACAATACCTGCTCTGTAGGTAAACAGGAGTCTTCGGTTTAACTGAAGATCACTAACACTAACAGATCTTAACCTTTTCAAGCATACATATTTATTTAATTGCTACGTTTATATCAAAGACATTTCCTATGAATAGCTTCTGCAAAGGAAGTACATGAAGATTTCCTTTGTTTCTTATTTCAATCACTAGTATGAAAGTGAAGGCTGAGGTAATCATTTCACTCAAAGGAAATAAAACAAAGAAACCTCTATTTCATTGCTAAGAAAGCAGAGCTCAGAGGCTCCCACGAGCTGTTAACTTCAAAATATTCAACTAAACTAAATAAAAAGTAATTGCTGTAGTCACTAAGGACTATGATGCAGTTGGCCCTTATGTGAGACACGTTCTAGGGCTGGGAAAACAATTTCTACTCACTATGACATGGGTCACTTGAAATTCAGATGTAAATCGAGGCCCAACCTTCTGCAGAGGAAAAAAAAAAATTGGTCCATTCCTATATGTTCTATGCTGAATTTACTCAAAACTCAATGCACAGTAACAAGGAATAACCAGAACCCTTGCTTCCCTTGTCCCTAGAATCTCACTCATCTGTAAAACAAACAATAGGATATTTTGGAAAATATAGTCATTTTTTTTTCTGGGAAAATTACTGTTAGCAGACCCTTTGCTGAAAAGATAACATCACCAGGTAGATTATACAACACAGAGTATCTACATATCAGGTTACACAACAAATGAAGAGCAGTGCTATTTTTCTTCCAATTGTAGAATCCACAGATTAATTAAAATTCTCCATTACTTCAACACCTACAATTCGAGCCAAATGTAACAAAAAGCTTTATAATTAAATATACTGAAAAAACTTAGTCTTTTGTACTTTTAGAGTTCAGCATTACACTAGTTAAACTGATCTAAGTCTGCTCTGGAGCCCCAAAGATAAGAAGAACATGGACCTGTTGGAGTGGCCCTGGAGGAGGGCCACAAAGATGATCAGAGGCCTCGAGCACCTCTCCCGTGAGGACAGGCTGAGAGAGTTGGGGCTGTTCAGCCTGGAGAAGAGGAGGCTCCGGGGAGACCTTATAGCAGCCTTGCAGTACCTAAAGGGGGCTACAGGAAAGATGGGGAGAGGCTGTTCAGTAGGGCCTGTTGCGACAGGATGAAAGGTAATGGTTTTAAAATAGAAGAAGGTAGATTCAGACTAGATAAAAGGAAAAAAAATTTTTACACTGAGGGTGCTGGAACACCAGAACAGGTTGCCCAGAGAGGTGGTGGATGCCCCATCCCTGGAAACATTCAAGGCCAGGCTGGATGAGGCTCTGAGCAACCTGATCTGCTTGGAGATGTCCCTGCTCCTTGCAGGGGGGTTGGACTAGATGACCTTTAAAGGTCGATTCCAACTCAAACTACTCTATTCTATTTGATTCTATTCTATTCAGTTAAACCTACTCTAACACTGTATGAATTAGGCTACATATGCAGAAGATCTATTATTTTATTAATACTTATCCCAGGTTTTTTTCCACCCATTTCGAAGGGCATTTGATAAGGTCATTAGTTTACCCAACAGGTTTAAAAGTGCTTAAAAACAGTGCAGATCAGAGCAAGTCTAGCTTGTACCCCTAATTAGCTTCTACCAGTTAGTTTCTACCCTTAGAATGGCCTGACATTTTTTAAAGTTTACTGATAAAATACATAATTATTTATCTGCAGCCTACATTCCGTTCTTTTCATTTTTCCCGTTTTCTCAACATGAAACTATAGAGGACGTATCTGCAAGGCTTTTATGTTGATAAATGCACACAAATGCAAAGAATGCACGGGGTAAGTGGAAATTTTACATATTTCTCATACTTACTGTTTCCATGCAAAAGAAAGATTTTGATTGCCTTCTAAAAGGAAAAGTATAATCAGGTTATTAAACATTTGTTTTATGAACTTTATTCTGTATACAGCTAGAAGAACTATAAATTTGATTTTAGTAAGTAAAATCCACATACTGAATTTTTTTTTCTTCAATCTATCTTAAAATAATCTGAGCTTTTGTTGAATATTTCTACATTTAATTACACTGTAAAGAAAAGCGATCCCTAACAGGTGCCATATCGGATGGGTACTTCCATATTTTAGCCAGTGGGACTTTTGCCTTAGTAAGGACTTTATGCCACACATTATTTTGTCCAAGAAAGCACAGGATTTGTAAGCACCACACATATAATCTAATTAGCCTAATAAATAATTAGAAACAATTTTCAATTTTGGAGGCCACGTTACTTATTCAATGAACACACCCCCAAAAGTGCAGTACATATATTCACAGCATTCTTATAATGACCACACCTACGATTAATCTGTCAATAGAATTCAGTAGTTTTGAATTTGTCCACGTGAACAAGGAGAAAGCAATACTAATCTAGTAAATTCCAAGGTTTTGTTTGCAGAAACATGCCGATGTGACATCACATCTAGTTACGCAGAATTCAGCTACAGAGCTGAAACTATCTATTTCACCATTTAATTATTTATGCAGTTTGCCTTGTAAATATGGTTATTATTTTCCATTATGAGTTGCGGTACGCAGCATCACAGGATTCCTATGGTTCTTGAAACCTCTGAGCTTCGTGTTTTACTCCCGTGCCATCTAAACCACCGCTCTGTGTCACTAAACCCGAGTTTTTCCTCACATCTGTCCTCCAGAGCATCTGGTTTGCAAAACGTGGCAAGCAAAATATTTGTATGCTACCCGTTTTCCCTATTTTTTTTTTTTTTGACAAAGCAGCTCTCACTTCTGCACTTGCGTCACACCGTTCCCTGCGTTCAGCGGCGATGGGCACGACCCGCGAGGCCGGCGATTTATGAATTACCGGGCCAGCGCTTGCTACAGCCCCGCTCCGCCGCCACCGCCGCCCCAGCACCCGGCCTTCGCACAGCTGCGACCGGCTACAGCGGCTCTGAGGGCGGCCCCCGCTCGCCCGCCCGCCGCCTCCCTCTGCCCCGCCGCACATCGGGCCGCCACCCCTCACGCCCAACGGCCGTAACGGCCGCCGCGCTTCCCGCCCCCGCCCCGGCGTCACTGCCGGAGCGGCCCAAGATGGAGGCCGGCGGCAGTGGCAGGGATGCGCTCCCGAGGCTCCGGCGCCCTTTGCGGCGCGGAGCGGAGCCCTGCGACCCGCTGCTGCCGCAGTCCCCTCTCGGGGACGGTGGGACGGCCGGTGGGTGGTGCCGGGGACGCGGAGACCGCACCGGGAAGGGAGGGGAGCGGAGGCGAGGCGAGCCGAGCCGAGCCGGGCCGGGCCAGGCCCTGCTTAGGCGGGCGGTGCGACAGAAATGCCCGGGCGGGGAGCGGTGACGAGCGGCGGCTGCCGCAGCGCTGCCCCCGCCGCGGGAGCGGGGGAAGGGGACGGACCCTGCTGGCTGCAGGAGAGAGGGGGCTCCCCGCGTCGGCGGGACAGTGCCTGCCTGCAGCCAGCAACGTCTTCCCTCGGGAGTCGGCTTCTAACGGCGAGTTGGGCGTGGAAAGGGAGACGTGAGTTGTGTAAAAGGCTTGCAACTGCGGATTTCTTGATGGGGGTGAAGTGCCTAAGTGCTTCAGAGCCAAGCTCTAGTAGATGAGGAAGAAATCTAGGAAATAAAAGATCAAAATGCCTGTAAAATCCAGCAGAGCTGTTAGTAGGCTCAGCTGGTGATAATACGTGTGGAGGAGCCAGCATACGTTGCACTGCTGGAAGCACACAGGCCACCAGTAACTTGCAGTGCTAAAGTTCAAAGTATGAAACATCAAAGGCACCTTTGACACCTTATTTTGACAGTCTGTATAAGTACTGAGTGTGTTAGTTGGTTACTGTCATGCACAAAAATACGCTTTCAAATCTGCTCACTCTGTTGTCTTACTTTCTCTAAACCAATATATAGTGATGAGGGAAAAAAGAAAAGATACTTTTCTGGAAAGTAATAGTTTTATTTTGCTTGCTGAAGGGATGCAGCGTGAATCAAGCCAGCTCTTGAAACTGAAGTTGAAAATCTCTTGGGAAATAACTGCAGTCGAGTACAAGAAAATTATTTATGCCTGAAATTGATTTGCAAATATTAAGAAAAAAAGATAAAAATAGATTAGCAATCAGAAATACCAACCTGACTTTCTGTATGCTAGATTAATAAAAATGCTTTAATAACACCAGGAGGTTTTTAATTAGTTAAATAACCCTTTCATAATCTAGTCAGCTGTTAATGTTCCAAAAAGGTACACAAACACGGTCTGTGCTGATTGTTACTGCTTTATTGTTTTATCAAAGAATACCTTGTTTTATTTCAGGAAATGTGCAGAGCTTTTTAGAATACGTCCTCTGTAATACAAAGTGTATTACGCTGGGTATAATAATCTCCAAAGATAAATGAATTAGAAGGATAAAGCATCATGTTTTACATAACTATCATCATACTCCATTTAATGACTGGCTTTAGTGCTGTAATTATGTTCTTATTTACAGAAGAGTCTACAGCTGTAGAGAAGAAGAGGAAGCCTCTTACCAGACTCAATATTCATTCTGCATTCTGGATTTTGGCATCAATTGCTGTGACATACTACTTTGATTTTTTTAAAACTGTTAAAGAAGCTATTCAAGCAGATAGGTAAAGTACCTTTTCTTACAAAGAAAGTTGTGTTTTCATCTTACAATCATGTTCAATTGGTTACATATGAACATTGTGTTTTCTATCTTGGATAAACAAGATCTGCAATAGGGATAGAGAGAGCTGGCACTGTTCAGGTTGGAGAAGAGAAGGATCAGGGAATCCTATTAATGTATACAAATACCTGAAGGGACAGTGCATAGAGGACAGAGCCAGGCTCTTTCCAGTGGTGCCCAGTGATGGGACCAGAGGCAATGGGTGAAAACTGAAACACAGGAGGTTCCTTCCCTCTGAACATCAGGAAACACTTTTTTTACTGTGAGGGTGACCAAGCACTGGCACAGGTTGCCCAGGGAGGTCATGGAACCTCCATCCTTGGAGATAATCAAAAGCCATCTGGACACGGTCCTGGGCAACCAGCTGTAGGTGACCCTGCTTTAGCATGGGGGTTGGACCAGATGACCACCTAATTCATTATTATGAAATTAATTTTTAAGTAAATACAATGCTTAAAATTTTGCTGCTTTTTTTTTTTTTTTATTTAGGCTCTACTGAGCCACCTGTGTACATGCAAAATTTGTTCTAATAGCAGGATGTTTTAATACTGTACCTTCAAGTTTATATTTAGGTACACTGCCTGTTTTGTTGAAAGTGTTGGTGGTTTGATTTTATTTTCATTTAAAAAAGCTGAAATTGATCTTTAAACATCAAAAGGAAGTTCATTTCTCTAGAAGTTCTCTAGACTTCTTTGAGTAGACTTTGAGAGATTAGTGAAATAATTTGTATGAAATAATTTCTATTTATTTTCTGTTAAATTATTTTCAATGGGATTGATGTATGTTAAATATTTTTAGATAGTTTCACCTGGAAGTGCTTTTAAAACTCTCTCATTGTCATTATTGTATTAATACATGGAAGCTGAACAGGGCCTCGCTCTGTGCTGTGAGGTTCCCTGGAGCTGCTGTTCCAGGCTGCTCTGTATAACACTGTGCATCCAGTTGGCATCCAGTCACTACAAACTAGTGACTCCAGGATGTGACCAAAGTTTTGGGTGGCCCCATCTGCTCCCTCCAGTACCTGGTCTTCATGCATTGGTTGTTAGGTAGCCTATGGCAACTGCTCTCTTGATGCAGATTACCTTATTGGTAGTACTGAGGTACCAAAATAGCATACGGTATTTGCTGTACCAGAGCAAATGTTACTTGAGTAGGAAGATGCTTGATTACCCTTTGTAATTCAATAATAAAACTATGATAATAAGAATTCCATTTTTAAATTTTTTATTTGTTAAATACACATTCAGATAAGTACAAGATTTTATTAAAGTGGTTCTTGCTCCCAAATTATCTTTCCCATCTCACTCTTGAAGTATGTGCTCAAAGAGGCTCTAAAGTACATCTTCCTAAATAATCAGATGCCCTGTGTTTTCTTGATTCTGCATTTGAAATCCCGGATTTAATTTCATACTTCTTGTCCGTTAAATTTGAGAGTTCATAAACTTGAAACCTTAGTAAAGCTTTCTGCAAGAATTCTATTGCACAAAAATCAGTAATCTAATTTACAGTGAGAAGCACAGTTGCAATGGAGCCTATTTTATTTCATTACTGACAAAGTATTTTTGGTGCAGTAGTATAGTAGATCACTGACAAGATCTGTTGCATCGCATTTCCAAATTTCTGATGGGAAAAATAAATTGACAGGAGGGTTGCATTGCAAAATACAGCTCAATTATGTATATTAGACAGCTTTAGAAGGGTAAAAAGTGTTTTGTGAAAGTGACTTAAGAAAAAACCTACAGGAACTCTAGGCCAATCTGCATAATTAACAGATATTGTCTGTTCTGTTGCTAGGCTAGAATGAAGATGAATATGGTTCTGTTTAGCATGCCTTGACGTGTTTTTCCCCCCCCACAGTTGGTGGTTTGCCTCTGGCAGTTGTTTACTGACTGCATGTTTATCTGTTGCCTTTTACTGCATACTCTATCTCGAGTGGTACTGTGGAATTGAGGACTACGATACCCGGTATCCAGCGCTGATACCTATCACAACAGCCACCTTCATTGCAGCAGCAATTTGGTAAGTGCAAACGCTATGTACAAACTTCTGCTACATCTGTGCAAGCCTAACTGTGTTAATGGGTTTATTGTATAAAAAGTATAATTTCTCTAATTCTGCTAAGTGTATTCGTGACAATACCAGTTCTGCGTCACAAAATTTCTTCCCCTTTCAATGTTCATCCACAAAGCAAGAGTTGCAGCTGTCAAAACTGTATATTAAGTGAACTTGCAGATGTACTGGATCTTTTCTGTATTGAAAATTTATGGGAAAACTGAAGTCCTTAGCTTTCTTAGTGTAAATTGCTCACCTCTGACAACTATTTGTGAAGTTTACAAATTAAGACAAAGGTGTATTCCCTAACTGAGAAAAAATTGTGCCTGATCAGTTTCTAATACAGAGTTCCTCATTTTCAAACAGTCTATAAATAGCAAACATATTCTGAAATTTTTACTTCTAACTATAGTTATGTGAGCTTTAAGTGTTTATATCTTGTCACAGAATGGTACTTTTAGTAAGAGCTACTTTATTTATGAGATTATAGGAGTCAGAATTGAGCAAGTGTGCATGTGAATGAAAAAATTACATATGTGCCAGCATGAAAGCTGGTTCTCTCTTTATGTTTAGATGTGGTATCTGTATAACATCAGTCAGTATTTGTTGCAATGCTGGGAAAAAAAAAAAGGAGATAAAGGTTCCCTATAGTTTAGAATTAGTCAAATCTCTATAATCCGTGTAATTCAGTTGTAAAATAAGTTGGTTTTCCCCTTCCTCTTCAGTTACCTCAAATCTGCTTGGCTGGAGGTACAAATCAAGGCTTTTCCCAGTTGCCATGTATGCCCAAAATCAGTAGTTAATTTTCAGATGCTTCATATGCAGAGGTTCTGAAAGTAAAAGGTATCTTTACCTTTGATGGGACTGAGTGGACTTGCTCAGTGTAAAATCTGCAGCAGCTACTGAAGTTCTAGGATGAGTTGTCAGGAAATAAACAGTAAACTAAATGACTAATTTAGTAAGTAGGTGCTGGGGTCTTTTTGTTTTCTATTTTCTCAAGTTGTAAAGAAACAAGGATTTTTCCAGGTTTAGTAAGTTAAATCTCATTTCTTCTTGTGCCATGTTTTCTTTATGTGGCTGGTATTTCCATAATATGACAACTGAATTTACCAAAAACTTCCTGCTTTTATTCCCAGTTTCAACATTGCCTTGTGGCCGGTCTGGTCGTTCATGACACCGTTGTTGCTTTTCATTCAGTTTATGGGTGTTGTGATGCTTGTGTCACTCCTCGGATGAGTCGTTCAGGTAAATAATTGAATTGTTTAAGCACATAAAAATATTTATCTTGTTGCATCAACTGACATTTAAGGATTGTAAGACCATTTAAGGATTCCTTCTCTATGTTTTGTGTACACTTTTAGAATATGGATATTTTGTGGTGTATAGAGTAACTAGAGAACGTGCAAGTATCCTAAGGGAAGAATATCTTTTTTCTCTTCTCTAAGATTCCGTTCTAGACAGTGAAAAGAAGTGATTAGTGAGAATGGATGGTTTTGGGGAGTGCAGGCCGAATACCTGCAGCTTTCATCCAAACGGGGAAAACCTCTTAGGGAAGGTGCTTGATGTGATAATAAAGGGGAGAAGCTATTAACATCCGTATCAACTGTCTTCTCTATTTTTTTTTTTTTAATTCAAATTCTTTGTCTTTCAAGTACTCTGTTTTCATTATTTCTGATGAACACTCCAGATCAACCTGCTATCTGGAAAACTGCCAGATATCAGAAGTTCCCTAAGAAACAAGCTTTCAAAGGCAAAACCAGATACTTTGTTGACTTGAAAAATTACTTCTCAGTAACTGCCACATTGAAAAGGGTTTCTTGCGTCTTTTGTTAGGATATGCTATTCAAATAAATCCTGCGAAACTGAAAAAGATTAATAAGGAAGAGATCAAAGACAGCTCAGTAAATAGGGCAAGGGATGTCCCCTGTATCACAGATGTCTCTCTCATCCCAGTGAAGTGATTTCCCGCAGCAGGTATTGTTTGCTGTACTTCCTTCTCAAGGGAATGTGGGGAAACCTGTTTGCTTTTGCTTGCCATCACAAATCTTTTCCAGTGAAAAAGGCCTCCAGCCTTGCAGCATTTTCATGAGTGCAGCAAGAAGAATGACACGGTGCTGGGTTTTGAGTGTAGCCTCTCAAAGTGCCAGAATTGTAGGCAAAAAATATTTAATGTCTGAGATAGCGAAACACAGCTTTTGTTTCCATAAACAAACTGAAACCAGTGTTGCATGTTTTCCTCTAATTTCTAGATATCAAGAAACCTGATTTTTTAAGGAGGTCATTAACTTAAGTCATATTCTGACACCACCTATAGACTTCTGAAAAGTACAACACTTACTTCAGAACCCCTTTACTGTATTACGGGAGCTTCAGTCACACTTGCTAATGCAAACTTCTTCAGATCGTGTTTGTTTGTTCCGTCATTAGCTATCTTCTGTCTGAGCACTGGAAGGATGTGGGGAAAGGATGCATTTCAGTGTGGTAGAGCTGATGGTATTAACAGACTAAAATAACCATTCCGTGTTAATTTGTACTTAGAAAGTAAGAAGTACAGTGAATTACAGGTATCCTGAACAACTGAACCTTACGAAAACATTCTGGTTTTCTATATGAACAGCCAAGTAAATTCTGTTATACAGAATTTATTAACTCTGCATTAGGTGAAATAATTATTGGCCTAATAATTAGGGACAAATTATTATTTGGTGATGCAAAATTATTAACTAATCAATATCAAATTAGTACAAGATACAGTTTGTGCAGTACATACAACCTTACAGCACTTTTGTTAAAGTTGGATTTGTTTTTTCTTTTCTTTCAGCTTCATGTGAAGGACTCAAGTAACTGTTATCCTGCAAAGTGGATGTCACTTTTGTTACATTCCAGTACTTTTATTATTTCTAATACTGCTTCTTTGCTCTAACCGATACCGTAATGCTTAGACTACTTGATTTGACTATTTGATTATAAATCAAATTCTTTGACTACTTGACTATTTGATTATAAATCAAATGGACATAACCGTAGGTCAGCCAGCGACTGGGAAAAAGCAACTGACAGTGAATAATTTAAGATAGATAGGTTTTACCCTTCTTACTAACATAAAGCATTTCATCACTGCTTTGTAAAGCTTTTCTTTCTATTTCAATATTAAGCAGATGGGTAATAAATCAGTTATGTAGTCCTAATCCTATTTGGGGACTCCAGAGGTCACCTAGTCCGACTTCCTGCTCCAAGCAGGTTGGTTGGTTATGAAAGTGTTCGTAGTTAATAGACCTGATAGCGGTCTTCCAGTACCTCAAGGGGGCCTACAGGAAGGATGGGGACAGGCTGTTCAGTAGGGCCTGTTGTGATAGGACAAGGGGTAATGGGTTTAAATTAGAAGGAGGGAGGTTTAGATTAGATATTAGAAAAAAATTTTTTACAATGAGAGTTGTAGAGCACTGGAACAGGTTGCCCAGAGAGGTGGTGGATGCCCCATCCCTGGAAACGTTCAAGACCAGGCTGGATGGGGCTCTGAGCAACCTGATCTAGTCAGGGATGTCCCTGCTTTTTGCAGGGGGGTTGGACTAGATGACCTTTGAAGGTCCCTTCCAACTCTAACCATTCTATGATTCTATGATTCTATGATTCTATGATTCTATGAAAGTGTTGTGGGTTTTTAATACTATATTCTTTCCATTTGAATTGACAGCTACAATATTGTTGTCTGGAATCTGTGTTTGTACTTGAAAAGTTACTCATAGATGACACAGGAGACATTTCTTTGATCTGTTAGATTTCTGATGTTATGTGTGCTATCATGCAGGAAATATTTTAGTACCTAATCTCTCGACTTCAGATCTGCTAGTGTTTGAAAAAAGATTCAGTGTGGGATAAGGGCCTGGAAAGCTGGTTGACGTTTACATAATTTTGAATTTGGCAGTGCCATCAGTGAAATAAGTAAGTTCTACTTGTGCTGATATAGCTTGTCCACAGCCAAAGATACATGATTAAGCTCTGAATAACAATATTATTGAATAATATGAACAATATTAACACTACACAAGAAATTAAGAGCACAAAGTAAATTATTTTGATATATGCACTATTTTTCCATATGCAGGATGTTATTCTTCTGTAAATTAACTTTTAATTCTCAGCAGTGCCTGTTAATGAAGTTGCCATTTTTCTTCCTCAGCAATAAAGAGGCTGATACTAACTGAAATGCCATTAGTCATACACAGTTGGGAAAGTTTTAACTTTATCTGTCTCTTTGCTTAGGCTGAGATACTTAAGTATGTGGAAACCTGGGCACCATCTAGTTGCTAGGCCATTTTGTATAGATCCTTGTGTTAAATACTGTCACACCCAGACCTTTTGGAAGATAGGAGAATGTAGAAGCTGGGTATTGAAACTTGTTAAAATTTACTCCTTGTGAATGTTGCTTGAAGTCTGGACTGTTAGAGGAGACTGTTCTTCATTCAGACTTTCAAATTCACACCATTGCTGAATACACAACACATGAAATGTTTAGTAATGAAAAAAATAGACACTGTCTTAAGCTGCTACAGTTTCATTAAGGAAAAACATTGCTGTCAGTATGCAATAGAAAGGATCAGTCAAACCAAAATTAAATACATTTAGGACTACTGTTAAGTAGCTTGTAGAGTAAGTTAAAAGCTCAATTTGTTTAAATGCAATATTTAAGTTTTCCAAAACCAGTTGTACTTCTTATGTTTAAAGGGCAGGTTGCTTATCTTCAGGTCTTCGAATTTAACAAATTTTAAGTCTGCATACCAAGGTACATTTGAGTAACTTTGTTTATTATGATATTTAAATATACTGTTGCTCAGGGATGGTAATTATCACTGTATTTTTATTTGTCAACTGTATAAAGGCTCTGGGTGTTTTAAGTTGCCTTGTGCTCTTGATTTAAAATTACTATTTGCTACATGTTTTTTCAGATTTATTCTTCAGAACATCTTAATAAACTTTGTACAAAAGTGATCAATTATTGTTCAGTACTTAATTGTTTAACCATCCAATTCCACTGTTCTTGGGGACTGTCAGTCCAACATTTTGCCTGTAAAATAGATGTTCATGTAGATTTTAAATACTGTACTTGACTTGGAGTATGCTTGTCTGTCGTGACCTCTCAGCTGGGTTTATTGAAGGTGTCTGAACACCTTTGGAGAGCTAAAATCCCAGGTAGGTATGCTCATTGTACCAAAGTCCTGCAAACTCTTTCAGTAACAGTTATGAGTATCCAGTGCAATATTTAGTCACATACTTGCTCAAAATGAAGTAGTGGTGAATCTGGAAATAATTTAAAACAATGTTTGCTGTAATTAGATCCTGACAAAATGTTGCTGCCACTTCCAGTTCTGTGAATAAAGAATTTGGGGCAACAGATTAGAAAGAGATACCTTAATAGTTTTCTGAAAACAATTATTAGGCAGTCAAAATCCCTGCCTTTACCAAAGCTTGAATGTGTTAGCTGGGTACAGACCACCATAGATATTTTCTGTATCCATTTACATTGATTTTATTTGAGGATGAGAATGTATACAGCACCAAAGAGCTTTTCTTCACAGGTGACAAGGGATGTTCTAGAATAATCTTAAAATAACAGAAATAAAACAGTATAGACAGTGAAGATTATTTGTTGGTTACCCATAGAAGCTCTGTAAAATGAAAGCATATTCCTTTGTTGTTCTTTAAAGGTTACACTACCTAAGGTAAAAGTAGGACTTAGCATTTCCATAAGCTTCAGATAGTAATGGATGTAGCTCTGAGCCAGAGGTGGTTGAAGCCTTAACTATTTGACTAGTTATGCTTTTTATTTATACTGCTGTTATGGGCTGGACGGAAGCATAGGGCTTGGTTTCAGTTAAGTGCATTTTTCAAAAGAAAAATTAGTAGATGGCTTAAAATACCTATTTCTTGAACAGGACAAAATGAATAGAAGACATGAGCTACTACGTTCTTATGCTTACCTGAATAGAGGATTGTACAGAATTCACTCATTCCACCCTTCTGCCATTTTGTTTTCATTTCCTCTTCTTTAAGAGGAATGCAAACCTCAGAAATTTACGTGTAACTTCAGAAATGTCCTATGTTATTTAAGAAAAAACCCTCTAATAATTTCTGGCTTCAGAAGAGAAAAAGCTTAAAAACTCTCTTAAGTTTTGCCAGTAGAAGTGGAGTAAGTTGCAGTCTTTTCATTTATTCCTTTTTTTTTTTTTTTTTTTGGTGGCTTAATTTCATGTAAGGCATAGGTCATTCACTGTAAAAAAAAA
>WHYT01017132.1:0-27910 GCA_009806455.1 Tetrax tetrax | reverse complement strand
TTCCGCGAGGGAAGCGGGGCCGCCGGCCTTCAGTGCCCGCCCGGCGGCGTGGGAGATGGAGAACGCCGCCGGTTCCCCCTCCGTGGGCGGCAGCTACCCGCAGAAAAACGCCGAGATCCTCAGCAGCCAGTACGGCATCAACCTCTTCCTGGCCGGGCTGCTGCTCACCTTCGCCTGGGCAGTGCATGCCGTGGGCATCAGCAAGAGCCACCTGCTCTCCTACCTCATCACGCTGATGCTCATCCAGCTGCTGTGGATGCTGTGGTACCTCTGCAGGAGCTGCACGCAGAGGAGGCTGATCCGGGACAAGGACACGCACGCCGGAGCCCGCTGGCTGAAGTGTGAGTACTGGCCGCTGGCACCTGGGGTGGAACCGCGCACGGGACGTCCGTGCCATCACCTGCCTCTGCTGCTGCTTTGTTACCCTCTCCGTCCCTACCAGGAGGCACCCTGGTATTCATCACCCTGTGCACATGCAGTGCACTCTAAAGTCAATATATGCAGAAGCCAAACACACTAGGAGGTTGTATGGGAAAGCTGTTTGCTGAACATCCTCACTTTTCAACCTACCATTTACTCTGCTGAAAGCTCCAGCGCCTTTTTTTTCCCTTACCAGGCTGGTTTGATGGCGCTTGCAAAATAAAATATAGCTAATAGAAAAGACAGTTTTGCTGGCGTCATGCAACTCTCTTGGAGGAATCATCACCTTTTCCAGGCAAGATAATGCAACTTACTTTAGGCTGGTACCAGGCAGAGAGCTCCTCAAGTGCTCTCTATACCAGTGTATAGCAGAGATTCCCATTTACATGTGCACGGTAATGCCTTACAAACATCTGGAATTAGATGGAAGGGGACGAAATCCCTGACCTGATCAGTTTGTAGGTTAGTACATAAAACACCTAAGCAAGGAAGCTAAAGCTCGCATTAGCTTGTCGGAAAAGTATACAAGTTTGCAAGGGTAGTGGTGGGATGTTCTCAGTCAGGTGGCCCTTGTTCTCAGTCAGGCACGTACTGGAGTAAGGATGTAAAGGTTTATTGACAGAAGCCGTTTGGGGAGCACATCACAGGGGCACAGTGACAGCAATGCTGTGTTTCTGGTCCCAAGAAAAAGAAAGAATGCACATCAACATGGTGTAGAGTAATAGGCAAGCCCAGTTTTACTGACCTCTTTTCCAGCCTCGGCACTGTAAATGATAGGTTGGAAAGTGAGTCTGCTAAGTGGAGTGCTGTAAGACAGCTTTTCCATAAAATAGTTCATACCTACCAGCAACAAGACAAAAGTTAATTATCACAGCAGCTAATGAAATACCTAAATTTAAATCCCAAGAACATCTAAAAGCTCATTATTTTGAAAAGTAAAGTTTGCTTTTCAAACAGGGGACATTTAGTTTATTCTCAGTCTCAGTGCTTGTATGTCTTGTATTTTCTTTGCAACTGTTAACAATTGTGCTGTATGAATTGTTCAGGGAAATTCTTTCTTTTAATGTCTAACATTTTACAGCTATGGTCTGTAGACTCTTTCCTAGAATGTATGGAGTTCATGTACCAACTGTTGAATTGTTCTCTGATTATTCACTGTTTTCCAAAACAGTATTCAGGTCTCAGGCCTTTGTCATTTATTAGCTTATGTGGCTTACAGCCTTCTGAGATTCATTAATGCAAGGCTTAATTTGATCCTATTTTGGACCAAGCTACGCTTTTGTAACTCAGAGAGTAGCTTTTCCCTCCTAAGTATGGAATAAATACTGCTTAACATGGGTAAGTACAGCAAGACCCCCTGCCCTTTTTCTTTTGGCACAGTGTTCACAGCATTTCATTTGTCCTACAGGATATAAGGAGTCACAGAAACTTAGAAATAAGATACAGGAATGAGCTACTGGGTTACCTTATCCATTTCTTTTACCAGCACAGGATGGCTCTTTGTACTGGCTTCTCAAGTGGTGCGGCTTCCACGGCTTCTCTTGGATGTCTAGGCTGCAATTCAACAAGTTCGCCCTTAGGGAAAGACCTACACTTTCCTATTCTTAGGTTTTTCTTGTAGTTACAAGACGACTGTACAACTCCATTATCCTCTATTAGCAAAAGAAAAAATATTTGAGCTAAGGAAAAACTCTGTTGGCTATTCCTCTGCCAAGGTCCCCTTGCCCTACTCTCTACTAATGGTTTTGTCATAGAAGTCTTTTATCTGAAACATTAAAAGTTCAAAAAGAAGGAGGGAAGTCAGGACAAATTTTCATCAAGTCTTCCCACAGAAAGCTCTCTGCAGTTTTTTACTAGCTCTGTCAGCTGCTTTTGAAGAATATCTCCTTGCTCTCATTGTGAGAGTAAATGCCCTTGTATTAAGCGGTATAAAGTGAGTATATTTTCACTATTCCCTTCAAACTGTGACTATCATTTTAGTAAAAGTTATGATAGCTGGCTACTTAGAGCATTTTGCTTTGACAAATGTAGAAAAAGAATGATTTACAAAAGCCCCCTATGACTGAGTCCTGGTACACAGTTAACAACGCTAAAGGATAGATGGTCAGTTTACAAGAATTGCTCACAGAAAGGTTTCCTTGAGCCTTTTCACACCTAGATGTCAACTGTGTGAACCCTACATCTTCCTGCTTGCATGGTAGACCAAGAACCGCTCTTATAGTCTGAATGTGGGAAAATTTTGGGGAGAGCTTTGTCTATTATACAGTACAGTTATCCCCACCCAAATAATCACAGGGGAGCTTAGAAGTTCTTTCCTTGACTTATTCCAAATATTGTTCTCCTGAGTACATTCTCCTGTTAGGAAAAGGTCTCTGACCGTTATTTAGAAGATCAGCCAAGTAAGCCAGAGAACTCAAAATCAACTGGCTTCACAAATGCCTTTATTTTATTATGTTCTCCAGCAGCACAGCTTCGGTTTAAAGCGTAGACAGCTATTCAGCTTACAAAGCTCTTGGCAGACTTCAACTTGGATCTTTTTCCTGCTTGCACTAAATTGTCTATTATTTAAATAAAAAAAAATTTAAGTTCAGAGTGGCATTTTCACAACTGTATTGATATGGCTTTCTTATTCCTGATTTCCTAAGATATGCAGATTTCAATGACCATTTGAAAAAATCCCAGTTTTTTAAATGATACAATGCTCAATAGCAATAATTTAATATTTCTTTGAATTTCATATAGAAATAACAAAATAGTGTAATTATCTTCATAATTTATGTTACTGATATATATTTAGTATTAGTATGTAATACTGAAATTTCCATCAGGAAAAGTTAACATGGAAACATTAGCTTACCCTATGTGTGATCATTATAGTTGTGCTTTGATTTTTGCCTAAGCAAATCAGTACAGTCATTCTCTTTTGAAGCCCCTTAAATATGCGTGTTGGAAACTTTGTATATGCTTACAGTATGGTCAACTCAGTGATTGCCAGAAACATCTAGATATCACTTGAATGAATGAAATAATTGAACATTAAAAGAACTCAGTCATATAAAGTCTTTTAATCCCTGGAGGACAATGGCAAAACTATTGATTTCAGTGGGAAGAGATTGAAGGCCACCTCATCTCTGATGAAGGTAAAGGAAACATGAAGAGAGAGGCTAAGGAATAAAAAAATACTCCATGTGAAAGAAACTTTATGATGGTTTTTTTTTGTTGGTTGGTTTTTTTTTTTTTTGGTGTGTGTCCCCTGCCACAATAGTCTGCTGGACATTGATGTGAAACTGTAAAACCCTACAACTGAAATACTGACCCTGTGAAATGCCAGCAAGACAGAGTGGAACTACAGTACAGGTCATCCCTGTAAAGACAAGAAGCATGTACGGTGGAGGAGACAGATCAGTAATCTAAGATGCATTTGCTTTTTATTTTAGTGAATTTAAACCTGAGCCCCTTGCTTTGCCTTCACTTCCCTCTTTCCATTTCTAGTTAACAAGTCCCTTGTGATCCTGTTCTCCTGACCTACTCTCACGAGTAATGGAAGCAAAGGTGTAGAACTTTTACATTATAAAATACATTTTCCACCCATTTTGCTCTGACATTACTACTTCACTAAAGCAGTTCCTCAGGGCTTGATCCTGCACCATGAATTCACTGGGAAATTACCTTACTAATGTAATGAATGGGAAATTAAAAACCTTTCTAAATACTCTGTGAAGTCAACATTGGCACAACAATTCACTGTGGAGTAATTGTGGAAGATTTTTATAATCTTATTACTCTAGAAAATAGCATTTTCCTTCTCATAATTATGATACACATTAAGTCCCTAAGATTGACATCTTTCAGATAAATAGTGAAACAGACTGAGTTTCCTGCGTACTTTCTAAATAAACCACGAATCACAGAATCAATCAAAGAATAATTTAGGTAGGAAGGGACCTCTGAAGGTCATCTAGTGCAACACCTTGCTCAGATCAGGTCCAATTCTCTCAGGTACAATTATTTTAGAAGAATTAACAATTCTAATTTATTTTAGAATAATTTAAATTCTTCAAATAAGGAAGGAAACGTATCATTTGATCTCAAGAGTAGCCTGGAATTTTGCATTTTGTGATGCCATTTACTTTTATACATACAGAAAATGGCACATCTGTTTAAATACGGGCTCCAGTTGTGTTACATGTGTTAGAAATAATAGAAATCTGCTGACATAATAAGCATAAATAAAAAAATGTATGGGATTATACACATGCATGAAGTGCAGAGCTGAGGTTTTAGATTTTGAAATATGAAAGCAAAAGTTTCTGTCCCTTGGTAGAAATTACACTCCATCAGTAATTTGACTATTGTTTTTATTATAGAGAGATTGTAAAACAGAAACATAAAATCTTACTGGAATTCATACCTTTGTGGTTAAAAAAAATTCTGAAGTCTATTTTTGTTTCATTTTAAAGGATCAATGAAATAACAAACAAAATTATATGTATTGTATTTTTATCATTTATACTTACTTTTTATCAATGCAGCTTCAATAATAAATGTACTATGTTAAATAAATTACTAAATTAGTGATATATTTTGTTAACACAAGTCAAATGGAACATGATGCTTGTAAGGAAGTTAGGTTGTGGGCCCTTATAAAGGATAAATATTCATCAAAGTCAACACTAGTAATGTTATTTACTCTGTGAGGCATTACAAAGCAAGATTAAGATACTGATCTTATATCTGAAGGTCCAGTTAAGGTCCATGGATAGATTTTTTTGTCTAGTCTTAATTACAATAAGGCCAAATTAAATCCATTGGAAGATTGCTTGAATAAAAGCCTAGAGAGAAAAAAAACCCAAGCAAATGAAGACTTTAGAGTTTGGTTCAGTAATTTTATTGCCAGTTGTGCTTTGTCATACAGGTACAAACCCAATAATTAATAATATACATTGTGTTACCATATAGCTTTCCAGAATGAGTTTGTAACAAGCATTTACATTCCCAAAAGAAAAAAAATAAATTAGGGGAAATATGTATTTTGAAAGATCTTTAGAGTATAAAATACAGATGAATATATTGGGCGTTTTGAGTGTGTGTGAGAAAATAATAGATACTGAAAAGAAATCTTGTTCCTTTCTAGAAGAAGAAACCATACAGGCCTTTGTCGTTTTGGTCTCTGAGTTGAAGCGTAACCTCCTGAACCACGGGGAAGGCATACCAAGTGATTGTGTTACTTCCCACTGTTGAGCTCTTGGGCCAGGAGACTGTAACGTGATTGTTCAGCTCCCTGGAATTGTATAATTTGCTGTGTGGCTGTATAGAGCATTAATTCATGCACTGTATGGCCAATTCAGTGCTACCGTTACCTGAGAGGCTGACCTCGTAAGGAGCTGGGAGCCGTCCGCAAGGTGCTGAGCGTCTCCGGGTCCTGGCCGTGGCTGGACTGGCTCCTCCGCGCTGACTGTGCAAGGCGTGTATGGGGACGTGCTTTCGTAATCTATTGGGCAGAGGCTTTCACAAGTTAGAGAGACTTACAACAGTGGGCCAATTATCTTCATGAACATTGATCTACTTTTATTTCCTTAAACAAAAACATGGGTATTGATCTCCTTTTATTTCCGTAACAGATTTCAGCATATTATACAAATTGTCTCTAGACACTGTAACTGTACACTGACATTTTCTAATATCTTTTTCATTTGTAGGTGGCATTACATTATTTGCAGTGATTACTTTAATTCTGGACTCTTTTAAAATGGGATATTATATTGATTTTTCAAACTGTTTATCACCAACTGAAGGCGTTTTTCCTGTTACACATGCCGTGCACACCATCTTACAGGTAAAAGTCGCTGGTTGCAGTTTTATATTATATCTGTATTTCTTACCAAAAATATCTTTTATCTTCTCATCATCAGTGAATTTTACACTTATTTAATTTCTAAGCATATCATAGGATACTTCTGAGGGTTAAATTGTTGTACATGTGTATCCTCTCTCTGTGTAAATTCAGACTTTCCAACTTGAAATTGCTCAGCCGTTGGATTCAAAAAGAAATAATAAAAAAATACTCTCCTGTAGTTGAAGTTACATGCTTTTTTTTTTAGTTCAAGTTACATATATAACTTTCAGAATTTTCAGGCTGAAATGAGCAATTTCAATTCACTTATTTCTGTACGTAGGACTGGCCACGCAAGTTCAATTCAACCTGTCCGGGCTGATGTCCCATTGTGGTTAGGGGTGGAGGCCTGATACTTCAAAGGGGAAAAAACCCTTCCCTAGCTGGTTATAAAATACTTGCATGTATTTCCTATAACAAATGAACACAGGATTTCCTTCTAGAAGCATTTGGTTATGCTTATCAGTGGCTGCACAGCAGCAAATAGTCAGTGACTCCAGTAAAATATTGCAGCCGCTTCTTTATTGTAAGGCTTTGGGTCTGTATTGCATGGTGATACGCCATAGCTGATTGTTTGTAACGTGAATTCCTCTGAGCCCCTGTCAGCAGATTTGTAGGAAAGAAGGAAAGAAAAAGCCTATCAACTATGATACTCAGTTATAGCCAGGTCATTTAATGCACTTCACAAGATGATTAAGTCATTCAGAAAGAAAAGAAAGATTTTCCTAGCGGTGTGGTTGCATGTAAATAAGCATTTGAACAACCTACATTTTTTTCCTTTCTATAACAGAAAAAGCATTGAATTTTAAGCAGTTACTCTGACCTCTTCTATCCTTTTCTCTGAGGGTGAAATTCTGATTTCGTTGAAATAATCTTAATTTCACGTTCTTGTAATATCCACTCTCCATGTTTCGCAACTTCTTTGCTTTACCTCTGAAAAACAAACCAAATAAATTAAGCCTTTTCCCCCTGCTGATCTACATGTAGCATTTTTAATTGCATCTAGTGACCCTGAGCGGACAGGGTAACTGGAGTGTGAAAGGAATGGTGTATAACATTGCTGAACAAAGAGAACAAGAATTCTAATTTAAATTTTATATCACCCAATGTTGCTGAATTTATCATCTACTTAGCTTAAAATAATGGAGTCTTGAATGTTAGCCTAAGCAATCAAAGAAAAAGTAAAAAAGTAATTTACCAGATGCCTCTTATCCAAGACAAATCTTCTGCTGTCTTTGAAACACAGGATGAAATCACAGCAGAGAACATCCCTAATTATGTGTCATCTAAAACACAAAGGATTTGTTTTCTACAGAATATGTGTCAGATTCTGTTGTATTTTACTTTAATGAGGCGTCCTGATATGTGCCATTAAATTAATAAACATATATATCCTGCACCTGTGCAAGCAATGAACTAACACGTAGGCACCTGCCCTTCAGGACAGGCTCTGCATTACGCTCTTTTTGCCGGCAGAAGTCCCTTGAGGCAATGAGTCCTCTGTGAGCAAAAATTGGATTTTATGCTATTTCTTTACCTTACTGACTTTTCTCTTGCTATTCCCTCCCACTTTCTTGACTTTAAGGTCTGAACAGATCTTCAAAACTTAAAAAATATAAGTTTTGAAGAATGCTTTTGTATCTGTTGTTGGATTTTACTGCACCTATCCTAGAAATGGGAAATTGAACATGGCATTAGATGAGACTGAGGTGCTAATTTCAATTACAGTGGTCACACCTCCTTTTGATAAACGCTTCATTTGAGGAATGAATGAACACCTTATTGCTGAGCAATGCAGGCAGCCCACAGAGAACTGCATTTTCCTAGCTTTTTCAAAAGTCAGATACTGAATGTCTCAGACAACACCTGCTGTGATGTAGGGCGCCTACAGTAATGGGCACAGTGGTAAAATGGGTTTCCGGTTACTCCAATTGCTGAAGAAGGACCCAAAGTTCTTTGCACCTTTCAGACCATTTCTGGAACACCAAACCAGGCAGGTTCCTAAGAGAAACCTTTCGGACCATTTATCTTCTGATAGTTCACCTACTGTCAAGTTCAGTATCCTAGGAGCTATTCTGAGTAAATAGGACACCCAGTTTCATCCTAACATCCCCGAGGAACATTGGTATTGTTCCCTTGCACTTATCAGCACTTGGAACCGGTTTTGTATCAGCAGCATCTGTATCCTGAGGTTTCCATTATCCTCCCAAAACCAGATTTCCACTTTTAATACTTCTTTCCCCTTTACTTGTGATCTCAGTACTGTTTGCTCTCTCTCTTTTATTCTCCAGCTTGAGCTTTCTGCACCATACTTGAGTTCAACTGCATGTGCTCCTAATGCGGTTGTCTCTCAAGATGAGAGTACAACATTTTCTCTTGCTTCCTAGGTGTCTGTTGTTTGTTTTATTAATCAAATCTGGCATCCTTTCACTTATCTGTCTCCCTCCCAAGAATTTAATATATATTAAATATATTATTTAAACTTAGCATCACCACACCATGCAGCACTCACACTGTTGTCCACAGCTGGTAGCTTTCTTTCGTTTGAAATAAAAGCCTCTCCAGATACAGACGCAAGGTACGTTTTGATGAGTCATACTGAGACTTTCTACTGTTGAGCCACTGACTTTGCGTATAAGAAATCTTAAGATTCATCAAGCTAGAGAAGTTCTGGGTGCACATCAGTGTGGAGATGGAGCTACCTCAGTTTAAATCATCAGAGTTTCCATCTACAGATGCACTTTCCTTTTTGAGTGTCATACGTGCTCATTAGTGTAATGACATTTCTCTGTATTCCTTTCATTTAGGTGTACTTTCTTTGGTGTCATGCAAAGGATATTATCCAGTCTTTCAAAACACTTGAAAGGTAAAGTGGACCTGATCCTCGTCTGGAATGCTAGGTCTGCAGAGTGCTTTAACACCTATTGTATGAGGGACATTGAAAACTTACAGAGTTTAATTCTCCTCTTAATTGTGTTAATATAAATTAAAAATAACTCAATTTAACCAAGTGAGAAGATAATAGTTTGAATTATTTTTTTTCTTATTTAAACTGTGCTTATATTTTATAATATAAAACAATCATAGAATAAGTATATTTTTATCATGAGAGAGGGAAATGGACAATGTATGATAGCATAGTGACACTTGCCTTTTTTGAAGGAAGGAAGCACCACATATGTGTCTTAGGACAATGCACTATATTGTGTTTTCTTTATTTAGCTACTGAAAAGAAATCTGCATCAGCAACCTATCCTCAGTGCAGTATATCTGAGGTATTTTATATTGATTTATATGGAAAGCAGCTTTTGGAACTAGATGTAGATGTGCAAATTCACTGGGAAACACAGCCTCCCCTGTGGTATCCCATGTACCCAAATCAGTAAGGGTTGTGCACGTTTCTGACACCAGAACTTGGTTCTCGCAGTGTGACTGATGTGTCCTCTGAAACAGCTGAAAACACATGTTTCTTATAGAACTGAGGACTAGTCTTTGAGGCAGCAGAGCCGGTTCCGATGTATTTTTGGTTTTGTGAGAAAGTGGAATAATGTAGATTGCTCTGTCTGTACCTTGAATGTAAATAAACAAACAAGGTAACTTTTAAAATGCTTGTCTCAAATGATCAATGAGCTGACCAGTTTCTGTGGTGATACTTCATAGTTGATTGTTTGCAACATGATAACTGTCTATCACATAATAGTAAGTTTCTATAGGAGGTAAAATACATTTACTCAGAAACCCAATTTATGGAGAAGGTTCTCCTTTTGTTTTAGTATCTTGGGTAAGTGTTCAAGCCTCATGCTAAAGAGGAGGAGATCATACAAGGCTTTGCAATGTCAGCTGGTGAAATCAACTCTGAGTAGAATTTTAAAAATCCCTAACGGCAAGTCCATCAGTGAGAACAGTGCAGTAATAAAGAACTGTTTCTTGGTGAAGGAACATTACCAGCCTGAGGTGCAGGAGAAAAACGCATGGCTTGTCAAAAAACAGGAGTCTCAGAAACACTTGGAGACCTATGCTTACCATACCAGTAGTCCAAATGGGATAAAGCCCTCTGTTGACTTCAGCTCTCTCCAGGAGACAAAAATGCAGAGACTAGAAGTTAGGGAAGGCAGCGGTATCTGTGAAGAAAGACCAGCCACACTGAGTATGAAGGAGCACTGCAGAAGGCTGTGAAATACGACTTGCAAAGCAATTAACCCTGTTCAGACTGTTCAGTCACTGTCATTAACATGAAGCTTGTCCAGCCCAAAGAATAACAACCATCACATAAAAGAGCATTACAAATAATAACAGCATGCTATTAATGCTTTAATAGATTAAGCCACTCTGTTTCTCTAAAATTTTGGAAGTCTAACATTCATTGTGCTCCACTGAGGAACATCTTCAGAGAGATTAGTTATGATTTTATTTTCCTTGCACTAACAAATAAATAGCACCATGTAGCACATCTACATAAAGTTAATCCATTTTATTTAACATATATGGAGGTATACTCTGTGCAGATTCTTTCAATAATTAGCTTATTTTGTAGGTTTGGGGTTATCCATTCCGTGTTCACAAATTTACTCCTGTGGACAAACGGAGTGTTAACAGAGTCAAAACATCAACTGAATGAACATAAGGAAAGACTGATCACGCTTGGTTTTGGGAACATAACAATAGGTAAGTGAAAGGGTTGGTACATTTTGGAATTCCTGCTCTAATGTGCTCTCATACAAAATATTGTGTCACTGTAAAATGCAGCTGGGTCATTCATGACTATGTCAGCATAGTCATTCCTGGCCAAATGGTAGCGAGCTGCTATGTGATCAGTTCAGATCATAACTGAAATGTTATATGATCATTATCATATATATGATTCAGGCTGTCGTTTTCTCTTTACTCATCTCCCCTTTGGATGAGGTCCAGAAAAGAAATAAATTCCAGAAGTTCCAAACAAGCAGATTTAAAAAAAACCCAACATTTTATTTGAGGAATAACATCACTGAGGAATCCCTTTACTAGTAAATCATAGAAGTAAATTGAACACAGCAGCATTAAAACCTGAGTTGACTATTTTGTAAGTTATTCATAGCAAAACAAGCGTGGATAATCCTGCAGATCCCTCCCAGGAGAGTGGTTACGTGTGGTGTGTAGTCCTATGGGATTCAGTGGGATGGCTCTGAGGGATAGGAGTTATCCATTAGTGCTGCTTTACCAGACAAGGATTTTGCTCTGGGTGGTTCTTTTTTTTTTTTTGTAGCAAACCATTTTCTCCATTGGTAAGATGATGCAAGTTACAGTGAAGAAACATTGACTGTAACTGCTGGGGATGCCTTCTGCTTTCAAACACCACTGAAGCATAGGGAAATTGGGAGTGCTTAACTTGAAAGAAGAAATAAAAGTTCTCAGCAGCTATAAGTAATTTTCTTCCCATTTAAATTTATTGGTACAGCTGATGAATTTTGATTATGTTCACTGGGGCAAAGATATAGACAGACAGCTTTTGAAGAGGAATTCAGTAGTGCTCATATCCTAAAAACTCCTGATTTTGCACCTACAAAGCCAAAGTCTGAACTATTTTTTTTTGCCTATTTATAGTCTGCATAAAATTTTAGGCATTTTTAATAATTTCTGCCAAAGTTCACATATAAGTGAAAACTTAATTTTAAAATCTGTAAAACAGTATTTTCAGCATAACTGTGTCTAAAATTAAAATTATGCCCACAATTTTACATCTATTTGCAAGTGTTACCCCTTAGATGTATCTGTGGAAACTATCTACTTTCCATGAGTGATCAGGCAGCTGAATTGATAGTTCAGAGATTTCGTAAGCATTAGTGGAGAGCAGGCAAATCACAAGTTAGTGGCTCTTCTTGATGCTTCTAGTAGAACGGAGCCCTTCCCTTGTTAAGCTTGCTTTTGATTGGATCCAAGGATCCCTGGGCTTCTATAAAAGCCTTCCAAGCTGAAGGGCTGAAGACTCAAAGCCCGTGCGATCTGGATTTTCCTACTATAAAAAAGTATTTTTACCAAGCCCCTGCTGAAGCTTGGTGCACTTCAGTGCAGCGTTTGTTCATGATGTGATTATTGCTCAGCAGCTGAGCAGTGAAGTCAGTGCTCATAGTTCAGTGCATGTGCAAAAGCTTTGTTAGGTTAATGACTTCAATAACGAGACCTTTTCTTAGGTGGCTAACTGGGCAGCATGGTGTGTTGTTTGACTGAATCTTACCTTTTATGTTTTATTATTTATGTTTTATTTATTCACTTTAAATGAGAAAGCCTTATAATGTGCATAACTAATCTCTCCCTCTCCTTTAGTTTTAGATGATCATGCACCTCAATGCAATTGCACAACAACAACTCTCTGTTCGATATTTTCTCAAGGAATATATTATCTGTACCCCTTTAATATTGAGTACCACATCCTAGCATCCACGATGCTCTATGTCCTGTGGAAGAACATTGGCCGCAAAGTCGAGCACCACCAGCAACACAAAACTCCATTCAAATTCCATGGCATAACTGTTGGAATGATTTTTGGACTAATGGTGTTAACTAGCACCATAGCCATAGTTGTTGTCTATTTAATTCAGATTGGAGGTTCGAAAATCAAAAGCGAGTTAGCACTTACTATGTTTTACTTGCATGCGATCTTTGTATTGGCTCTGATGTGTACAGCTGGAATTGTTGCCCTTCTCATCTACAGACTGGAAGATAGATCGTTGGATAATTCAAAAAATCCCGCTCGGAAACTTGATGCAGAGCTGCTGGTGGGCACAGCTGCAGGCTCCTGGCTCCTCTCCTGGGGCTCGATCCTCGCCATTATCTGTGCCCAAGCTCACCCAAAATACACATGGTACAACCTGCCCTACTCTGTCCTAGTTATTATTGAGAAATATATTCAGAACCTCTTTATCATTGAATCAATACATCGTGAGCAGGAAAAGGTGAACGACGATATCAAAACTCTTCGAATAGTGACTATATCTCGGGGGAGCACTTTGTCACTTACCCCCTCGTACAAAGAGATTTACAATGGCAGAGCCGCTCGCGACAGTGGAGAGGTGCCCTGCCTGTTCAAGGGCAGCGTCTGTGGGAGAGACAATGGCGGTGGAGCCAAAGAAGAAACGAGTCTGGAAAATAGTTCGGTCATGCATTCAGCCTCAGACGTCTCATTTTACAGTAGAAACTCAGTTACTAACAACAAGAGGAGAATTCTGAAGAACATCGCTGCATTTTTATTCCTGTGCAACCTTTCGGTAAGACATTTTGAACATAATTCACAAGTTAATACCCAAAAGCTTCCCAACCTTTCAAGCCTCATAAGTATATGAAAATTACATGGCTCTATAGTTTGTAGCAAGTAAATTTTACTTCTTCTGGAAGAATAAGTGAATATGCCTTTGGGGAACACAGTTTATTTAAACATAGAATCTGGAGCGACTTGTTTTAGTCATAGCACAAAAGCTGTAGCAGCAGTGGAAGCTGAAACCCTCTTCCAGCAGTGTGCCCCAGGAGCAACAGGAAGGGTTTTCTCAGGGATTTCTGAAGCCAAATTGCAGTTTGGTGGAGTCATGGTTATAAACAGCTCGTCCCTTATATTGCTGGTGATTAATATTGGCCTTGCATTCTTTCCTTGCAGCTTTGGATACCACCAGCGTTCGGGTGCCGCCCGGAATATGACAATGGACTAGAAGAAATAGTTTTTGGCTTTGAACCCTGGATAATTGTTGTGAACCTTGCCATGCCTTTTTCTATTTTCTATCGGATGCATTCAGCTGCCTCACTCTTTGAGGTCAATTGTAAAACATAGATCATATATGGTCCCTCAGTGAACAATTGATTGAATAATTAATTAAATAAATAATAGTTGAATGCGTGCATGAATGAATGAGTGAACATAGCAACAGCTGCTCAATAAATAGAATATTCAATAATTTTTTTTTGAAAGAAGGGACCGTAGCTAATAGCATGTAATTTTAAAAAATTTTTCTTCCACGTATTTTGTTATATGTGTGGTGTTATTGTATAGATACACTTTTCAGAATCATATTAGTGTTAATATGATTAACACTACATAGTCAAGTTAATTCGATCTCATTAATCTTTGTTTTAGTAATCTGGGATTTGTCCTCTACATAATTTGTATTGCTTTGTTTTCATTCATTGTGCCTTGTGAAAGGAGTTTAAACAAAAATCTGTTTGGCTTCAGAGGGAAAATCCCAGGGGCAGCTAAACTGATGCTCCTCAATCACAGAGACACTTCAGCTCTGAATTCCTAGCCATATTTTTACAGCAAAACCTGAAAACATTGGCTGTTTAGTTGGGATGTGGGAATAATTTTAAACTTCCTCAGTACTGATAAAAAAAAAAAAAATACATAATTATTATTTTCTTAACTATATAGCAAGAAATCCAAGTAAATAACATGTATGGTTAGATATCATGCTGTATATAATTTCTTCTGATAAAATATATTTCTATTAATGCATCCTCCTTGTCCTGCATTTACTATACGACATAACTGAGAAATAAAGTTAATTCTTTTACTTTATTCACACATCCTTGAGAGAAAACTAGGCTTATAGCCTATGTTTAAGTATATATGTTCCCTTGCCAGAATGGTATATATTCCCTGAACAATTTTTTAATGATCTGCTAATTTCTTTGTAGTTCATTCTCCTGGTTGGAAGATAATCATGTATCTTCATAGAGGGATGCTGTAGTGCGTAGCTGATGCCTCTAGAAATCTGGAGGAACCTTGGCCAAGGATTTTATAAGCATGGTTTACAAGCTGTTAAAACATAATCTCAAATCCCTAGGATATTTAGTTGCCTGAATTCTCACAGAAAGCAGTGAAAAGTTGGATGCCTGAGTAGTCTTAGAATCTGTGACTGTCAGATCGAAAGACCAGAGCAATGACCAGAATACTAAAAGCGAGTGACAGATCAGTTATGGGATAGCCCTTGCTAACTGACTGATGATCTAGTCCAAAGTCTGGTTGGTCAAGGGCTACAAGATTTCTGCCCCTAGTTCCTACAGGGACAAGTGCCACCACCATCTGCCTGAAAGCAACCGTATTTCTGCATGGGAGAGGTCTGCTGCTGAGAGAGATTTCAGCTGCCTTGTCTGCTCTCACGCATCAGAACAAAAATTTTGGCTTTGCACCACTAGATGGCAAACACAGACCATTCGATAAATTACATGATTACTTCTAGGAGTTGCTGCACATCATAATTACTCTTCAGTTCTATTTTGTGGTACACGCAGCCATAACCTGCCTAGGACTTTTTGCTACCTTCTTCACCTGTTGCAAAACCCAGATCAAGTGAATCAACCTGAAGTCTCAGGTGAAGTCTGCATTAGATGAACCATCAGTGAGGCTGAGCATGAGAACTCCTATGTTCCTGCAAAGCAACTTCATTTGTTTGATTAAGTGGTTTTTAAAAGAGTCACCATCTGATCACATTGCTGTAATCTCTGCCTTTCTCTAGGGCTGCTTGCCAGGCTCTTCCATCACATCTCTACGTTCATTCTAGACAGTAACATTTTCTAGCTTTCCCCTTGAACAGAGTAACTTTATCTCACCTTCTTCCAAGCAAATACCAGCTCTTTGTCTCTCAGACTGGTTTCTTTTCAAATAGAGTGACTAGGACCATCCAGATGATCAAATAAAGCTTTAATCTTTCTTCCAAATCAACTCTCAGACCAACTCTCCAGCTACTTCTGGTATCAGAAAAAATTCATTTCACCAGGTAAGCCCACAAATTCCACTTCATCTTTTAAGTGCTCATAAAAATGGCTAGAGGAAGCCAGTTTCTTCTTCCTCCCGTTCTGTGGGATGGGTTGCATGTCGTTCTTCAGCTAGAAATGGTGCCCTTCAGCTGATTCCCAGCATTTGTGTTCAACCAAAGCAGAGCTAGCTGATCCCTAGGGCCAGGAAGGGTCCATATGCTCTGTTATAAACACTTAGCACACTTTTGGAAGTTTCAAAAATAAATAAAATCCTTATTTAGTTATATTTCATCTGCACTTCCTTAGCCCTTTGTGTTTCTTAACATTACTATTGAAATAATTTCATTTGTCCACAATATTAAATCGATTTTGAGTGCTGGAATTGAAGTTTATTCAGGAAAGTGAATTAAGGCAGCACTCTGGCAGGGAGCAAATGCTTTAAACATGCTAATGGGCAGATTCTATTCTGAGCTGCACTGATGAAACCCCACTGACTTAAATGGTTCTGTTTCAGGACCAGAGACTTGGTTTTGGTCTGAGAAGCATAAGAGGTTTTCACAACAGGACTTCTCTCAAAAAATATTGTTTTATCCAAATGCAGGCTATTTTACAGAAGCAGGTCATGGTGAGTCATGAAGTTCTGGACATTTTAGAAACATAGATTTTTAAGAAATATAGATTTTTGGACCAGGAAAAATAATCAGATTTTTTAATGTAGAGTGACCTCTAGCTCTCTGATCAGTGCTAAACCTGGTCTTTCTCAAACATTCGCTTTCAAACTTTTTTTTTTTTTGTTTTTCTCTAGCACATGTCTACAACACTAATTTATCACAGTTTTTAAAATACAATAAATAGCACGGAGTTACCTTATTTCTGCCTACCTATCTGCTCAAGCATGTGACAGGAGGCAGGAGAGCTGGCTTACCCTGGAGAGAGGTCTAACAGCTGCTCATTGTTGTTCCTGAGATGCCTCTAGTGGAGAATTTGCCTACTTTTACATCTCCAGGGAGTGTCTTTGAGATCAATTTAGTATTATTTAAAAATATTTTTTTCTTAAGGAAATTTCTTTAGTCAGCTCCAAAATGCACTTAATATGTAAAAGATTCTGAATTTTTACTGCATAGTCTTAATCAGGAAGCTATTATCTGATGTTCATCATATCCTTCTGTTAGACTCTTCCACTCTCTCCCTTCTTCCCTAGACAATTTTATTGATTCAATAATATATGCTTGGATAGCATTTAAACTCATGTATGTACAGGAATAAAGGCTGCTAAGGTGCAAAAAGATGCCTACAATCCTCAAACATATGCCTGAAGAGTCAAAGACCATAGATTTTTCCAAGTTTTTTTTTGGTGTCACTGACACTAACTCTAAGATGGAAGAAGGTGGAGGACTCATGGCTGAGTCTTTCTAAAAGAACTTAATTCCTTTTACCAGTATGTCTCAATACTTGAAATTTCCTCTTTTAATCACTTTAAAAAAACGTTCAGTGACTATTTTGACAGTTTTGGAAATACTCCTGTGTTTGGCCCATTTGTGGTCCATAGACTTTGAGTGGACTATATCAGCGCAGGGAAGTAGATGGCTCCAGAGAACATCAGAGAGGGAGCCATGCTCCCCTGGTGGGATTTTCCACCACTGCCTGCTTGAATCAAATAGCTTAATTACCAAGAAGTCCTTTAATAAGATATAACACCAGCTGCCATTAAGACATTGCTACAAAGCTGTTGCTTAACACCTGGAAGCTGTTAGATGCTGCCTTCCTAGAAGGGTCATTGCCTGTTAGAGGCAAAGTTGCAAATTCACAGAAGATGATGGACTCAAGTCTGAACAAAATACCAAGCGTAGATTTAGCCTTAGGTATGTTAGGAATTGTTTCCATGCATTTTGAAAAAGCAGTCTGATATTCAGTTAACCCTGGTAAACATTTGATTGCAAGACAAATCACAATGAAGTAGTTACGGTATCCTTGATAATCCTGACTGGAATTAATGGATCTATGTGTGCTCTTCACAAACTGGCTTTTAATTCCAGGTATGTTGCAGTGACACTGAAGCAAAGATTTATTTGAAAATAAGCATGAAGGAATCACTGCTTGTGCATGTTTTGATAGAAAATGTTGTGTAAAGATAACAAATTGTGTTTATTGCAAGTGAAGGAGAGAGATGGCAACGTTGTTTTTTTTCTGCCATCCCTGTTCTTTCACAAATTTCCACCTACTACATCTGTCTTTCTTTGATAATGTATTCTTAGGCCTAAATTGTGATCCATTTGCTTCTGGGAAGAATCTGAAAATGCGTTGGTAAAGATTTTACCAAAGGACTTATTTATAGGAATGAAACTCTGTTCTTTCTTAGGTGAGATACAGTAGCAGAGGAAGACAGGAGACATGCCATAGAAATCTGCAAGTTTTGCTTTAAATCTCAGCCAGATTAATATTATGGTAAATAACATACACAGACCTCCTAATACAAAAACAAACAAACAAACAAACAAAAAACACAAAAAAACCCCTCTAACTATCGACTGCTGACATTAAAGTGAGATTTCCCACTATCATCAACTGTAAGATCAAATCCATCCTTTAAAGCTAATAGACCCAACTCTGTTTTTTAAGGTTCCTATTAATAATTGCAGCTGCTTGAATTCTGTTTAAATCCAGATCTCATTTTATTCATGCATGCACAGAAAGAGGTCAAATCCTTTGGGGCAAGAGTCTCAGGGAATAAGTGATCCAATGAGCCAGCTGTACGTACATCATCTCTAATCTGACAGAGCAAGGTAGGAAATTTTTAAAAATTAATGTTTGTATTAAAGTCTTGAAGTTCAGTGATCTTTTTTATTTCGTGGATTTTAAGTGCAATTTGCTGAGTGCATGTTTGGTTTTGATAATACTTCATATAACATATGGTCAATGGTATCCACAAAGTCATTTTTTTCAGGATCCAGAAATGAATCATTTAAGGGTGTTTGTACATCACTACACACAGATACTCATCTCCATTCAACCTGTGTTTTAGGTACTGTCAGGTCACATAGAGACTAAATAACACCAGCCAAACATACTTTTGAATTCTTGAGTCCTTTTCCAAGCATTGGAGTGTCTGTCTTCTCACCAAACCTTTAATTTCTTTTCCTTGCTCACCTTTTTGGAAAACCTTTCCAGTGCAATGAGAGTCACGAACTCAAACTTCACTAGAGCATGTGACACCACCTCTGCACTTAGGTGTGGCACCGACACGGAACCTGTGAGATGTGGCCATCAAGCACAGGCAAGATCTGACAGTGGCAAGCCAGTCCCCACACTGCTAGGCGGGGTGTAATTAGCAGATTTAACAACCCAAGGAAGGAAACTACCTCACATTCTGTCCAAGGGGAAATGAATGTTAAACCTGTGCAATTATAATGCTTTTGATTACCTTTTATGTTAGCATAGAGGTACAGTTAAAATAAAATAGCTTGTCCCTCTTTGGGCCATAAATCTCGGTCAGTAATACTAACAGGAACTGCGTTAGCTAGTCATTTTTAACCAGAAAGTCCATGGCAGCAACAATAAGTATTTGCAAATTATTCTAAAATGAAAATTCATATTCAGAGCTGGGTATCATTATTGCAGATAATTAGTGCAATCAGTGCAGCCTACATGCAGCAAACAATTCACAAATATCAGATCATTTGATCTGCAGTATTTCTTTTGATAAAAGCAGTTAGGTGATACTTCAATTGATAGTTTCTGTTCTTGGCTTTGTTTTCTGCTCTGATACTCAGGAACCCGCTGCTACTTCTGGCTTTTTTTTTGTCTCGGATCAATAGACATTTTACGTTTCATGAAGACTGGCCTGTGTACAGTTACTTACCTCTGCTGAATCTCCAAGGCAAAAATAGTCTTTCAACACATCTTGAAAATTAGTATATGTAAGAGTCTTCTGATTGACCAACCCTGCTAAAATAATATACAGAAAATCTTGCTGAGTTCAGTTTCAGGAGAAACCAAGAGAATGGCAAACCTAGGCACAGTGCAGGGTGAAATGCCTCTGCCTAGCATGCAGGTGGCCATTCCCAGTTCCAAATAACTAGCTATTGCTGTTTGATGAATGGACAGAAGAATACACTTTAGTCTGTCAGCTCCAGTACATCTCCTGTGTTGGCAGAGTGATGTCTTCGTCAGCTGTTCCTCTGTGTTCTGTCATAGCACTCACAATCCTAAGGATTATTGCAACAGGTATTTAATGAAGAACTTTCTAATTCCTATTGCTGATATTCTGCTAGAGATGAATGAGACCTGTTGATTTTAAAGGAGCATTTTAAGCCTTATTTAAGGCAAAAAAAAAAAAAAAAAAAAAAAAAAAGAGGCAGAACTAAGGAACAGCAATAATTTACTGCTGTTTATCTCAAAGTGACAAAATTGCTTATTCCTACCACTAGTGTTTACAAATTTGAAACTGGAATTCTTCCCCCAAATAAATCCTGAACTACAAAATCTAGCCCTGGTCCTATACAACTCTTAAAAATACAGATCAAAAACCCTATCAGCTCTAACTGTTGACACACTTGTAAAATTACCTTGCATGGTAGTTTTCTGATTAGCATTTCACAGTGCCAGCGAAGCCACCGAAATCTGGGGCTCCCTCTTCTCAACCCCATTCCCTTCCATCCAGCAGCTGCCTGTTGGAAGGAGGGAAGCCCAACGATAAGTTACTGTCCCACCCTGTGAGACATCAGCTGCATTCCTCAAGAGGCTGAGATGCAGCTGCTGAATTTCATCTTCCGAGTCTCCTTCTTCTACCAGAGTTAAAAGTCTCCACAATAGCATCTGTTTTCATTACAGAAATTACTGTTTGTTTGATTCCATGAAGGATATAGTTTTCCTGCTCATTTTGTGAAAGACAATCTCACAGTAAGTTAATGAACAGGGTAAAATCCCGAGATAAATGATGTTGATTGCAAGTGTTCCAATAAAAATTATTAACTAAAAAATCCTGTAACTTACACATTCAATATGAAATCCATAGGTCCTATTAATATACAGTGGGTTAGAGAAAAAGAGAAATCAGAACACTGAAAAGAAAGTTGTTGTCAAATTATTCCATAGGGCAAATTGCTATACAACCTGAGCCAGAGACAAAATTACAGCAACTTCTTTGGGAATTAAGCCCACCTGATTCTTACTTGCAGTTTGGTAATATAGTTGACAGAAGACAAAATAAAAATCTTGAAATGTTCAGCATTAGAAAATTACAATAGCTTTTTTTTTCTTCTTGATTGTTTTCTCAGAACAGATGTTCACCTGGGATGCAGCCAGGCATGCCCAGAGAATCCGAACAACGTATCCAAACTGTACTATTGTATAAATCAGTTTATTTTCTTTATCTTGTTTCAGATGTCCCTGATCTTTAGTAGTTGTTCATCATGTGAGCTCTTGCTGTATTAGCTGCAACTTCTGTAGCCTCTGAAAAATAATGGTACTAAATTTTAGTACATAATTAAGAATGTTCAAAAATAAAATATAATATTTTTTAAGACAAAATGAACTAAGGTGGTCCATCAGGAAATCATATTTACAATCATATTCCCTTTGCTTTTGGTCTTAGCTAGCATACATCTCTCATCTTCTACCATAGATTTAAATGAAGTCAGGCTCAGTACGAATAACAAAAAAAAAAAAAAAATTTTGGAAATCTCTTCTGATAGCATCAATTACTTAATGATTTCACCCAGAGAGTGATCAACAGCTTATGCAGGAACCATATCACACTCATTACAGAAAAAAAAAGCAACACATACTGGGAGGGCTGTTCATTCTGTTACATATGGTTAATTCATCCTACCCATCACAGCCCCAAGTCAATAAAAACTTGAATAGATTTTAAGGCCAGCAGGGACAACTGTAACCATCTAAAATGATTTTTCCCACAATGCAGACTACAGAAGGCTGTTTGGTACCATCTGAATTAAGACAGAGCTGCTGGGTGAGCTGAGGTGCAGTCTCTAAGAAACGCATTCAGCCTTGGCTTTCTGGCTGCAAATGATGGCAAATCCATTACAACCCGAAATCAATTGCATCAGCCATTAATCATCCTCACTGTTAAAAATGTGCACCTTATCTAGACCCTGATTTCTCACAGATTCCATTCCTAGCCACTGCAGTTTTTATAACCTTACCTGAAAGATTAGAAGTCATCTATTACCAGAAAACTTTTCCCTTTGTAAGACATCGCCAGCTGTTTCTAACCCTTCTCGTGCCCTCTGCTCAGCTAAGGAAGTTTCCCAGAGATAATTCCTGTAATGCTTTTCTGATCATTTTCCAATTGCTCATATTTATTTTTATTTGAAACATGAAGAGCAGAACCCAACCTAGTCTGCAAGGATTTTTCTATGTTGAATAAATTGATGATACCAGTTCTCTCCCTTCCTTCCTCAATATTTTCAGGTGGCTATATATACATTTGCACCTTTGTCCATCCCTGTGCTGCAAAGCATTTCAGCTTCAGTGAGTAAAAGTGATGGACCTTACGCATACATTCAACCATGCTCTTAAATACAGCTCCGCTTGAGTTACTTCTACAGTTGTGTGTCCAGCTACTTTGCTAAATTGGCCTCAGGTACAGTGACTTCCCGACTCCTTCACCTCTACCCCTACCTCTTCTTCCCTGTTTTAGAGCCCACCCGTAATGGGAGGTTTTTGATGGGATGCTACTATAGCCTAAACCTCAGCAGTACATCTGTGTCTATATATTTTAACTTCCTTTTGGCGTTAATTGGTTTTTATCTCTTTACATTGAGTAGCTCTAAGAATGTGTGAACTTCTGAGTGTTGTCTATTTTTAACTAAATATAATTTGGCAGAACAGTGGGTCTGTGTATTTTGAAATGGAAACAGAATAAGTGGCAATGAAGGGAAAGAGTTAGTAAAACATATATTTCTAAAATCAGGAACTGCAAAGATTTTTTTACGCTCAGAACCATTGCAATAGCAGTTAAATTCCATTACTTCCAATCTGCCAGCTGTGAGAGAGAAGTGCAATTTTAACAGGTGAATAAAAAAAAAAGAAAAATGAGACAAAGCTCTGAAAGAAAAGCACAAAAGCCATTACAAAGATGATTTCAGGATGAAAAAAAACCCACCCCAAATCTCTCAGAAAGTGACAGCTGTGGTTTTAATGGACTATTCTTAAAATGAGATTTATATGCAAACTGCCTACAGAAAGTAAAAAAAAAGGATGCTAATAACCTATAAATGTTAAAGGTTTTTATCTCAGGCTCAAAAAATGTTGATGGCAATGGATGGAATGTTATAATATACCATAAACCTCCCCACTGCACAATTGCTGCTCTGGCCCAGTGCCACTATGAATGATGGCTGTAGCAAGGTGGTTGTCCTCTTGCCAGCTCCTGCTCCACCTCTTCCCAATTCACTGCAGTCTGTTAGTGTGGGGGTTTTAGTCTCTTATGCCACCCCATCACAAACCAGTATTTTTTTCTACTACCATTAAAAATATTCCTGCTCTCCTAATGCATTCCTTTGACTTGAAATAAAGTTTTGAGCGTGCACGAAAGGTTGGATCAACACTGAAGACTGTGTCGCCAGTGCCCCCATAGGCACAGGTGCATCTTTGGATGAAACCAGCAATGGGTCTTTTTCCATGGGGATCTCTGGTGAGCAACTTCAGTTCACATCAGATGAAATGCAAGAACATTTGCTAAAGATGAAATAGGTGGGAGAGGACATTACATCCTCTAAATTCTGAGTTACACAGGAGCCAGACAGCCAAATCCAACATTTGCCTGATAAATTAGATATTTTGGAAACTCCTCTCTCCTTTGGGTCTGCCTACTGCAGACGGCAGCATAGAAAGCATCGTAAAATTTCATTCTTTAGATGTTTGACAAGTGAGCTCTGACAATTTTTGTTTCAATGGGTTAAAGCGTCTTTCCCGGCTGCTTGCACCTCCTCTCTGCCTGACTCCACTGCACCAGACAGAGCTGGCAGGAGGTAACGTACGCACCTCCGCTGCTCCCAGCTGCAGCCCAACAACTTCGCTTCCAGCGCTGGTGCTGATTTGTACCAACCCACCAGCGTGCGCATGCCGCTGCTGAGTTGGGGGCAGGCTATGTTATTTTTGGGCTGCTATTATTATTAAGCAGACAGATCCCTACACATAGGTTTATTTAAACAGCTAATGCGTACTGACTGCATGTATGTAAATACATACGTGCGTATAGATACCATATTACACAGATAATTTGTGCTGATGGATTTGCATGTGTATGCACACAGCTATACATTGGTGAAGCAATGAATAAGCTAAACAAGCAAATCAGATAATTGGTTTTTTTACATAAAATATCCACATTTCTGGACCAGCAGCTTCAACAGGCACGTGCACAAGTACTCGTGCAATTCGGTCCTTCGTTTATACAAATAGTAGGAGGCATTGCTTAGGAAAGCAGAGTTTGTGCAAGCAACACATTGCCTCAGCATCACAGCTTTAGTCACGCTGTTTAGAATTCAGTGGTGACAAAAGCTAAATTCTTCCTCCAATATTAAATATAACTCTGCGTATATGTGGAAAAGTAGTGCCAGCTTTTTAAGCGAGAGATAAAGTGAAGCTCTAGCTTTTCTTGTGGCAATTTTAGAAGATTGCCTAAAAGGTTGCAGAGCCTTTTTTTTTTTTTTTTAATCTTTATTTAGTAACACTAACACTGAATCTTCCTTCATCTCACTGCAGATCCAGGAAGGTATAGTGAGTCTTGTCCTTCCCCGTCTGCCTTACTAAATCCGTAATATCTTGAATCAAAATCACAAGCGCATGTTCTCTGAAGCACAGGCATGACCGGAGAGCTTGGCCAGTCCAACCGCACCGCACTTACACCTGCACTGCTCAGGGCCGTAACTCCGTTTTCCAGCTGCGCTGGAGCCCAACAGAGAGGAATGATTCATCCCAGAACCGAGCTGAAAAGAGCTCGGAAAATCGGATTTCGTTTGCGGGGTTTCTTGCCTGTAATACATCTCAGTCGTCCAGCAGAACCCTCTGAACACTTACCGACCCAGGCTACCTTGGCCAGCCCGTCCCGCTCCCCCCGTGGCATCTTTCAGCCCCCCTGGCTCCCAGGGAGAGGCCGAGCGAGCTGGGGTCTTGCCCGGCCCCGACAGCCCCGCCGCTTCGCCGGGGGATGCGGGGAGGGTCGGAAGGGGGGGCATTTCCCCGTTCCCCGCGGCGGGACCGCGCTCTCCTCTCCAGCTGCGCAAAGCCGGTGACGGCTGCAAAAACCGGCGAGGACGACTCGGTTTCGGGAGGGCGGAACGGAGCACTCCACGGCGACCACCCCCGCCGCCCCGTCCCGTCCACGTTCCCCGCAAACCCCGCTGTCCGCCGGCCCGGACGGGGCGTCCCTGGCAGCGGAGCATGCTCAGACAGCGGCGGGGGCGGGCGGGACGGACCGGGGAGCGGGCACCAGGGGAGCAGCTCCGTTGCGCGGGGAGCCCCGGTGGGTGCGGGGCGGGCGGAGCCGCCAGCCTGGGCGGGAGGCACCTGAAATCGCGGAGCGGCCACCTCGAGGAGCGGGGGCGGAGCAGCGGGTACCGCGGGCAGGGTGCGCGCCGAGCCGTGGAGCGGGGACCCCCGGGCGGAGAGGAGCGCGCTGAGCGGCGAAGCGGACAGGGCAAGCCGAGGGGGGCGCGGGGCGGAGACCCCGCGCGGGGGGACGCGCTGAGCCGCGGGGCGGGCAGCCCGAACGGGGGCCAAGGAGCGCGGGACAGGGACCCTCAGCAGGGTCCGCGCTGAGCGCGCCTGGGGGGCGTCCGGCTGGAGTGGCGGCGGGGCCGGGCGGTGCGGGGGGGGCAGCGGCCCCATGGGGCGGGGCGGCGCTGGCTGCTGGGCGCGTCCCGGGCGCCGCCGCCCCGCCGCCGGCGGGAGCCGCCAGCCATGCTACCGGGCGGCCGGAGCCCGCTGCCGCCGGCGGCGGGGTCCCCCGGCGGGGCGCGGGGGCCGGCGGGCGGCCCCGGGGCGGCGCAGGTGGCAGCGGGGGGCCTGCTGGCTCTGCTCATCCTCTGGACCCTCTTCGGGAACGTGCTGGTGTGCGCGGCCATCGTCCGCTATCGGCACCTGAGGAGCAAGGTCACCAACATCTTCATAGTGTCGCTGGCTGTCTCGGACCTGCTGGTGGCTCTGCTCGTCATGCCCTGGAAGGCAGTGGCCGAGGTGGCCGGGTACTGGCCCTTCGGGGCTTTCTGCAACATCTGGGTGGCCTTTGATATCATGTGCTCCACGGCCTCCATCCTGAACCTCTGCGTGATTAGCGTGGACAGGTACTGGGCTATTTCCAGCCCTTTCCGCTATGAGAGGAAGATGACCCAACGGCTGGCTCTGGTGATGATTGGCGTGGCGTGGGCTTTGTCAGTCCTCATCTCCTTCATCCCTGTCCAACTCAACTGGCACAAAGGTGGGGATGCTCTTGCTGCCGGTGGTATTGGTGATGGTTTTAGCACTGGCTGGGCGGCAGCGAGTGCTGTCACCACCTGGGCGGAAGACATGAGTACCACGTGGGTGGCCTTGGCAGCGATGAGACCCTCTGATGGGACCTCTGGCAGCAATGATACCCTCACTGGACCATCAGAGAGCTGTGACTCCAGCCTCAACAGGACTTACGCTATTTCCTCCTCCTTGATCAGTTTTTATATTCCGGTGGCTATCATGATAGTCACCTACACTCGAATCTACCGCATTGCCCAGGTGCAGATTCGTCGGATCTCTTCCCTGGAGAGGGCAGCCGAGCATGCACAGAGCTGCCGGAGCAGCCACGTTGACTGCAACCATCACACAAGCCTCAAGTCCTCCATCAGGAAAGAGACCAAGGTGTTGAAGACACTCTCTGTCATCATGGGCGTCTTTGTCTGCTGCTGGTTGCCGTTCTTCATCTTGAACTGCATGGTTCCCTTCTGTGAGAGCCCACCCAGTGACCCCCACGCTGGCCTTCCCTGCGTCAGTGAGACCACCTTTAATATCTTCGTCTGGTTTGGTTGGGCCAACTCCTCTCTCAACCCCATCATCTATGCCTTCAATGCTGACTTTAGAAAGGTCTTCTCCAACCTCCTGGGATGCGGTCAGTTTTGCTCTAGTACTCCAGTGGAGACTGTTAATATAAGCAATGAGCTTATCTCTTACAACCAGGACACCCTTTTCCATAAGGAGATAGTGACTGCTTATGTTAACATGATCCCAAATGTGATTGACTGTGAGGAAAACCGTGAGGACCCTTTTGATAGGATGTCCCAGCTCTCCCCTGACCATGAGGTTGCCACTGACTCTATCTATGAGCTGGACTGTGAGGGGGAGATTTCGCTAGGCAAAATAACACCTTTCACTCCAAATGGTTTACATTAAATTGCATCCTGCCCTGGTCGGTTCTTCTTGGATTATACAGCAAAATATTAGCGCTGAGTGGAAAAATCTGCTTGATTTTATGTTATAGTTTGGTCAGTCACTTCATGCTAAATTTCACTTCCACATGTAGCACTTTGCAGGATGTAGACTCTGTCGTACAGAGAGCTGGCAGCACAAACTTCATTCAGCACTTCCCCAGGCTGGGAGAGGACCAGGCAGTCGCGTTGATTAGCTGTGGTGAGGTGTTGTGGTGTAACTACAGCCAGTTTGTGTTCGTAACGTGTTTGCAAATGAAAGGTGCTGTTGTCACTGCTAAGTATTACAGCTTCTGAAATCAGGGACGGATGTGGCTGGTGTAGACATTAAACAGAAAAAAAAATTCTAGGCTGTTCATTTGTTCAGATCTTATGTTTCTTTTTTCTCTGCTGTTTTTTGTTTGGAGGGTTTTTTTTTTTTTTTTTTTTTTTTTTTTTTTTTTTTTTTTTTAGTTTG
>WHYT01017131.1:588570-630349 GCA_009806455.1 Tetrax tetrax | reverse complement strand
TAGCTTTGTAAAATCATGTTGATCCATAAGTAACATCTACACTCTGATCACATCTAAGTTGTCAACTTGCCAAAACAGATCAAAGAGCAAACAACGTTTCTGGACATAAACATCTTTTAATATTTTCTTACCTCCATGGAATGCTTCACAAAAGACTTGGTATAAAAAAAACGTTGAAATAGCACCTGTCCTGTAGCCATGGCCACCTAAAAAGGAAGTAATCGCAACGAGTATTAACAAAACAACTACCAGTTCCAGAGAGAAAATATCTAGAATTATTTCTACAGATTTAACACTCAGAAGACTAGCTAAGTTATATTTAAGTATGGGATTCAGTCCAGTGGTGTCTGAAGAAAACTAGCACCCCTACCTCAGTAACAAATTAAGTTGCCCAAGATGTTATCAACACCACAAGCACTGTCTGTGAGTGGAATACAGACATTAAATCGCAAACTTTTTATGAAGTATGAAAACATGCTCCAAATTGAAACAAAATTAAAAAAAAAACCAAAATCCAAAAAGCTCAACACCAGAACCCAATAAAACTGAAAGTTATAACATCAGGCCAGAATAACTCTACTTTTTTTGGGGTGTAAGGAGTGGGGGTTCTAATCGTATTCCTATTTGCATACCCTTACAATACAATTTGGGCAGCTGGGACTCGATAGCTAGACGATGCCTGGAAAGTCTTACACACAGAGAGCACCGAGACTGTCTGCGATTGGAGTTCGCCAGGAAACAAAACCTTTCTGAGGTCACTACAATCCAAAGGAATTTAAGAAGTCCTTTCCGCAAGACCCGGCCTTAAAAAAAAAAAAAAAAAAGGCACTGCGGGAGCCCCCGCCCTGCCCGCGGAGGCGGCGGGGGCGGCGCAGGACGGCGGTTACATCATCCGCTTCCCGTCCCCGGCCGGGAGGGGAAGGCCGCAGGCCCCGGCGGCTCTGCCGTTCAAAAGCCGAGCCAAAAAAAAAAGAGCAGCCCCTCGGCCTTTTCCGCATCTCTAACCGCGAACGGCGGCCTAGCGAATAAAGCTCACCCCTGGCAGGGAGCACAGCCGCCCCCCGCCGCGGCCTTCCTCCCCGCCGAGCGGCCGCCCCACCCCGCCCGGCCAGGCCAGGCCGCGGCCCAGCCCCACCTGCGGCAGACGAAGCAGGATACCGGCCGCCTGAATGAGCTCGCAGCCGGTGACGCGCAGCTCGGTTTCGGTGTCGGAGTCGAGGCCGCTGCTCATGGAAGGGGTGAAGCGCAGCGTGTGCTCGGGCAGCAGGCAGTTCTCCAGCGTGATCAGCACCCCCGAGTACAGGCGATCCCCGATCAGCACCGCCCCGGGGCCCGGCACCGGCGCACCGCTCCCCGTCGAGGTGGATCCCGCCGCCGTAGCACCGGCAGCCTGAGGCCCCGCCGGGCCACCGCCTCCCACCGCTACCACCGCCGCCGCGCTGCCCGGCCCCGCCGCCATTTTGTGGTGCCGCCGCCTCGCCTGGCCCAGCTCTTCTTCCCCACCGGGCGGCGCCTCTGCCCCCTCCCTCCTCCACCTCCGGTCATCGCCTATTGGTGGAACGCGGCAAAACGGCGGCCGCCCATTGGCCGATGTGTCGCGACGTCTGACGCCAGCCGGGAGCTGAACGCAGCGGCGTGACGCAAGCGTCGGGAATTTGAACAGGGCGGAGGGGGCGGCACTTCCGGCGCGCGCCACCGCCCTCCGCAGGCCCGTCCCGAACCGGGCCGCGCTGTCCGGGCCCAGCTCCCCCCCTCTCCCCGACCCGGGCAGGGCTTTTTTCCCCCGTGCAACGCCAGAAGTGGTCACTCAACTTGTTTTTCCAGTACCAGTTAGCCAAAAAAAACCCATCTTTATTACAGAACAAACGTAGGCGATCGACACCATTAACACCAGAACCGCTACAGGCCTGACCACCGCTCGCTTGGAGCGAACAACGCGTCCCGGTTACAACAACACAGGGGAAAAGGGCACCCCGTCCTCCTTCTAGAGCCGTTCCCAGGGATTCTGTTCGCTGCTTCCATCTCAGCGGCAGTCAGCGAGCGGGCTCGTCACAATACACATTCCTCTTTATAACACGTATCTGCAGACTTTTAATATCAATACTGGTGTACAATGCGTGAAAATATCCCCTCTGGTTCTTTTCCATCTCCCAGGGCAGCCAGGAAGCCTTCTTGTCTCCTCCTCTGGGCTAAGGCAGCCAGGGACTTGAATGTCTTTGGCTCATAAATAGCCAAATCGGCAAGCACCTTCCTATTCAGCTCCACCTGGGACTAAACGCAAGGAAATTTGTTGGTAAACTACTGTAATTTTCAGGAACAACACTGCAGTGCTTAATGATTACCTGAGGTCTTAAGGCAAATTACTTTTTCTACCCTGTACAATTTCGGAACTATTAGTCAGAGAACTGGCAGGACTACTCGGCCATGGATGGCTGGTTGAGCCAGCGTGTAAAATCTGTTTACTGACTTTCTCAAAGTCTTTTTGGTAGAAACCAAGAGATTCTTCTTCAGAAGAATCTGGTAGAATTGAGGAGATTCTTCAGAAGAATCTCTTATTTTGTGGAAGGCCACGTGTTACAGATTAATCCATGGCATTTGTTTCAGTTCTCAGACGTATTCAAGTTTACTTGTTGTGCTAGAAGCTGCTTGGTATCTTAAAATGTGTCCTGGAGCGGAGAAAAAGACTGCAGAATCAAATACTCAGTATTGCACAGTTAACTGCATAGTCTAAGAGAGGGGTATTACATAAAAGTTTGCTTCTTGTGCATGTTTTAACAGAGAACCTCACAAAAATACATTGCTCTGAGACAAGAATCAAAGGGACAGGCATCTTGAGGAAAAAAAAAAAAAGAAAAAATGAGTTAGCTTTTACATAGTGCTTGATTCTTTCGGTTACAGTATGACAAGAGTAACCAGGAGAATGAGTGTTTCAATGTCAGGAACTGTATTACTTTACAGGAAACATACAAAAACCCCTAGGAAGTTATCTAAACATGCCAGAAAACCTAGAAAGTTATCTATTTAGTTGAACCAGATAAAATATTTTGAAATATCGTATAAATTTTTATATAGATTTGCTTTAATAAGCAGAAACACGACCTTTTCATTATGATCACAGCCAAGAGAAACAAGTTTTCATTTTACAGTTCCAGTATCAACAGATTAAAACCAATTCCCCAGCAGGTTTAAGAACAAGGCACCATGGCACCAACTCTGCATTGTCCGTGCTCACCGAAACCCAAAGCTGGTAGTGAAGGGAGTAGAGATTTCTTAGGGTTGCTTTTACTAATCCAAACTTTGTATTTTTAAATTTCTTGACGTGAAAGGAAAAGCAGCTGTCACTTACTGCCCGGCAATAGCAACGAGTGTAAAAGCATTTTACAAGTCCTGCTCTTAAGATGCGCAGTAAAAGCTTTGGGGACAGACCAAGGTGTGCAGCAACAACGTTCACCAGGATGAAAGGGGATGCATACAGGGAAGAGAAACAGGTTTAGGGCAGAACTTGGTTCCTAAAGGGAATGCAACTCCTTTAATAAGCAGAAAGCCTTTCATCACTCGGACTAAGAAGCAGGACAGCGTTGGCAGAAGCTCAGTCTGATGGAAGGAGCTTTTCAACCCCTCCACCATGCCCTATGCTGCTACTGCCTGCTCAGGCTCCGGTTTGGAAGTCCCCACCAATATTCTTCAAACACTGGCAAGTGGAGGCTGCAGCTTCAACTCCTTGCCGTTGCATTCTTGGACAGTAACCAGCAACCCTTTGGTATGTTTTGTCAGGCTACATCTACTTGAAAGATTTCAGAGCTTTAAGAAATTAATTTGCCTGGCACTTCAGAAGACCTCTACTAGACATTTTCTCCAGTTTCCTGTTTCAAAGTAATTATTCTTCAAGCACCATCCTTACCTTAAGCAGATTGCTTATGAAAGCTGGGTATTTCAAACCATGTTCGAGAGAAGCTGCTTCAATCCTAGTGATCCAGAGCTGAAAGTGTAAAAAATAACATGTTGGGTGATAAAATACTTTAAAAATAAACCTTTTGTCATGATGATCTGCTCACGCTTAGTAAAGATAACGTTTCCAGACCAACAGTCTTCTCAGTGCAATGTATACATGTATGATCTTCAGAATGTGAGCTTTTTCAGTCCTACAGAGCGACTACGCTTACTTTAAACTCATTTTTTTTCACCCACTGGTAAAACATTTTAAAAGAAACCCCCAGTAAGGAAAATGGCTATTTCCATTCTGCTCTTCTCCCATTTTATGTTTGCATCCAACATTTTGCTCTTTACCGCTCTTAGGAACCTCTTCTTCTCTCTTCTGGCCTTTGTAGACTTCACAAAAGCTCTCCGAACACTCCCTACAGCCAGCTTATAGCAGCGGTTCTTCCTTCCACGAAAATGCTGAAACAACAACAACAAGATGTTTTCGATCAGTTATCTTTAGATTAAGATAAACCCTTCAGTAACACTAATATACGCCCATTTGCATTTCACAACTCTTCGTAACAAGGACGACAAAATACTTCACGAACATCCGCTTCAGTTGGCATATGATGAAAATATTCTTTATTTTACAGCACTGGAAACCTGAAGCCGGAAAGTTGGAACAGGCCGAAAAATTTCAGTCCAGCAGGAGGGAGCCAAAACCAGACCTCATTTTAGGCTGTGGTTCTGGGGGCAAGGAAACCAGCCAAATCATCTTCAGTGCTTCCAGCCAACTCCTAAACTCAGAATAAACTCAGAAATTTATTCTCATTCCTGAGCTTCCCTCTCAGTTTTGTCAGTACAAAGACAGGGATGGGTCGGGAGCCTCTGATATGTCAAAAACATTGCCGCTGCCCAAACAGAAAGCACAATGAAAGAGTTCACTGGAGTTACCACTGACATCCCTCTAACATGAAGGAGGAAGAAGCAGCCAGTGCTGCACAGCCAGAGAAATAAGTAACTGCTACTGGTACTGTGGGCAGCTGAGGCACGACGAGAGCGAGATACTGTCACCTACTTAACATTTTCCATCTCCATGCTACAGCAAGATGTCCTGCCTCCCAGGATGCTAACGCTCTGCCCTTGGTAAAGGTTCCTCCTGAGCCTGGGTACACTAGCTGGAGCTTCAGTTGAAATCACGTTCTGAAGCAGTCTCTTTCACTTTTTAAAATGCACTTGAAGAGCAAGGTAAAATATATATTTTTTTTCTGCTCTGTGTTTAAAAAAACACAAGAAAAACCCTAAACTAACACCAGTCTACAGCATGCTGTATTTACAGACTGCTCTTCCCATAGTGCTTGTATTCCTTCTGCCACAGGGTTCTCACTTTTTTTCATACCCATCCACATGCACCCATGTGCTCTGTTATGGCCCAAATATCAGATGTGTTTATGACCTCCTGCTTTAATCAAATACAGGTAAATTTCCATACATAGAAAATGCTAAATCAATGCAAGTCAACTTCATGGACCTTTGATATTTCTAGGCACAAGCATCGCTGTATTGCTTGCTGCTTGACTCCCTGTTATGGTTTAACCCCAGTCAGCAATTGAGTACCTGGCAGCTGCTTGCTCACCCTCTCCCTCCCCAGGGGATGGGGGGGAGAATACAGAAGAAAAGAAAACTTGTGGGTTGAGATAAAGACAGTTCAGTTTACTAGGATAGCAAGGGAAAAGATAATATTTATATATATATAATGATAATACTAGGAATAATAAAATATAGAAAAGTAATATTGTACAATTTCTCACCACCTGGTGACCAATACAGCCCGCCCTGAGCAGAAATTGGGAGCAAAACCATGAAAACCACCCCAGAATGATTTTGAACAGTGAGAAACAAGGGAGCCAGCTCACTGGCCAACCCCGCTGATACACCGAGCGCGACCTTTATGGCGCGGAGAGCTCTCTTCGGCCAGTTTGGGTCCAGTTCCCAGCTTCCCGCACGTCAGCGAAACCTGGGGAGCTGGAAAGTGCCCTTGGTCTCCTCAGCGCCAGCTAACGCCGGTGTGTTACCACCATTCTCCACGTACCAAACCCCACACCAAACCGTAATGCGAGGGGCATTACCCCCACGCCGGCCGAAGCCAGGTCGCTGCGGACACTCACCCGCGCGTACTTGAGCACGTCCTGCACCCTCCAGAACCGGTCGGTCAGCCGGCTGCGCAGCCAGCGCGGAGCGCTCAGCAGCACCATCTCCGCCCGCCCTTCGCGGCGCCTTCCGGGGCGGGGACGGGACGGGACGGGAACGGGAACGGGGACGGGAACGGGGACGGGGACGGACGGGTCCGCTCCTTCCGGCGGCCCCCGCTGCCCTGCGCCGCCGCTTTCTGGGCCGGTTCTCCGGGGGGGTCCCCGCTGCCCGCCTGAATCACAGAATCACGGAGCGGTTTGGCATGGAAAGGACCTTCAAAGGCCACCCGGTCTAACCCCCCCGCACGGAGCAGGGACATCTCCAACCGGATCAGGTTGCTCAGAGCCCCGGCCAACCTGGCCTGGGATGTTTCCAGGGATGGGGCATCCACCGCCTCTCTGGGCAACCTGGCACAGTGCTCCACCACCCTCAAGCGTAATTTTTTTTTTCCCCACAGAGGCAGGTGGAGCTCTTTCCAGCCCGGGAGCTGCAACAAATACGGGTTGGATTGTGTGTAAGCAATATAAGCAGGGATGCCGAGCGTTGCACAGGAAAGGCATTGTCACCTCGCATTAACTGTGAGGTCACCTGGCTGTCCCGATGAGTACGGAGACCTCTGCGCCACTGCTCTCAATTTCTCTACTGTGGATTATTGATTGAAAGAGATCTGAGGGGTCTGGAGTGCAGCCTCTAAAAATAAAATGCTAGTTTTTCTGAAAAGTAGCCGGTATTCTGAGACACACCCAGGGTCCCTCTATTAAACATCATCCACGTTCAACCATTCCCATGGGTTTGGAGCTTGTTCCCCTTCCTTCACTGACAAGCTCTCGTAGGTACGGCCACTCTGCCAGCTTCAAGGTGAATAGGTCGTAAGTTAAGGGAGAGAGACAGGATTTTTAAAACTTATAGCCAAGGAAACCAGAAGTATTCATGGGAATGCTGCTCAAATGCACCCTTGCAGTATTACATCTGTATGGCCAGCTCAACTCAGCTTATACGACACAACATTTTGAGAGAGCGACCATCATGGTCAAATGAGATCAAAATAAAATCAGAGCAAGACACCTTTATTGCCCAGTGAGGCTTCCTAGCTGCTTCTGGCGGTAATTCCTCCATAGGCAACACCAAGAAACTCGGTCTGAGCACCCCTGGAGTTTTACAGCTGCTCCAACAAACTCAAGTGAGAGATTTTTCCCTAAGAAAAAAATATCGCTAGCAGTGCACATTGCAAAAGCAATGTGAAAAATTTTTGTGTGGTTTTCAGTGACTGGGAGAATTCTATACTGGGTGGCGTGTCTTACAGTATCCTTCTGCGTGTAAGAGATTGTGAGATGTAAAATGAAAATTTATGAACTGTACCAAACCACAAGATGGTGCTGTCATTATAGACAGTGAAAAATTATTTCTTAGCAGCAAGGGTCTCTGCCGTCAGGGAAGAGAACTGATTAATTTCTCTCATCGTCTTTAATCGTTACCAGTTTCAGCCTCTCAAAGCAATGATGCTCCCGTGAGAAACTGCTCCAAACCTGCACCGACACCAAGACATCTTTCCCACTCTCGGGCAGGCACTTGTTGAGGACCTGGGAAATTTCGCAGAATTAGAGGCGTGGGGAATCTTTCCTACTATCACTGGGGTTTGTTTGACATGAAGTTCACTTGGGTGTTGAGAAGAATCGTTAGCATGTGTGGTTTTTTTCCTGAAAGAAAATAAAGAATACAATTTTCAGACCTCCCTCAGTTTAAAATGCATTTTCATTAAAGCAAAACAACTTCGGAAAGTTTCACTGAATTTAGGAAAGCTTTTTAGAATTTATGGCACCTTCCTGACTACTGAAGCAGCTTTTTTTTTTTTTTTTTTTTTTGTGCCACAACACCATGCCCTCACCCACAGGTGGTAAAACCTCTTTGTATGCATAAAGGAATAAAATTGCCGCAAGGACAATTTATAGAATCACGGAGTGGTTTGGGTGGGAAGGGAGCGTTAAAGCCCACCCAGTCCAACCCCCCCTGCAAGGAGCAGGGACATCTCCAACCGGAGCAGGTTGCTCAGAGCCGCGACGTCGAAGCTGAAGTTACAGAGCTCCAGCTGGGATGCTGGTCGGGCTGGGGCTGCGTGAGGGCAGGGCACCAGTGGGGTCAGGTTGGATCACTCCTGTGTGAACATGAATTAAAATTTGGTGCTAAGTGCTGCAATGTGATTGGTGCAAAAGAAATTTGGAGTTAGGATTTTGAAAACAGTGTAAAAACGTAAAAGCTGTGTAGAAAAGAAGGAATGAAGACTCAATATTTTATTGTTTCAACAAAAATCAAGCTGTTTCATTTTCCTATCCTCCTCCTAACTGAAGCAGGCATCTTTAAGATGGAACAATCACACAAATCAGCAGGAAGCCTGTGAGACTGGCGGAACTTGTTATCAAAATCATGAAATAGATCATACTGGATCTGAAAAGAATATTAGAAAATGCTTAAAAAGAATGCAAGTGGTAAAAAATTCCTCAGATCCATATGGCTCCACCAGCCTGGCTATTCTAAGCTGTTTTCAGTGGCAGAATTCTTGTTGGTTTCATTGGGTTTTTGTTTGTTTTAATGGCAGTTTGGTGTGGAGGACTGATTTTTGTACAGGAAAGCACGGATATGGGGAAGGAGGTGTCATCCACACACGTTTCATCGCTCCCTGTTCTGTGCCCTTCAAGGCTGAAAATCAGGCACACGCTCTCAGAAAATTCGTAGGATCGGCTTCATCTGCATCAGGCTTGTGTAGGTTCATCGCCAGCTCAGAAATTCAGTCCATAGGTGGTCCTTCCCCTGGGCTCTGGGAGAAATGCAATGCTGCGTAAGGAAAAAATGACGGAACGGCCAGCTGCACAGACCAGCCAAACCCTGCTATTTGTGGAACTGCACAACTAGAACTCTCTGGTGCCTCAACACAATGCAGTTGAAGTGATTTTGGGGTAGAATTTTTAGTTGTCCAGCATTGAGTTTGCAATCTTTCCATGGCTTAAGCCTAACCTTGACACACACGTGTTCTTTTTCCACTTAGAAGGCATAAGTCAAGCTTGAAAAATATTACAGATTTAAACCGGCGGTTGTTAGACAGGCACAGCAGATACCGAGCCTCCTCAGTAGCCTCCATGCCATTTGTCACATTTATTACATCCAACGCCATCTGCGCAGATTCAGGGCTGTATTAACACTGTGCAACAACTGAAAGCAGGCTGGATTCAATAGACATTTCCCTCTGGGCGTCTGGATGGATCCGTGAAGAGATTCCACATTTCACAGCTTGAGAGAAGGCTGCTACCCTGCGTTCTCCCCTAGGACCATTCCGCCTGAGCATGCAGTGAAGGAAATAGGTGGAACAAGATTTAAATGGACTGTTCATACTCTAAAGACTGTTTTAAACCTTGTTTCTCTCTGTATTTTTTAATACCTCTCTCATGCATTTAGTACCAAAAAATTTTCACAGTTGGTTCCCCCTCTCCCAGGAAAGTGGCTGTCCAAACAGAGCTGCTCCTGGGATTTACAGTCTTGTTAAAATCGATGGCTGAAGTGCTTTTGAAATAAATTTAAAACATTTGGATTAGTTAGTACACCTTTCAAAAATATTTCAGTGCCTGACATTTGAAAATGAAAAAGTAGAGGAACATCTTCACATTTGGGAGACAGTTGTCTATTGTTTTTTGACTTACAACGTACAGCTGTGGTACATGAATTTATGGTCAGTTTAAAGAAGTAATTTTCAGATATATTTTTCAGCTTGAGAAACAAGGAAAACCATTATCCTGTGGGATGACAGTGTGCAGTACCCAAGATGTTCTTTAGCACTCCAGCTAGGTTGGGTAACCAAACAAGAATAATCTTTTAATGGAAGGAAATAGGATTCCTCATGACTGAATTTCAGCTTATTTTATTAATTCCACAGTGAAATTCAGCTTATGCTCTGACTCCTTCAACCCCTTCTACTCAGCTCTATCCTCCTGGCTTGATTTCTCTCGGGTGAGGCGGGCTCGGACCGTCCAGGACTCCCCTTTGTGGCTGGGAATCTGGGAGGCTGGCTGTGGACAAAGGGCTTCAGTGCTTTGGTCAGTCCGGTACCAGAAGCTCTCGGTACCTGCTGCCCAAAGGAGAGTAATTGCTTTCTGGATTTCACGCTTCTTTTCCCTACCCTGGTCCTTCAAGGGCATTTAAGTTCTATACAGACAAACATTGACTTTAATCTGTGCTACAAATTAATGTTTTTTCTTATTTACCAGTATATTCCTTCTGGAACAAAGCAGGATACAGGCTGCTGGCAGTGCTGTCAGTCTCAGAGTCTATTTTTAACCTTTTTCCCTTCTCTTGGCACATCAACTTTTTTTCCTTCACTGCGAGAGAACTCAACAGAAAGAATACATAATAACAAACAAAACAGATTAATTAAATTCAGTGTCACCTTCAGTGCTACAGCTAGAGGAAATAACATTACTTGAGAGAAATCTAGTGTAAGGCACGAGCAGCAGTCCCTGGTGAGGAAGAGCACAGCTTCCCTCTGCTTTGGGTGGAGAACGGGTCTCTCCAGCTCCTCAGTGATGCTATCTCCTTCCCCTGTTGCTAACTGGGAGCGAGAAGCTTTTCCCTCCAGTCACGAAAAACCAAACGATGAAACACATCCAGTCCTGCAGAACAAGGATGTACACTGTTGAGCTGTTTAAAAACTACCGGCTTGTTTTAAACCTCTTCCTTCTCACCAGTATTGCTCGTTACGCTGAGGGTGGTGGAGCACTGGCCCAGGTTGCCCAGAGAGGCGGTGGATGCCCCATCCCTGGAAACATTCCAGGCCAGGTTGGATGAGGCTCTGAGCAACCTGGTCTGGTTGGAGATGTCCCTGCTCCTGGCAGGGGGGTGGGACTGGGTGGGCTTTAAAAGTCCCTTCCAACCCAAACCATCCTGTGATTCTAAGTTTTCTCCCTCCTGCAGTGCTATGATCATGCATATATGAATGTACCTAAAAGGCTACATAAATGTGCGGATATCACTGAAATTCTTAAATAATATTGATCATGTGTGGCAGATGAAATAATTGATAACTGTTGTGCCCTTGCTACAACAATGTCAATAGGTTCTGCAAACAGAAAGTGATGACTGCAGAGAACAGAAGATTTCTGAGTAACATAGTGATTATTACCATTTCTATCAGGTTTTTTAATATAGAGAGAGATTGTAGAAAATGAATCAGAGGCAGGATAATTAAAAGTGAAAAGGGACCATCATGACCGGGAATGTATGTTTGAGGGTGGCTCTTGGGTGCTGTGTGCTAAATCACTTCAGCAGCGAGACAGATGTAAAGGATTGGCTGGCGCAGAAAGCAGCTTCAGCATCTGCTCTGTAAACAGCGCGGTGCTGCGAAGCGCCAGAGCCAGCTCAGAAAGGAAGAAGCTGCTTGTATTCGAGTGCCGGCGACCACAGGCGGCTGAGAGCGGTGAAATCTCACGCTGCTCCAGCCTTCGCTTCCAGCTCTGCAAGGTGTGAGCAAGGACTCGGCAAGGCAGAGAGCGGAGGAACAGCTGCTGTTTGTTATCTTCACTGGTCACTTCGTTTGGATGAGAGCGGGAATATTTACTGCAGTGAAGAGCACGGAAAAATGATTTGAAGTCAAGGAACTGTCTGAAAGCGCCTGAGCCTGACATTCTTGGCAAACAGCTCAAAGGTGGAGGAGGATGCTAAAGCTAGGAATTCTCTGGAACTAGCTGCCTGTCAAAGCTAAGACAGCAACTGTTTGGGATATCTTGGAATCATAATCCTAGGAAGAACAACAAGAAATTCAGGAGTACTCTGGGTTCAAAAGCAAGATAATAACTATTGCCAAACTTCTAGCAGCCACATCTACTTTGAAACTGAGGTTGGGATACTGCTGGAAAACATCCTGAAAGGAAACAACCTGTGCTGCCAGGTCCTGGGAAAGCAGGTGGCCAAAAGAGCTTTCCTTCCTTGCTCCGTTATAATCTCTGGTTACGTGTTCTCGTCCATGTGTAGAAGAGGCAGGAAAAGCCGTTGTGGATTACTTCTCAGGTCTGTGGCCAAAAGCAAAGGAACCATTTTGGATAAGAGAGTGGATTGATTAGCAACCTTCTTGAAGAATGTCTGGCCAGGATACCGAGGACTTCAGAGCAGAAAACCTCTCAGAAAAGTCTCGGATGATTCCTAGCCTCCCACCATATGACATTGATGACCAGCTCCTTCCCAGGGAGCCACGGAGCACCTGGTGCTGCTTGGCATGGACTCTGGTGGTAGTCACCCTCAACTCCTTGGTCTTTTTCATGAATTTGCTCCTGATGTTTGTTATCTTCACCATTGTGCTTCTTCCTACCATTGTGGTGGTTTACTTTGGCTTCCAGTGCCACTCTCGGGTAAGTAAGCCTGGCTCCCTTTGGCTGCTAGCAGCCACCTCGAAGGCAGGGCCATCCCGAAGGGTTTATTTTAGCCTGCGGGGAGTGGTGGCTGTAAAGATTCCCTGAGCTTTGGCTTTGTTTTCATAAGGGGTGTGTATCTGTATAGATTTATTTTTTTTTCATGGCAGGGGCTATGTGTATAGACTGGGCTGACGAGAACAGGTTGATGGCCGTTCGTGCTGACTCTTGCCCGTACAAGGGAGCGATCTCTGCTTGATGCCTGTGACACAGCTACCGGCACGGCAGTCGTGCATTTGTCTAGGGAAGTACAGGCTTTATGGTTTCTGGACTAATTATCGTAAAGTAGTTGGTTGGCACCCATACATCATGTTTAGGGTGGAGGCAGAACACACACAAGCTGCCTGTGACTGCCCAGCTCCTTGGGGACCGAGACAGCATGGGACCCCTTGGTCCCCATCCCCTGTGCACCGCACTTGGTACACTTGTTCAAGTGTAAAGTGATCAGAGAAATCTGTTAGCATTTCCCAACGAGCTTGCATGAGATGCCAATCTTGTGGGCACATCTGAATGCTGGTAGGAATAAGCTAAATGCATTTTTTTTTAACCCTCCCTTCTTCCAGTATTGTGGGAAATGAAGCTTGATTGGGCAATAAAGTCGTATTCCCATGAAAATAGCGAGCAGCTGTGACAGGTCAGGTGAACACACTCCCTGGCTTCACAGAGCTGCTGTTTGCATTTTAATGTCACAATATTTCTCTCTTTTCTGTGACCTCTGGTACTGAGAGCTGCTGACCTGAACTCCTCCAATTCATACGAGTCCTACCTGGGCTCTGATAGGGTTCGTTATTTTCCATTTAAGTAAGCCCTCTGCAGTGCTTGATCTGCCTAATGGCTAATTATGGAAGGCGTAAAGTCTAACAGAATACAAAATCCCCTTCTTATGCCAATCTAGAATTCAGGTGTGTTCCCAAATGTGCTGTGCAGCTCCTCACACCAACAAATGAGCCTAGTTTGCCGGTAAGGGCTCTGGCTGCATGCATGTCTGTTCCAGTCTGTCCTCTGGATTGCATTACTTACAAGTTTCTTGATATACTTCTATAAATATTTTTGAATCACTTGGCTAAGTGTGGATGCGAAAAAGCAGTTCTCCTGTTTTCCTCAGGCAGTAACTGTTAGACCAGCTCAATATGACTTCTCTTGCTGATTATCCAAAGTTAGGAGAGCTCTTTTCCTTCCTGCTTTGGAGGAAAAAAGCCCACGCTGTAGTACCTTCTCCCAGCAGGAAGAATTGACTCAAAATATAGATGCTATTGGTCTCCCCATCCCACACAACCTGAACTAGAGGGAGAATTATTTAAATCTTCTCACACCGATGTATTCACCTGAGAAATACTGAAAGAGGAAAGTCTTTTCCCTTTCCTTCTACTGAAATGTGAGCATCCTATCTAATCACTCAAGCCCCTGGGACCTCTGTCTGAGCAGATCCTAGCATGGGTGGTAGGAAAGGATCCAACCACGACACCTGGGTCAGCCGTTTGCCCAGTTTAACCCAGTAAGGCTCTGACTTCTGTGGAGCTGTGCATGGATACAACAACATGCAAAGACATACTGTTGGCTACAAGCGTTTGTAGCTTTGGCTGGGCGACGTGCTGTAGCTTCCCAATAAAACCACTGTATTATTCAGCTGACATCCCAGCAACACCAGTTGTCAGCCCACAGCTCCTCGTCTCAAAGCTGCCTGGCAAAGGGACTGTGCTGTTATTGTTTTCGCGGTACTGATGTATTTGCTGGTCTGAGAGGTTTGGCTTTGATTTTTATTGCCCTGAAATGATGACAACTCTGAGCTGCTGTTATTAAAAAGCTTTTCCTGATCTTGCAAACTAATGAACAGGGCAGCATCTGCCATGGTAATTGTTCTGTGGAACAGGGCAGAGAGGTGCTGCTGCTAGTCGGAGTGAAGCATAATTCTTAGAGAAATCACGTACCTGTGGGCCAGGCAATCCCTGCTGTGGCTCTGGCACCTTCTGGAGATGTTTTACTATGGGATGCAGATGTGTGTGATGCCCAACGGGGTAAAGTGGGAGGATCTGAAACTGATCCTTGAAAGTCATAAATATGGACTTCAAACTGGACCCAAAATGGGAAAAAATATGAGGTCTGCCTTCAGAATAACCCCTTCCAGCTTCGCTCCACTCAACTCTCACCTTGGAAAACCTCACCTTCTCCTTTGCGCACACAGCGCTCTCCAGTCGAAGGCTTTGAGGAGCAGCAAAAGGTTTTCGAGTACAGCCAAGTGCATCAGAAATGAAAGCAACTGTTGCTATTAGCTGTAAAGAGTCCTCTAATGCAGACTTTGATTTTAAATGGGCACAGAGAGGGATTGCAGCAGCATGGCTCGACAAGAGCAGTCCTTTGTCTCTGGGCTACTGATTTTCAATGCTTTCCCAGTAGCCAGAGGCCGATGTCTGCACTGCAGATCCATTAGATGGATTTTTTTTGTGTGTGATGGGTTGTGTTTCTTGTTCTGCTGAAAGTATATTGAAAAAGGAAAGGAAGCTGGGGACATGGGGGTTGCCTGTAGCATTTGTCAACACAGAACAACAGAGTGATGCTAGGATGAGAAGAAGGCTTTAAATACCACTCAGGCAGGACCAGTTAGTGTGCTGGGTGCTTTGCAGCACCATGGGGTGAATGGGCTTTCCTGGCAGATTTTGCAGTGCGAAGAGATGCTAGGAGGTAGGAATGAGTACAGCGTGTCCACAGACGGAACACAAAGGGGTCTGTTCTGGGGCAAAAGCCTGGAGAGTCTCCAGCCAGTGGGTACCTGCAGAATGACCACCCTCTGCCTGCAGAATCTAGCATCTTGCTCTATTTTATTTACTTTTTTTATAACTTCCAAAATGTCATGCCACCCACATGGATGTAGCAGCAGAAGACCTTTTTATTTGGTTTCTGCCTATCAAATGCTATGCCGTGCTATTCCGATGACAAAACAAAGACTAGTGTTCCCTGCTTCAGGGTCAGGGCACAGTGCTCCTGTCTCGCAGTGAAGCTGCAATAATTGTAAGCTTGATTAAAAATGTGTTGTCCATCACATGGTGTAGCCTGAAGATTGCTGAGCTCAGCTTGGAGGGAGGGAAGAGGTGTCTTTCTGGAAGCACTGGAAACTCTTGGGTACTTCGGTCACCACTCCTGTCTTTGACCACCAGGTCTTTGACCAAGCTCTGTCTCGCTCTTCCCACAGGTGCTGCACTCAGATGCCCGCTACTGCAAAAGCATCTTGGATGACAACAGCTCTTCTGCCCTCATTATTCTTGGCTTCATCATCATGTCCCCTCTGATTGTGGTGGCCATGGCTATCTACTGCAGCCTGGCAAAGCATCTCCGTCTCTTCATGTGCTTCCAGCCATACAGCAGGGCTGTGTACAAGGGGGTGAAGTGGCGCTGGTACGAGGAGGGAGGCCTGTGCAGCTGTGCCAAGGGCTGGAACACGCAAGTCAAGGCCTGGGTATGAGTTCGCAGCACCAGAGGCCCTGCCCCAGCCAGCACCCTCTTCTCCCTGCCCTGTCCCTCTCCACCATCACCTCCCAAAATCACCATCCTGAGGCCTCTGCAGATGAAGGTTGTGTAGTACTTAGATGTGAGAAGAAGGAAGGTCTGCTAATGGCCATCTCCTACAGCTTTGTCTGTGAATAGGACTCTGCCCACCATGAGGGAAACAGAGAAGACACAAGTGCTCAACAGTAAAGACTGTGTTCAGCCCTGAAAAGAACTGGGACTTCTCCCACTGCCTGTTGCATTCAGAGCACAGTACTGTTTCTGGTCTCCACAGCGTGTTCCGCCTCACATGGGACACAGAGTGCACGTGTACAGGATTAAGCAGTGGTGGGAGTGGCTGCTGACGTTGCTATGTGCTTGGGAGAGGTCTCTTTGGGGAAGGCAGCCTTTGAAGCATCCAGCCAAGAGGAACCAACTGTGGTTTTCCCAGGTGTTGGACTGCCAGTGTTTCTGACAGAGGTGTCTGTAGGTCACTGCCTCCGGGATCCACCACTTTCCTACACATCAGATGTTCTTCCCTCGCTTACTAATCCTGCTTTCCCGTAGTGTACAGCAGTGCTTATGCTCCTTTTGCTGTTCCTGAGTTGGGTCACTGGGTTGGCTGTGAAAACAAGTGCTGATCTTTGCGTCCCTTCCCTGCCAGTTGCTGCTCTGAAATATGCCTGTCTGGTAACGGCTGATGGTTGTTAGCCACCAAGTAGCTCCTTGTCCTTTATGCTGGGGTCAGGTTGTTTTGTCTGGGGCTAAATCTGGATGAGGAGGAGGAACTGAAGACTCATGGTGGCTGCTGAGCACTACAAGTTCTCCCAGATCTGGGCTAAGAGCTTCTGCCTGTGAGGGACAGTGTATAACGCCTTGTTTTCCGAGGGTCATAGGTACCTAGATTTAAGGTTAGTGCTGCAGTTTGGGTGGAGAACTGGAAAGGGTCAAACTGACTGCTGAATGCTATGGATCTGGGATACGATGTGCCATAAATTGCAATGGAGTGACAAGCACAGTATGTGTGAGACGGTATGGCAGGTAGGGAGAAGCGTGGCAGCTTGATCTGTGATTCCCTCCTTTCAAACCACTGTGGGTCTCTGTTGTGGTCAGTTTGTGGGGTCTGTGCGCTACCGATCACTGCAAGCTCTGTACTCCCGCTGGCTGTTGTTCCCCTGTCTCCCAAATATAATTGTTTCAAGTGTTATCTGTAAATAAAGATCATGCTGAATCTCTGCTGAGGTGGTTTCTGTACTGTCTCACAGCCCTGGCTGCATCAGAACAGCCATGTGGTGCCCACTGTACCACAGCACCTACCACTGTAACTTAAAATGCAATTTATTTTCTTTCTGAGGATTAATTTTTCCAGTTTACAGAGCCTGCAGAGCCCTAGTCCCACCCAGAGAAATAACCAGTGGTGGGTGCCGGTGAAAGTGAATTAAACTGGCAGGAAACACCAGTGCATGGACAGTAGGACGCTCAGTCTAGTCCACCAAAACAGCCCAGAACAACACAAGAACAGCTGGAGGTAAGCGTGGCACTGCTGCTGGACCTCCTGTTCTGAGAGGCTAGTCACTGGTTTGGGTTTGGGCCATCACGTTCCCTCGTGATGACTGGTGCCAGCTTTGCAGTCCAGCAAGCAGGCATCTCTGCGCAGCTCCTTGAGCTGTGAACACATGAGCAGCAGTGCAATATATCCGCTTTGCTGGCTCCATGTGTGTTCAACGGAGTCGTTCTGCCAGCCTTCATTGCTGTCTGTCCCATCCTGGCAGCTGCATTAAACCAAAGCCTCCACAAACCACTTCTACAATACTTCAGGTGCCCCTGATCTGGAATTTTTCGTTTACAGTTCTAGCTGTTGCTTAATGTTTCTATGTGCCAAAGAGGAATGGACAGGATCGGTCCATCCCAGAACCTGAGTGACTGAAGTGATGTGGAGTTTGTATTCTAATGCTTTTCTATTCCTCTAGGATTTTGCAGGGTGAGAGTGCTGACTAAATTGTTCTGATGCCATTCAGGAGAGCAAGAATGCATTAGCAGTTGTTATATGAGTATAATGGACTGTCTGCCTTGAAAAGGGAAATAAAAGTGCGGCAAGTGATTGGTTTGAGCTTCTTTCCTTAAAGCTAGAGACTTCTGTCCTTCCACAAAAGGATGTCTATTCTGAAGCTCCAGGCTTTAATGATTACCGTTACATCTTTGGATGCTTCGAAGCAGCAAGAAAAAAAAAGTTTCTTTTCTGTACATACTCTGGAGCTGACAGATCAAGTCAAGGATGGCAAAGGCAGTACCTCTACATCCCCACTTCACTGTGGGACACAGCAGGGGATTAGCTGGCTGTAAACCACAATGAGGGTGACACGTGCCTGTGTATGGCTTCCTAGAGAGTCCTGCAGACTTGTATAGGGTGTTTGCAAATAGCAGCCTCTCAAAGGTCCCTGAAGCACTAGATTTTCTGTCTCTGGCTTGTCCTTCATTAAAATTAAAGATCCAAGCTCAAAAAAGCATTGCTGACTTTTCTGTATTCTGCAGCTCATCTGATAGATGTGCCCTCATTGGCTGGGGACCACCTTCTGCTCTAACTGGGGTGACAGGAGTGCCTTTGCTCTTCTGTAAGGTGCTGTGACAGCAGGTTGCAGTGCGTTTGCATCTGTACAGTGACAAGGTCCCGGAGGACAGCTGTGCTCCCCCTTTGATGTGCTTGCAGCTGTGCTTGGAATATGTTAGGAAAGACACACCCAGGAGGGAAAATTTGGAGAAGGCATGAGCAAGCTGCTCTGGTCCACTGGGCTAATAAAACAGTCCTTCAATTAGTTCCCTTAATAAAGAGCCAACTCGGAGTCAGGAGCGCATGATCATCTTGTGCCTCAGCCTGTGAGAAGTGAAACATGCTTGAAAAAAAAAAAATAGCAATTGATGGTACTGCCAACTGTGTTCATTGCCATTCTTCCCTTTTCGTGTGACCTGTTTCTTTCCTACACCTCTGCTGTCGGTCTCTGTCTCATCTTGAAGAGTTAAAAGGAGAGAAGTAGTTGCAAGAGGAGAAACAGAAGAAAGTTCTGTTTCATGAAAAGGAGATACCGTGCTATGGGATAATAAGGTTTTGCCTGGAGGCAATGTTTGCTGACTGAGGACAGATATTTGATATGAGCTGTTGTCCTTTTGCTCACCTATCATTTAATCCAACTGCTTTTACAAGGAAAGTGTTCTTCAACCAAGCTATAGTGCAAGTATTGTAGTGAACCATTGCTGCCTCTGCAGAAGAAATTAAGAGTTATTTGCAACAGCTTTCCTAATAAAACCAAAATGGATTTAATTTGGTATTTTACTTCTCAGAGAGTTTTAATAACAAAGGGGAAATGAATCTACCTGCAAGCACACTCCCTCTCTGCAGCACAACAGACCTCACGTCCCATAGTTCAGGGCAGAGAGCACAGCAATGCATTGCAAGCAGTGCTGTAGCTCTGATGGGAAACTGGTTTGATCCTAAATTTCCTGTAGAGAGTACAGAGGCATCCTTAATATCCTCAGCCTTGGATCAAATCCTGACGGCAGCTGCGCCAGCCTGCTTTGCAGGGCTGATGTGCCAGGCAGGGACTGTGCCCACTGACAGTGGGGGGACAGGGTGCTACCAAGCGATGCTTGCCTCTTCTGAACCCTCACAGACAGGGCTTTGTTCTGGGAGCTCCGGATCCAGTGTGGAGTTCAGAGCATGGCTCTGCTTAGCAAAGTGCTGAGGAGGACAGAAGGAAATGTATTTTAACTGAGCTTTTTAAGGTCCAGCTATGTGTGGATTTAATTTCCCTGCAACATCTTCTCTGTGATTCAAAGCCATAGCACTAACCTGGTACTGATGTACATTCAGAAGACACTAAAATATATTTCCACCCAACAAGACTTTAGTCAGATACAGTGTTTATTTGTGCTTCCCTGCTCCTCTGTCATCACTGAACGGCCCACATCCAAAGCCGATGAAATCACTAGAAAGATGCCATGTCTCAGTGAGTGTTTAATCATGTCTTAGTCCTTCACACCAGGGCTGGAAGCAGCTGTTCTGGCAACGGGGAAGAGACACAGTTGCATGGCCACTCCTGTGTCATGCCTGGGAACATGCAGTGGACCAAGTGCTAATGCAGAGCTGGGCTCCTAAATCCCTACACACACACATAAAAATGTACACAGAGGGAATCATGCAGCTGAGGAAAACATATGAGACCTTTTACAGGCTTTCACCTTGTTAATAACCTGACTAAGGGGTTCATTAGGACTGATGATGCTGCTCATGTGCCTCCCTTTCACCCTCCCAGCTGGCTCTCCAACACAGGAAGCTATTCTTGGTTACCAGCATTTTGAATTTGATTCATTATCCCTTTCCTCTTAATTTTTACCAGCTGCTCACACAGGTGAGCAATACAGGTTTCCTCATCAGCCCACACGCACGTCTGTGCCAGCATTCCCAACTTTCAGTCGGGCTTCAAGGCAAACATCAGGCATTTAACTGCTGGGCAACCTTTGGAAAATAGGATGAGGGCATGGTAAACAAGCAGTGCTGTGAGCATGTATCATTGATTTTCAGGCAAAAGTGGTATTTGCAGCCAATACTGTGCAACAGCAGCACTTTTAAAGGTAGGAGCACCTACTATAATATTATAATCTTGTACCTGGCTTTGCATGAGGGAGGCCACAAGGCTGGAACGCTCTCGTGCACACAGCTGCACAGACAGCAGCCTCTCCTGCCCTGGAGTAGTCTCAGTACGCGAGGAGAACAGGGAGGATGGTGGAGTTGCCTAGAAAGACCAGGACCATTTTAAAGCACTAATTATACATATCTGTAGGTGGCATTGGGTTTCTCCCAGGGCTCAGAAGCAGACTCTGGAGGTTCCTTCCAGTCCTACTCAAATGATTTTCATGTTCCCGTTCTTTTTCCCTTTTTTCTTTTTGATCATGCAGCTGGTCTGATAAGACACTACAAGGTTTTTGAATCAACCATTACTGAAGAGCACAAGGCTCTCCTGCCCTGCCTTGCAGTGATTAAGTCATTCGCTGTCCACAGGAAAAACTCTTGTTTTACTTACAAGCATCAGCCTGAGAGTTCTTCTTCATCACCTGTGAGGATGACCCAGACAGCCCGGGAAGACATGAAGAGCTCTTCAAGGCTGTGAAAAATACACAGAATGCCATACTGAGAACATTGCTCTCTGCTTTGCGAAATGAACTGACATTTGCAGCATTTAATTTCTGCAGTGCGAATTCCCAGGATAGAAAATCACCCAGAAAGATCTGACAGTGCTGAGAGTCGGTGCCAAGCAGGCAATTTACCTTGAGCCACAGCAGGATGTATTCTTAGTATGAATTATACCATAGTCTCATAGAATGGTTTGGGTTGGAAGGGACCTTAAAGATCACTGAATTCCAACCGCTCAGAGCCCCGTCCAACCCGGCCTGGAACACTTCCAGGGACGGGGCATCCACAGCTTCTCTGGGCAACCTGTGCCAGTGCCTCGCCACCTTCACAGTAAATAATTTCTTCCTTATGTCTGATCTAAATCTCTCCTCTCTCAGTCTAAAGCCATTACCCCTTGCCTTATCACTACCTGCCCTTGTCAAAAATTCCTCTCCAGCTTTCTCGTAGTCCCCCTTTAGGTACTGGAAGGTCTCCCCAGAGCCTTCTCTTCTCCAGGCTGAACTGCCCCACTCTCTCAGCCTGTCCTCACAGGAGAGGTGCTCCAGCCTCTGGTCATCTTTGTGGCCTCCTCTGGACCTTCTCCAACAGGTCCACATCCTCCAGGGCTGGATGCAGTGCTGCAGGTGGGGTCTCACCAGCAGAATCCCCTCCCTTGACCTGCTGGCCACACTCCTCTTGATGCCGTCCAGGATGCAGCTGGCTTTCTGGGCTACAAGTGCACGTTGCCGGGTCATGTTGAGCTTCTCATCTACCAGCACTCCCAAGTCCTTCTCCTCAGGGTTGCTCTCCATCCATTCTCTGTCCAGCCTGTATTTGTGCCTGGAATTGCCCCGACTCATGTGCAGGACCTTGCCCTTGGCTTTGCTGAACTTCATGAGGTTCTCACGGGCCCAGGTATCCAGTCTGTCAAAGTCCTTCTGGATGGCATCCCTTCCTTCCAGCGCGTCTTCAGCACCACACAGCTTGGTGTTGGCAGAGACTGTTTCTTTGAGCCAGATTTGTGGAAAGTAAAAGAGAAGTGCAATATAGCTGTAAGGGAGGGAATGAGTCCTAATTCGTAAAAGTTTCCTCCTCGCAAGGAAGTGCTGTTATGGTCTGCCCAGCTTGACACCACGGAGCTGATTACCTCACCCTTCTGCTTCCGTGGGCAGACTTTGTCATGGGCCTCAGCAGCACTGTGGATAAATGTTTATGGAAATGTTATATATAGATTATATACGGATTTAACATGACAGAAGTGAACACTAACGGGTTTCCACAAGTGGCAAGAGGAAGGGTTTCTCTTAGCATACAGGCCTACGAAGAAATTTCTCTGTTTTGTACTGCATGTAAGAACTAGTGATGAATAAGCCCAGGCGCTGTCGAAATAAAGAACAAATTCTTTTCTCACAGCAGCATAGATCTGGCCCAGCATTACTGAAATCAGTGGAGACACTCTATATTTGCAGCAGAGTAAATGAGAGGATGCTTCAGCCCAAGGGAATGCAGAGCCTGTACAAAACACATGGAAATTCTAAGCCAGTGGAAACCAGGAACTGGATAACCAGTTCCCTGCATTCCCGTATTTGCTACTCGAAGTCTCTGAGTCCAGCAAAAATTCTAGCTGAAATATTTAAGCCATTTCCCAGTGTTTTCAGCTGGGTATTGGTCCTCTGATGCCTTCAGTTATTGGAGCACTCAGCTGGGGGCAGTGGAAATAAGAACCATCTGTCAAGCTGAACTGAAATCAGGAAGATCTTCTTTTAGAGCCAAGGACAACATAGCGTTTATTGGAAGGATGCTAAATTCCTCCTTTGAGGGAGGCTAGCGGAAAGGAAGCTGGAACCTGCTGCACGTACCATGAAAAGAAGCTGAAGGCAGACTGCTAGATCCAAGGGGAAGGCTGTAGCTGCCTGGCTGCGACCCACCTGTGCTGCTGACTGAGTCAAAAAAAAACCTCCAGCATCCCATCTGCTGTCAAGGGTGCTCTGTGGGCACTGGGAGTGGTGCAGGCAGCGAGACTGGTCATGAGAACCATCCCAGTTACAGCCACGCAGCATGCAGCGAAGAGAAAGGACTGGGGTTCCGGGTTTCTTCGTGGGATAGCTCCTCCACCACCTAGGGCACAGCAAGATGTGTTCAAAGGAACCAAACTCAACGCGAGGTGCAAGCACTCACACTTGGAGGAGTTCTGGTTCTTCCTAAGAGTAAGAGTTACTGGTCTCTTGCGAAATCCTCTTAGGAGCTGGGCTGTTGCTCTCCATCTCACGGCAGGCAGTGCTCAGTTTTCTGTGAGCAACTCTCCAGGCTGCTTTGGCAGGGATCTGCCTGGTAATATAATTCCAGTGACATATGTGCTGGACAATTTTCTTTTGCTCTCTCTATTTGTGTTGCTAACTGCTTAATTGTAAGTTGAATGTCTTTGGGGAAATTTCCATTGTTCTCCTTCAGCTCCCTTCTCTTTCACTGGGCTAACTAGTCACTGGTGATTGTTTCCAGCTCTGCTGGAGAATTTGGTTAGAATGAATGGAGGCGATTAAAGAAAGAATAATCAGGGAGTGCCTGCCAAGGGCTCCTTTGCTCAGCCAGCTGATGTTCCTAGTACAGAAGTGCCTGCAGAATTGTCACAGGCTGCAGCCCTGTCCTGGGAATACTGCCCTGGGATTTGACTGGGGAGCTACCTGTGAGAGCTGTTGTGCAAATAAAAGGGACAAAGGTGGGAACGAAAGTGGCAGACTCTTCAGTAGGGCCTGTTGTGACAGGACGAGGGGTAACGGTTTCAAAATAGAGGGAACTAGATTTAGATTAGATATTGGGAAAAAATTTTTTACAATGAGGGTTGTAGAGCACTGTCCCAGGTTGCCCAGAGAGGTGGTGGATGCCGCATCCCTGGAAACATTCCAGGCCAGGTTGGCGGGGGCTCTGAGCAACCTGATCCGGTTGGAGATGTCAAGGCCAGGCTGGATGGGGCTCTGAGCAACCTGATCTAGTCAGGGAGGTCCCTGCTTCTTGCAGGGGGGTTGGACTAGATGACCTTTGAAGGTCCCTTCCAACTCTAACCATTCTATGATTCTATGATTCTATGATTCTATGTCCCTGCTCCTTGCAGGTGGGTTGGACTGGGTGGCCTTTGAAGGTCTCTTCCACCCCAAACTATTCGGTGATTCTATGATTCTATGAATTCAACCTGGGCTTCTGGTATGCCAGTGCCTCCACCTGCATCACACTAGTCCCTCACAACAAACATGCCCGGTTTCTCTCCACCCCAGGAAGTTCTGAATAGCAGAAGGAAACAGAGGAACCATACACATTTTCAGGTGCATTGTGTAGCTTTGTTAAAGGGCTAACACCGCTCTGAAGCCATCTGTCAAGCAAGCACTGCCGAAGGGCTTCTTGTTTAAGAGTTGCAGAATAATGTGAAAATCAATAAACTTTGTTAAAAAAAAACAATCAATAGTAACACAAAAAGTCTGGAAGGGTACATCTGCTAGATATTGTAGACAGTACTTCCCAGGTCTCTTTGAGACCTAGAGACTGCAGCTTAGAAAAACCCTACCAATTACCGTGACTCGTCTCTGTTCAGAGGGCTGCACATTAAAAACACAAACTGGAAAAGAAGTAGAAAAAAAGTTTTTGGAATCTGTGATGACCAGAAATGAAGATTTCCCTTTAAAACTGACAGACAAGAGAGAGAGAGAAGTGCCTGGGCGACATCAGTTAAGTGTTTCTGAAAAGCCAACCTTTTCTTCATGGCATTAAGTGCCAGCAAATATTGCCCCAAGCAACTCAGTGCCTTTGTTTCCCGGTTTGAGGAATAATGTGAATAGCCACGTTCCCAGTGCCCAGCCAGGCTGGGTGCGGACAATGCCAAGGACTCTGGAGGTCTCTGCTGGGTTCTAGGGAACTGCCTGGCTCCTCCACACGCTAGGAGTTGTCACCCGTTTGAGTCCTCATGGTATGTTTGCTCCTCGTAAGAAATTCCAAATCACTCTGTTTCTCAAGGAGGAAGGCGGGGAATTATTCCCAAGGAAATCAGATTTATGTCTCTTTGTTATCAGCTTATGTAGCTCTTCTGTGTTATCTGGGACTTCCTAAAGGATGCTCTGCCTAGCAGCTTCAGATCAGCTACTCTGTTCTGTGCTGCAAAACCTTCCCTTCTGCTGAATATGTGCAGCAATACTCAAGAGGAGCATGAGCTTTTTGTAAGCTGCTACACCAGATGCAGGGGCCAGGAACTGGGACTGGGCCAGTCAAGACCATGTTTTTTCTTGGGTTTGCATCTGGAAGTGCATAGCTGGATTGGCCTCTGGGTTTTGGTCCCCCTTTGGCTGTCTGTCATCTTCCAGGATGGACTTTTCCCTAATTTCATACATTGTTTGCAGATGCATGATGTAGCCTCTTCCATTTCTGGAGGAGCAGCTGTTCTCTGGTGTGCCCAGGCCTGAAGATGGTGCTGTGAGGCTGGGTCTGGCCCACGCGAGTGGGCTTTGGTGCATCTGGAGTAGAGGGAGACCTTTTGATTTGCAACGGCCGCTCCTGGACACCATGCTGTTTGCTCCTGTGATTACAGCCAGCACCACGGACGCCGGGAAGGCAATACACAATTGGCTTCTTAGTGGTTTATGTCCAAAGCCCTGGAATTGAGTGGAAGAGGCACTGAGCGCACAGGCTGGATCAGTGTTTCATTTCCAGCCTTGGCTCTGTATTACCATCTTGCAGGCTCTCCTTCCAACCACGCGCCTGGGCATTGATTCTGGGCTGACTCCTTTCTGACTAGGCAAGGCCATTTCTGGTTAACAGCATCTGTCGCTGGAGTTTTGGCCAAATCCAATCCTATTCAGCTGCCGAGGGCTGAAAAATGCAAAGGAGGAGGGAGCATATAATGGTATGATCCTGTGATCTTTTGCTGGAAACTGGTGTCATTTCACAAAAGAAAAGTCAAGGGGATCAGTGTGTCCTGGCACAATGCACACATTTTCTGTAATGCCAGCAGTCACCTCCCAAGCCAGTTGTCACTGCTTTCCCTTTGACCTCGGCCTAACCGCTTCCCGCAGCTGAATACAAATCCGACTCCCACAGAGCTGAGCCGCTGACGGGAATAACGGCTCTGCCTATCTGTGGGGGGCTGCCATCATTCCCATGTGAAAGAGTGAGCAGAGGCAGGCTGGGCATTGCTCCCGCGTTGTGCAACCCAACCAAAGGATCTACACCCCATTCTCCAGGCCCTGAATGTCAGTAGGAAAAAGAGAGACATTTATCAGACCAACAAAGGAGCCACTTTTCATTGAAGAGCCATGGATCGTCCACATCGGATGCTCAGCACTGCAAGGGTTGTTGCTGCTGTCACGCTTTTGCTTTCCATTTATCCTCTCTGCCAGTACACGAGTTCTTGGAAATGCTGGCAGTTGACGTGGGCGAGCAGGACAGGCTGCAGTGTGTCGGGACCAGAAGCAATTCAATCCCCACCAGCTCTCCAAGCCAGCTCCTCCCCAGCCACACAGCAGAGAGGCGTGAGCGACGGTGTCACCGGGACCGTGGAGGGGAGGACGGGGGACGCTCTCAGCATCTCCACCAGTTACACCAAATGAAGTGCGATCTGAAGCTGTGCTCCAGGAACACTGGTTTGCTGGCAGCGCTGCCCAGGGGACCTGTCCTTGGATTCCTTCCCTGAACCCAGGCCTAACGACTCCTCTTTCCTGAGCCAAGTGCGAGGAGGAGCACAAGGCTGTTTACTCAGGACATTCCCTGCTTTCTGTAAGACAACTGAAAGGGGCACTGGCCCTTACTCTGGGTTGAGCCATGCCAGCTGGTGAGCATTTAAGGAGTTGTACGCGGCTACCCGGCCAGACAGGATGCATTTGACAAAGGTGCTGGCTCTGTCTGTAACGCCGTGGCAGCAGGGACGTGGCGCCGAACAGGAAGGTTAATTCCTCCCGCTCACCTGAAAGCACTGCGAGTGTAAAGGAGTGAGAACCTGCCTAAGGAAGATGGTTTTAGATAAAACAGTGAAAACTGCAAAGAGAAAGTGACTGGCCTGGCTTGGGGACTGCAAGGGCCGGTGGCCAAGGGTGTGAAGGGAGCTGGCTCTGGAAACAGAGTAGTCCTTTTTCTTTTCCTGTGGTGTTTCAGCACATACTTGTCAGGCTCTCCAAACCTGGGGCTTGGACCAGATCTACTGGGACAAGTTACTGGATATTTAGGGACGACCTGAAAAGCCATTCCCAGCCCTTTTAGGTGCTGGAGATTGTTTTGACATCCTGCCTCCGAGGCACCTTTGTAGGACAGGACATTTCTGTACGAACCAATTTGTTCCACTGTCAGCAGAACTGGTGGGCTCAGCATCATAAAGGTCAAGCAGACCATACTGGGAAGGACTGCTGGGTCAAACCAGTAGATACTGACGTGCTTCTGCCCCCGAGACTCGGTGGGCAATCCTCCAGCAGGTATAAGTAGACAGGATGTGCAGGGCTGTACCTGCTTTGTTTGAACCCCAGGGAGAGATAAGAAGCAAGGCAAAAAAAAAAAAATCCCAAACAAACCAGTCAGGAAAACAGTGGTGCTGTCTGGTTTGCCTCTCGGCTTTCAGCTGCCGCCAGTTTCACTTGCGCCTGCTCTCATTGTTTCCCAAGTGCGTAGCACAGAGCTAAGGAAACCAAGCCCTAGACCCTAACAGATGAGCAGAAGTAAAAATAGAAACCAGGGGAGCAGACTTCCTCCCAGACAGAAAGCTCTTGTTGCTGAACGCCAGGAATATCTGCTTTGCTCCTGAAAAGTCCTCCTGACTCCTCCAGCAGCTTCCGCCCACTTACCCAGGCTGGTTCAGCCCCAGTTGTGATGCTGGGGCTGGGGGTCTGCTCAGCACATTTTGGAAAGACCTGCTGAGCAGCCTGTTCATAGCCCGATCCCACAGACACCAGCAGAGTGACACAAGTGTTCATTGCCCAGTTTGAAAGACACTGTCCCTATCTAGCAATTTGGTGCCACGTGCATTAAACAGCCCCTCCGAGGCTGCGTATCCCGCTCCTGCTGCGTGCGGATCTGTGTGGACATACATGGAAGGAGAGGTATTCAAGCAGCATGACTCACTCTTCTGGATACGGTTTTGTACGACCAATCTGTTTATCAGTAAAAAATACAGTGCCTGGTCTGCAACGGCGTTTTACTGCACATGCAAGGAGCAAGGGATTGTAAGGGCTCTGCATCATGGGGGACCATGGAAGCTTCCTGCAGGCCACAGCAGCTGGTCAGTGGCCGAGCTCAGAGGGAGTGCTGGTAAAAACAGAGAAATGGTTGCCATGAAAAAGAACATGGGGGTCTAGTTGAGCCCCTCCACAGCTATTGCTTTAGTGACCCAGCCTGTCCTTGAGGTCAGTGGTAGCAGGGAGAGTCTGGCCTTCTGGCTTCTATTTTAGCCATGGTGACCGTGGTCCCTTGTTGGCCACCAGCCCTTACATTCAGAGTCCCACCTTTTCAGCCAGCCTGGATCCCTTAGCCTTCCTAAATGGTCTGCAAAAGCTACGTCTGCTGCTGAGATGTACACTGAGTCTCTCCACTCACACAGCACTCACTCTTTCAAAGGAACAAGTGTTAGCGGAGTCCAGCTGGAAAATAAACATCCTTATCTCTCGAAATGAGCTCAGCCACGCAGCACGTTCACGGACTGGCATTCCTGCTGGAGTCAGGCTCTGCCACAGCGGTACATGGGATGGAGGGAAGAGATCCAACCAATTTTCTGCAAGCTGCTTTTGGATAGCTTTTCTTTATTCTTGGAGATGGCTTTCCTTTCTCACACTGCCTTCCCTTGGCGAGGTCTTGACCCATGGACAGGACAATTGTATCAGCTTTTGGGGGCAGATTCTTTCACAAAGACCACTTTTCTTGCAGGCACCAGCTGCACTTCACACGGCTGCTGGACACAGAGCTGCCATTTAATTTGCTGTTGCTTCCTGACTCCATCTGAGCCAAAGGCACCAGGCAAACACTCTGCTTGTGATATTCTGGCATTGGCTTTCGTAGATACAACTGGGCTCCAGATACTTAAAAATCCAGAGGAGAAAAAAGAAGCACAGAGGGGATATCAATCAGTCACACTTCTTCAGAACACAAGAGGTTTTTAGTTCAGGTTATGGGGAAAGAGTTCATTCAGCCTTCTGTTTTACTTCTTATTAATAATGCAATGCTACGTAAATGGAGTGAGCAGGGGTAGGACCTTGTTGCAATTAATGATGTCATGCAGTTGAGCAAGGGTGTGGAAAAATTTGTTATTTTTCTAGTGTGTTCTCACTAGCTAGGCAGGGCTCTGTGCCTGCCTGTCTACGCAGGCGAGACCATTCCTGTCGGTGCTTGGGAAATCAGGTTTCTGTGAGACTTGCGAAGGTATTGTGCGTGGAACTCACCTCAACTGGTTTCTCTGATCAAGGGACTTTTGTTGATGGGGCTTTTTAGTGCTTGCCTTCATCATTTAACTTCTTGTTGCTCCTTGCTGTAATTTTAGCCACAAAAATGTGGTAGCCAAAGGGTGTGATGCACCTGTGGGGTTCTCTCATTGAGACAGCAGTGACCGAGAACAGAGTTTGTTATTACATGTGAGCTGGAAAAATACTGTTTGGGATTACTCAGAGTACAAATGTTGCAGCAGCAAAATTCCCTCATTTTCACCAGAAAGCCTACTTCGGGTCATGGCTGTCAATGATGGAAAGTTAATCCTCATCCCAGCATAGCTGCCAGCTTTTCAAGACAGGGGTTTGGTGCAAAAAGGGATTATTTACATTGGATTTGTGTGCTTAAATAAAGGTCAAATCCCAAGGCAACAACACTGGTGCCCCCAACTGCTTCTCTTTACAGGCAGTTGGCAGCAGGATACTGTACACTGCAATCTTGTCTGGAATCAGTACTCGGCATTTTGAAGCTTGCTGAGTGCTTCGCAATCTACAGTAGCAGGTTCTCTTGCTGCTGTGAATGGGAATTGGAAAAGAAGCTGGGGGTGATGCTGGCACTTCAATGGCTGTTATTAGACACAGAACAACTCCGCTTCCAGAAGAGAAACACTTCTCCTTTGTGTTATAGACCAATAAAGAGAAGTTCTGAACCGTTTCACAGTAACTCACAGGCTCCCACTAACAATGGTGAGAAGGAAAACCTAGAGAGCAGCAAGTCCCCTCTCTTGTCCCAGGAATGACTAGGAGGATGTAAGGAAGCTGGCCCGAGGCTCACACAGACAAGAGAGGTTGCTCTCCTGTGTAGGGAGCTGTACCCCAGGGCAGTGGCTGTTCAGAACAGATGCACCATCTCACCGTCAATCCTGCTCGATATGGCTGTTCAGTAAAACCCTGTGAACATTCTGGAGACAAAAAAAAATTCTCTCCAAAACCTAGCCAAGTGTTTCTCTGGCACAAGACATTTTTATGAGGTCACTGTTGGAGTTCCTCCCACTGTCTAGATCATTCACAACCAGAAATGAAAAACTTTTTATTTGGTATTGAGACCCCTCATGTGCAGGGTGCCTTACCATAGTCTACCACAGGACATGTCTCTCTGTGTTCCTGCTGGCATCCTCCTTAACATGGTTAGGTCTGGTAAAGAAGGATTGAGGATACTTACTGCAGCATACATGACAGGCTCAGTCTCCAGCTTTCATGCTCCTTCCAAAAGTGCAACACAGGAAGGTCTTGTCATCACTGATTAATGAACAACTGTAACAAGAAAGAATCCAGGAATTACTGCACTGAAACTGAGTGTCTGCTTTTTGATCTAAAATCCTGGAAAACGTTTGATTCTGATTAGGGTCAGAGATCTAACGTATGGGGGTGAAAAGGCTGCAGTTTTGCTGGGTGCTCCAGCTAGCGAAGGCTGATGAAAGCTGAGGCAAAGGGTGGCTCCTCACATCTAGCCATAGACTGAAGGCCCAGGAGAGAAGAGTGAAGAACTCCCAGAACCTCACCACTGCTTTGGAGATTTGCAGGGAATTCTGCGTAAGGAGAGAAGGTCTTGGTAGCCTACACGCGTAATGACGGGAGCAATAACATAAATAGCCTCAGGGGAAGACTGCAGACAAAAGGCTCGTTTTTTCAGTTTCACAGTTCCATTCTGCATCTCTTTTTCTTGTTCACCCCTCTGTGACACCTCTCCATCATGTTTGATGCATCATTTCCATTCCTGAGAAGCTTGCAATGGCTTCTCAGACCTTGTCAGGCACAGAGATGAGGAAAGAGGCAGAGCACATGAAAAGAGACGTTCTAACTGACTTCTGAGTGCCTCTCATGGAGAAAGTATCAGAACAGCAACATCCTCGACAGGTGCCAGGAAGCAGTGCAGAAAAAGCCCCATGTGTGGGAGAACTCTGCTAAACAGGATCTGCCAGACTTCCTCTGCACGTAGATGTGCGAGCAGGATGGGTGATTAGGGCAGGCCCCACACTCACAGCAGCCCCATTTGAACAAAGCTCCCTGCCACTTCTCTGGAACAGCAGCAGCACCACGTGAGATTACCAGCTGAACTCCCCTAAGTGTGATTCCTTCCTCCCTTTTTTCTCCCCTGCATCCCATCTATACATATATATACGTATGCAGCTTTGGTTATCCTCATCTTTTGAGAACTAGGGGTGAAAAAGACTCTGGAAGTTGTAAGTATTCCTTTGTTTCTTACTTGATTCCATACTGCAGCTGGGAAGGGGAGGAACAGCTGGAATTGCAAATGGTCACATTATCAGCAGAGACCAGGATTTCAGTATACGTGTGTCTAGAGATGCAGGTCTGTAAGGACTACCGTGTAAAGAAGGCTGACAGTGGTGGTCCTCAGGTAACTTGAGCTGATGATGGGGTAGAAGGCAAAGTGCATTTATTTAAAAAGGCTAAAGGAGTGAGTCAGTGTTCACCCAGGGAAATTGCTAAGACAAGTACACTTGTTTCAGGGTGATTTGGAGTGGCTCTGACCATATATTTACTTGACTAATCTAGTGAGAAATATATACAGCATTTTTATACCTCTCCATGTCCCAATTTCAAGGCATCGGAGATAAACAGTGTTACCTAGCATCAGAGCTTTGGGTCATTTGCTGTTGAAGTTGACTGTGCGAGATCTAATAATAGACATAAGGAGTGTGACTAGGGCTGCATAATCCTAAAAGTATGAAAAACTAATCTAGAAAGCCATGGAAATGGAAATAAATTACTAGCATTGCTAACTGAGAGCAGCCAGCTTGGAGAGGTACTCCACTGCTATGGACTGAAATCCCAGTTCTATTTCCCACAACACGCTTAATGTTCAAGTGTTTATGTGATGTATGCCCAAGTGTTTACAAGAGAAAACAGAAAACTGGTGAACAGTGATAATTATCCCTTGCCCTTAAATTAAGCATGTCTAGACTTATGTACAGCACTGGGGATTTATGGAGAGTAGACACGTGGTGCAGCCCTCTGCGCTGAGCATCTTTGCTGTGGGCAGCTAAAGAGCACGGACCAGGTCTGGGTGTGAGACCTGAAACTCTAAGGGTAGAGCCTGCTTGCCTGCTAAACAAGAGCAGCTTTGGTTAAATATTTGCGAGAGAGGAAGCGTTTGATATTTCCATCAGTGGATGGCTGGATGTGACTCTGCATTCACATCATCTGTCTGCTCTTTCTTGACTGAAGAAACAAACTCAGCGCTGCAGAGGGAGCCTGTGCCTCCATGGAAGGGTGGAGAGCAGAGAGGATATTTCTGTCTAAGAGTACCACTTATTTACAGGAGAATATATTTGCTTTCCTTGTTCTTTCATTATGGGGCCAGGCATTACAGCACTCGGCTCTAGAACAAAAGTCTCTTATTCCCAAATTAGATGGGAATTGTTTTGATTGCTTTGCATGCGTCAGATCACCTTCTTCATGGACTACTGGAATTGCAACTATTTCCCTAGTCTGACGTGGGAGTAGTATAAGGCTGGCAGGACTTGCAGTAAAGGAAGGATAGCTGTCAGCCATAGCACTTTCCAGCAGAACCCTCTGCCTCCTTCAAGCTTGTTTATGCAACGAGATTTCTATCCTAGAAATCCATGTCCCACCTGCCTTTTTCCCACTGTAAACAAAACTTCCTGATGGTAGGAAGGCCTTTTGTCCTCCCCCCTCATTACTTTTAGATTCTGGTAAGTTTGCCCTCCCCTTTCAGATCTTAGTGTGGCTCTTTCCATTAACAAGTTCAAGTTAAATACAGGCATATGTCCACTACAGGCCACCCACATGTTGATGGCCACGTGGCATCAGACACAGCTAGGCTTCTGCCCACATCAGGTGGCCCATGGTGGAATTGGGTCCTGACTCCCAACAGCAAGTTTGCCTTCAGCCTGCAGAAGGAAGCTCACTGTGTAGTCCTTGGAAATCCCAGCAGCCCTCCTCCACCCTTCTAATTTATAAAACAACTGACCTCAGATTGAGTCTGTGATGGCAAAAAAAAAAAGGACATCAAAGACTCTTGCCAGCTCCCAAGTGTTGATTTGTGTGGGAAGCAGTAGCCTTGCCCAGGGACAGTGTATGTGCTGCTCTGCGTGCTCTCCCTCCTGAGCTTGCAAGTGCCTTCTGCTCCAGAAGCCAAACTGGCTTGGCTCTTCTGTGCCAGAAAAGCTGGACTCCCACATGGAAAGACTGTGGGAGATGGTGATGGGGTAGGGGAAGCCTGTGGTTGTGCGGTTTTAGGCTTAACTCTGCTGATGTCCACCTGCTCAGTGCGGTGGTGGCTTTAAGGTGAGAGAAGGTAATACTTCTCTCCAGTATTTGCTGTGTGGGACATCATGTTGATTGTTTCATCCAGTCTGTGGCTTGTATGCACCAAAGCCTGGATCCACAAGGCATCTGCATCTCTAGAACTTGCTGAACATGTGGAAAATGATGAATCAGTGCCTTGAAGGAGAAACTCTGAGCTCATCCCATGCTATGCCCTGTGGAAAGGAGAGGCAGGGCATATAGGAGGAGAACAGTCATAAAACAAGAGCTTTGAGGGGCTGGTGCGGAGGTTGGAGAGAAAATCCTCGCTCTGACACTAACCAGCGTGAGGACACAAGTTTTCAAGTGTTACCAGAGCACAGAGCCAGGGTCAGCTGGGCTGGAGGAGCCCTGCTGACAGCACAGGGAGTCATTCCCTTTCCTCCCACTCACTCCCCAGCTGCCTTGCTGGCTTCAGACAAAAAGGGTGATTGTTTTTTGTGCTTGAAGCCTGGTTCCTCCTCAGATGGTTTTGCTTTATTACTGAGAGGAGGTGAAAAGCTTCAGATGAAAAGTGAGCCCTCAGTGAAGCCTACCTTAGAGACAGTCTAGTTCTAAACTCTGAGAGCATACCAGTTATGCTCCTCTGCTGTAGCCACACAAGTGCTGAACCTGTTCCATCCCAACTTGCTGGTGTCAGACTACGCTTACTCAGAAACCCAGCTTCTCTAGTCCCCAAGGGTGCTGGCATGAGGGTGACAATAAGAAGACTGGTACCTCTGCTCTCCTGCCTCCATCAGAGAGGGAGTCCTGCGGAGCTGGGAGCGAAGAGGCTCTAACCATCACCTGGTATTGAAACTGACAGAAAATCACCCTCATTCTCTCCTGAATTCCAGGCTGTGAGCAGAGAGCACAGCTTGGCCAGGACTCATGCAGCTGTGCTCGAAGTGGGGGCCAGGCGGTCTCTCCTGGTAGAAACTTGCAAGCCACATACTGCTTCCCCTTCCTGCTGTGACTGGATGTGGGTCCGATGGGCGCTCAGAGGCCCATCCATCAATGTCTTTGCCTGCTTCCCCACACCCACCAAGCTAAGAACTCAGCAGAGCCTGGCAAGATTTAGACAGCCCTCTAAAAACAGAGCACACCTGAAGTACAAACACCTTGATAGGAACAGAAACCATCCTGTGCTGCTGCTTCGCTCTGTTCCCTACCATGAATGGGTTACAGCACCGGGGTGCAAGCCTGTGAGGGGGGACGGCTGCCCTGATAGCCTCTCCTTGTGCAACCACCCCTCGCCACTGTCTGAAACATGAGCCAGAGATGGATGGAACAGTGCTGTTCTCCAAGAAAGCTGCTATACGTCACGATGGAGTTAACTCAGACCTTCAAAAAACCACACAGCGGTCTGTCAGCCTGCAGAGCTGCGTGGGGTATTAAGCTGTAAAACTGTCTTAACGATTACTGGTGCGATTCAAAGAAATTAGGTACAGAAGCTGAAGTAAGCAAAATAGATGACAACCCAGCCTCCTGCGGGAGAGAAGCTGATACCCTTTGGTTTTGTTTCTTCACTGCTCCTCCCTTAGACACCCTGCAGACAAACAAGCCCAGGAAGGCTGTCCAAGTGCAGGAGTCCTCTCTGCATGCACGCAGAATGCTCTCTGCCATGTCTTGCTCTCATGCGTGTGTGCCTGCAGGCTGCTCCAGATTGTCCTCACTCTCCCAGGCCAACTTGTGAAGAGACTGCAATTATTGAGAGGGCTGAGAACTTGCAGTTCAACGGGAAATAGCAGTTTACTGCATAGCTGGAAATTCCTCAGGAAACCCAGCTCTAAGGAGGTTGTCTTAAATTTGGCTTTTCCCAATTGTCTGGGCTTTCCTAACAGGATAGAGAAGGGGGATAAAAGTTAAGCAATAAGGAAAAGGATCCTTTCCAAAGAATGGCCTTTGGCTAAAAACTGCCTGGTGCATCCAGACCTTGTTTGTACTGCTTACAAGTAGGTCCAGTTTTCAGAGCTACTCTGGTTCCTGGGAAGCAAAGTGAGACTACAGGCTGAGTCCAGCTGGTAAAAATGCAGTAAAATTCTGTCTTATGAAAGAAATGAGAGAGGAATCTGAAGCCTTAGAGAATCTCTGCTAGAGGCTCCCAGGTTCTGATTCCACATGGAAAGAATAGTCTGCCTCAGAGTCCTGTAAACCAGCCACAAGTCCTGGTTGCACTCCAGGCAATTGTCTGACCAGTGTGTCGCACTGGCAAGGATGCTGGCTTTTGTACACAAGGTTGGCTGAGCCTGTGTCCTGCCTATTTATTTGGAGGGTTAGTGTTCCCTATCCTGCTCTTCCTAGTCCTGGGCTGAGCTGAAAGCATGGGACTGAGGCAGTGAAGCAGAGAGCTCTTCCTTGGCAGGGAAGGTGATGCGTGTGGACAGCCACGAGCATCTCTGGCAGTGGGGTGGAGGATGCGTTGTGACAACCCAACAGTTATTAACTCAGCCTGCTGCGCACGAAAGAGGGGCCTCTACTGGGAAAGACAGGGCCAGAGATATCAGCTATTTCAGCTATGATGGGTCAAAGGAATTACAAGAGTTCCAGGCAGGAGCAAGGAGGAAATGAAGTCTCTGGGCCTGAGGTACCCTGAATTCAGATGCGTAAGCGAGCCTGGACTGTCAGAGTCGAGCCAGGCCAGAGTGCTTCAGCTCTGCTCTGCACTGCTGGCATCCAGCCCTCCTGCTTTTCCCCGCTCTGTATCAGGTTGCTCCTGGATCAGACCCGCTCCTGGAACTCTGCAAATGATCTCATTTGTTCCTACAAGTTTAAAACACTTTAGATCTCGGAGGCAAGGTGAAAGCAAGAAGCGGGTTGAACTCCATGTGATCCTGTGAGCTTGTAAACAAAACTGGCCCAGCGGCAGTTCAAAAATCAGAATGCTGCACAGCCATGGCATAAACACGGCTGACTCGGTGCTGCTGCACAGAGCTCTGCTTTTCCTAACGCGAGCCCTTTCAGCCCATAACGAAACCGCATGGATTAGTTTGTAACGACAGTCAAGTCTGGTTTTACGGCTGGCTCAAAAACAACAGTGCAAAGCCCCATAACAGTCCATCACAGCGTTTTGTTTTTTTTTTTTTTTAACTTAAATTACTGTAAATGCCCTTATGAATGTGAAAGAAGCAGCAGCTGCTGTTTAGCTGTGGGCCAGTTGTCCTGGAGACAATAGGAACATTATATCATTAAAACACAGTTCCTGTGTGCCCTACAGTATAATTATGTGATCTCTTGCCCTGATGTATGGGCTGCATCAGATGCAGCTAAATTTTGGAATGATTTACTCCTTAGGGTGCACTTTCTCAGGCCTGGGACAGTTTTACTGGTTGGTGATGGGAGCTGGCTTGCAGATAAGCTGGCCTGGTATCAGCAGCTTTGTTCCACGAGCTGTGCTGGGACAACTTCAACAAGTGGGGGAGTTTGCAGAGTCACAGCTCTGGAGTGATGCAGCAGCACAAGACCTACCAGCTGCAGCTGGCCTTGTCTCTTACTTCCAGTCCTGCTTTATTCCCTCAGATTCTTGCTCATATCCACTAAAGGAGATAAAATGAAAACAGAGATAAAGGAGCAGTGCTTGCCATACATGTAGCATTTATGACCTGCCTTCTGGAACTGCCTTGCCAATGCTGTCGTAAGCCCATTTTTTGAGGCAGCTGGAGCACTCGGAGCATTCTGGTCCTGGACAGGAGACTGGATGGACAGAGGAGGGCCAAGCTCTGCACCTTCCCAGTCCCTCTGGACATCAAAATTGCCTTGAGGACCATCTTCTTCCTGCACCACTTCTCTGTGACAGGATCTGAAATCCTGCTTTTCTTGCCTGACATCCTGGAATCCAACCCCAGCCCCTGAATGCTGTGAGGATGCTTCAGCATCCTGTGCAGGCTCCTCACGGCACTTGGCAGTTTCCTGATTTGCCCAAGTCTGCGGGGTCTGGCTGGAATGGAGTTAATTTTCTTCATAGCAGCCTGTATGGTGCCGTGTTTTGGATTTATCACTTAAACAGCATTGATAATGCACCAGTGTTTTGGCTATTGCTGAGCTGTGCTTGTGCAGTGTTGAGGTTTTCTTTTTCCATCCATGCCCACTACCCTCTCCACTGAGTAGCCTGGGAGCTGGAGAGAAACTGAGGCGGTTGGTCCATCCCAGCTCAGAAGAATCCTGGGGGCTGTAAGTCACTTTGGTGTTTGAGAGCTGATGCTGATGTGACAAGTTGACAGAGCTCACCCAAGCACACATTGTCCAGATTTCATAAAACCCAAGGAGCAAATCCTATGCTGCCTGGGAGCCAGAGGGAACCGAAGCCCGTAGAATGAGCAGGCAATTGCTTAGACAACCTCATCCTTCTCTGTGCATTAGACATCTGACATGCTTGTGTCTACCTGTGTGCTATTTCCATAAATTCCTTCATTTTGAAGTAGGCTGCCGAAAATATATACGAGAGAGAAAAGTAGGTTGCTGTGTCCTGGCATGACATCATGCCAGAGGAGAAATAGCAAGAGTATCCACCCATGACACTGTTTCTGAAAAAGTATTTTTTTATTGCTGGATGTTACCAGGCTATTTTTAAGAGGGCCCTGATAGCTCTGCAGCCAGTTCTTCAATATTAGGATGGGAAGTAGCCTTTCCCAGTATACTGCCATACTCTAATTTGGGTGGTTGCGTTCTTCCAGAGTAGGTCTGTCCTGCAAATTTTTTTCACGTATCCTAAGCTCTAGTGTAATACTGCTGCAAGCAGTTGAAAAGCTACTGCGCTTCACCCCAGAAGTGGCTGTATTTTTGTGCTGGGTGACTTTTTAGGATGTTTTGGGATGAAAGAGATCGTCTATAAGCTAGATCTTACCTCACTGTGGAGTCATTCCTAGTCATTGGGCAGCTTCTGAGAAAAGCAAAACTGGTGAATGCAGGGAATAAACATGTCTATTTTTGTAGTTTGTCTTCCAAGTCAAACAAAAATAAGAGCTGACTTGAGTCTGGAGACTGCATGACACACTGGTAACTGAGAACTGGCAACACAGGGCCTGATCCTCTCTGCTGTAAGTCAGAAGGGCATTTCTGGAGTCAGTGGAGTTCAAGTTCACGCCCTCCAGCCAGGCAGCCTGTAGCTGTTTAAAAGTTGTGTGACATAGTGGGGCAGTCAGGTGGGCCACGCGTGGTCAGCGTTTGGAGGAAAACCTGGAGTGGGCTGTGGACGTTGTCGGTGATTCGGTTGCCATCTGCATCGTCTGCGTCAGAACCGAGCTGATGCCTCAGCGTGAGCTGGCAGAGGTTTCGTCGTCCAGCCGCAGACTCCGGCACACACAGACAGGCTGGATTACTGGCACTGGGTAACTGCCCACCTGTGCTGGGCTGCACAACCTTCCCTGCACTTCAAGGGGGAGCTTTTTACCCGGATCGTTCTTCCAGTGCTGCAGAGCCGCTTTGCTTCCTTTCCAAATGGGGAATTTCCAAATTGCCATATATAGATAACCCCTCCAAACAAAAACTTTTATGTAGAGCTGAAAAAAGGCTGTGTTCCCAAAAGCCTGTTTGTTCCAGCTGCGGTAATTTGTCACAGAGAGGATATTGCATCTTCTTCAGAAATTGCTTATTGTTTACATCCCCAGAATGTCATGGCAGCTGCAGCACGCCAGCCAAGCTTCCCATGCGCACAACACTGAGGGTTTGCGCTGTACGCTATCACGTGTACACGTCTGGGTCCCACGTTGAGGAATCACCTCCTGAAATGCCAAGGCACGGACATTCCTGGCAGCTCCATGCCAGCATTCATTAATATCTCAATCAAAGTATGGGTGATTGGTTGGTGGTGGATTTCGTGTGGGATTTTCTTGTTTGCTTTAATTTTTACAATTGTTAATTGTTCCTGAGCTGTTCTGTAAGTTGGCATGGTAAGAAGATGGTCATCCTGAGTGGATTTCAGTCAACGACAGGTGACGGACATGAGCTTCGCATTGATGGGGAGCTGAGCCTAAGCTGAGATCTGCAGCCAGATTCCGATCACATTTAAACAGGAGCAAACCTGGAATGACACTGCTGGCTTCAGAGTGCAGGATGCAACTAAAAGAATCAGCATGCGTGTGCACCACTCTTACTGGAAACAGGATCTGTCATTTACAGTAAAGTTTAAAAATAAAACAAAATCGTGTAAGATCTAATTATTTTCCAGGCTGTTTTTTCCTGCTTCCACCTATCTCAGCAGGAGCTGCAGGGAGACAAAGGCTGAAATCTCTCCAGGCTGCAGGGTGTGAGACTGAGTGGCATTTACATTGATAAACTGACAAAAAAGGGAATTATTCTAAGATGAGCAACACTTCCGTGGGAAGACTTCCTTGGGAAGTGAGTAATGGAAGGAAACAATCTCCACAGACCCACCAGCCCTAGTCAAGGGGCTCTGAACACGAGCCAGACCTATCACATTTCTAGCCCTCTGTCTTTGCAGCCATATTTTCTGAACAGGTCACTGGGCAATGGGGCAGAAGGAAGGTGAGGATGGATGTCTAGGTTAGTTGATGATAACCAGATGGCTTGCAATGGGGCAACACTTGCTTCCTTCAGCCCTTCCCTTCCACCTCCAGGTCCAGAATACAACTGGTGTGAGATGAGCAAGTAGGAGAGATTCACTAGCAGAGAACATGGATGTGACTGAACAAGTACAGTGCTCACGCATGGTTATGCTACATGGGACTGAGGTATCGTACAACCTGATATCGCAAAGCTCCCTCGTGATGCAGCTGGGTACCAGACTGGGAGGGGAAACACAAACAAGTGACCAGGAAGCTTAACTAGTGGACTGAATCCATGGTTTCTCAGCTGGATCCGATTTTGTGGGTCTGTTCTGACTTTCCATTTGGGGAATGAGTTGGGATACAACTTTTTTCCGCCCTGCACAGCTCCTTGGCTCCTAACTCCTGTTCAGTTTTTCACAGTTCCCAGGGGAGAGAAAATCAAATTGAGGAAATATTGCTCACCAGTTCCAGAAATCCCACAGGCTTCTAAATATTCCTCCTTTGCTACTTTTTAGCCTGCCTTGTTGGTCCCTCCCCATGGTAAAGGAGATGACGATCGATTTGTCTCTTTGTAATTAGGTGTAACTTTCCAGCTTTACTAGTAAGGTCTTGGATCTGTCCTGAAGTGGCACATGTTAAAACCTAAACTGAAAAAAGGGAACTGTCTCCTCCACCTGGTAAGTAGGAGCCAAAAGCAGATACATGGACAGCAGGACAGCCATGAGAAGGGAAACTAGATTGGGTCAGTGTTTTGCTCTGGCAAAATTCTCCTGCATACAGGGAAACAGAGGCTGCATGACCATGAAGGTCTTTGGTATATGCTCTCTGCCAAACTCTTCTGCCCCTCCATCCCGTAAGAGATTTGTCACAGGTCTATCTTCAGCCATGTGAGTCCCCTTTGACTCAGAAGTCACAGACCCGAGGATGTATTTAACGCCACGCTGAAGGGAGATAATCCGTGGGCACGTAGCAGGCTGTTGCATGTACTAGGGAATATTGCTTCGCGCCCGTTCCTACACAGCGGGCGCTCCCCACCTCGGGAGCTTCCCGCAGGCTCTGCATTTCGTGGTGACCTCTGCACCAGCTCCTCTCCAGGGTAAAGCAGCGGGGCCCGGCCTTTGTTTGAACCTCCCGTGTTTGGCCCCGGCCGTGGGGCAGCACAGGGTCAGGGACACACGTTGGGTAGCGCTAGGACCTGGAGGAATGCTCAGCCTGCCTCCTCCCAGCAGATTAGCCAATATTCCCAGGGCAGGGCAGCTCCCCAGCCTTTCTCCTTTTTCTTTCCTCTATATACGTGTTTTTCCTTTTTCTAGTTCATTCCAGAGCAGCACAGCTTTGGATTTCTCTGAGCTTTTTTTTTTT
>WHYT01017131.1:543808-588550 GCA_009806455.1 Tetrax tetrax | reverse complement strand
CACCACAGCCCGGCAAAACACACATAACGCAGTCGGATCTCGGGGCATGAGGAGCGTAAAAGTGGCACCCTGGGATCTGGTGGACCCTTGCACATAATATGACTGATCTTAAGCCTTTCATCTGCCTTCACAGAGCCGAGCTTTTGGATTTAAGGTAGTTTGCCCAGGACCAGACTTTGCTATGTTGGCCAAGGCAGTGCTTTCTCTTGGTCTGTGGCTGCGCTTTGCTGCGGGACAGAACGCACCTGAGAGAGGTGAGTGCCTGAAAAGGCATGGCATTCCCTTACTGCTTTCCCCCATTTAATTCCTCCTGGTCCTTTGAGCTTCTCATAACATCTTTTCAGAAGAAAAGCTGAAGTTATATTGCTGCTTTAGGTATAGAGTTATACTTGTATGTTACTTTCCTGGCATAAGGACAAAACAAACAAAAAACCTTACTAAAATTGCCATATTAGAAAGAAATGTCATCTTGCTTGTTTCCAGTAGTGGAAAGGAAAATGTTTCAGAAACTTGCAGAGTTCAGTGCAATTATACAGAAAAAGTCCTGACTCCTCACTGTTACCTATGTACTGAGGTGCATCGATTAAGAGAAGTAAAAATAGTGATTGATGCTATACCTGTCCTGCTGTTCTCTTGCTAATCTTTGTAATTCAATCATTATATTTCCTTTTTAAGATGCTTTCTCTTGGATGCCGTTCAGGGAAAATGATAGCGTCAGTCCCGCAAAACTGACAGCAGGGAAAGGGACGCGGAGGAGCTGAATGTCTCATTTCTGGTTTCTGTGCTGTGGTGCTGGGCAGAAGACGTAGCCCACATCGTGATGGCTAAGCTGATAAAATTACTTTTGTTCTGCCTTGCGTTCACAAGTAGAAAAAGACTGTTCTTTATCTGCTACTGCTGGCTGCCTCTGGTTTTCACCACACCTGGGAAACGTAATCCAGTGGGAAAGGAGAAGTGAACCTCTTGTCTCTCTGGACGGGAGGTCCTGAGGCTCAGGGAGCAGCTCAGGCTGCTGGGGTCAGATTCTGCTCCTGGTACGCAGAGCAGACTGTGTCTATAGCTCAGATCCCCTTACAGGGCACTGGAGGCTGTCCCGCAGTGACACAGGAATGGTGCTGCTGCCTCTGGAATTGTCACAATGCTCCACGTCCACACAGGGAGCAGTTATTGCTATTGTCATGCATTTCTGCTGCCGTGGGAGTGTATGTGGCAGTTCTCCAGCCCAGGCTGAAAACAATGCTCAGACCTTCAGAGTATGTGAAAAAGCAAGCCGCGGCTTTCCAGAAGGATTTTGCCTTGCTCCAGAGGCGAAGGTGTGTGTGGTGTGGTACTGACCCGTGGACTTTCCTTCACCTGGTGCCAAGCACCCTGAGAGGAAATGAACCAGCCGGCAAGGTGCCCGCTCTGCAGCAGCTTTGATGTGGGGACATCCTAGCTCCTCCCAGGTGCTCCCTAAAGCAGCCCTGTGCAAGCAGCCGGTCTGGCAGGGCTCCTGGGCATGGCAGGCTCTGGTCTGGAGGTGCTGGGGTGGCGTGGCATGACCACACAACGAGAGGAACTGCTTGAGAGGTAGGGATGCAGGTTCATAACTCAGTTTCCTAGAGACTTGACTGAATGTGGATAATCGTGGCTTTATTCTCAGCTCCGGTGGACAAAGTGAGGAAGCTACTGGGTGGCCAGTGGTGCTTCTACATGCTCAGGAATGATCAGTTGTCAGGGCAATGGCTATTGACGCAGTGCACCAAGGCGCAAAGAGAAGGCAGAGCATTGCATGACCAGTTCCACCACTTCCCTCTTTGGGTCCAAATTCAGATCTCTGCATCAGTGTAAAGTACAACGCTTGATAGTTTGGGCTTTGATAAATGAAGCGTAGATTGTCGTTACCTGGTTGCTCTGGACTAGCATCAGCAGAAAGTGATGGGGATGCTGCTGTCCCTGCGGGTGCAGCAAGTGAGAAATAAAGACATGGCCCATCCATACGTGCTGTGTAGAGGGCTCTGCGCTTACTGATCTCTGAAACACACCTCAGTACCTGGCATAATTCCATGACTTCAGGACTCCGGAGGCTCCAGGTAAAACAGCAGAGATAGTGAAACTCCTGACGAGATCGTAAGAGATGGCAGCCCAGCTTCCTTCCTGCCAGAGGAATTTCTCTGATGGGCCATTTCTCAACCTACAGCCTATAATCTGTGGCATGGACAAGCTGGAACCTGCACAGGCAGTTTGTGCTTTTAGTCACACAAGTGTATTTTGTTTGGTGGGGCTCAGCTCCTTAAATAGGCAGTGATCTAGTCATCTCCCATGGCACAGGCCTCGCTTGGTGGGATACCTCTCTTTCTGGGAGAGGTGTTTCTTTCTCCCCCTGCCTCTCACTGTGATCCCAAGGGGCCACAGGGAAGCACAGACTGCGTTCTTCACTTCACTTCTCCACTGATAGGAGAACATTTTTCCTTGATGGTCAAACAGGGAGAAGGGGACAAAACCATGGAATTTAAAACGTATTTAACCAAGATAGGACATGATCTTTTTTTTGGCTGTTACATCCTTTACGCTCTACAAGTTCCAAGTCTCGTGTAAATCAGCCATGGAGCATGTGTTCAGGTCCCAGCTGAGAGCACAGGGAGCTCTTGAAGCGGATGTCTCCTGTCAGCATCTTGCTGTCAGACAGGGAAGCCTGACCAGCTGTTTTTCTTCTGGAAAAACCAAGCCTCTAAACAGGCAGCACTGTGACTCCATGGTGACATTTTGCTCCCATATTGATCCTTTCAAAACACTTATTTGATCCGTGTCTGCTGACCACGTATCAGCTAGAGGGTGACAACAGGATGCTGCCATGTGTTCCCTGTTGTTCTCTAGACTTAAGTAGAGCACAGGAACAGCAATGAGATGAGGTCTCCAGAGTTATTCCTCAGCTCCTGACAGTTCAGGAGGCAGGGAGGTGCTAATGGATGACCCTTCTCTCACAATCCCATTGAAAGTGAAGGATCTTCACTTGGCATCTTGCCCAACAGCCGATCTTCTTTTGCTATAAAGCAGGGAAATTGCTTGAAAACAGCAGCTGCTTGCGTAATGCAGGGATTTACTGGTAAGGAATCTCCACAGCCCCACCTCTGGCACGGATGGCATGTTTATATTGGATGAAGGACAAAGAACAGGAAGAAAGATGAGGGAATTGAGAATCTAAACCTGAAGGGAAGCACGATGCAGTGTCCAGTTGCTTTATAAGAGTTGCCACACTCTGACGTAGTGAGACCCTTTGTCTAGACTTTTTTATGGATCCTTTCTGCTGACAAAATCTAAATGGGAGGAATTTGTTTCTATCTTCTGAAGAGCTGAGTGTCAAGTAGAGGTAACTGTGATGGTATTTGCCTGTATGAACGATTAGCCTTCTGCTCCACCCACAGACAATCCAAAGCATATACGTGCCTACCAGTGTAACTCTTGCTTTTGTTAACTGATTGTTAACCGATATTTGTGTTAACCAATGCTTTCTGCCCTCCAGGAAGAACACTGTGGTGTCCAGCTGCAGCTCTTCCTGCAGAGCCTCCTTATTAACACAGCCATTTCCAGTAACGTAGGATGGGTCAAACCAGTGTTTAAAGGACATTAACGTTATGCCCTGCTCTCCTGGTGCCCCAGAGCTGCAGGGTACAGTCAAGAGAGTCATTTGGCAGGGCCTTGACCCTCCGTTGACGTTCTTCTCTTTTGAGCAGGGGTTCCATGCTGGTTTTCACCTATGTGTTCCCCCACGCAGGTAGTTCTGGTGGCAGTGGGATTTTGTTCGCATCTGCTCCCTCGTGGTGCATGCAGAATTCCCCTTACAGAGTGCTAGCGCATGTGACTTTGTTTACCACTTACAAGGAATGTCCTTTGGCCACTGATCCCTGCCCTGCCAGGGTCAGAAGCTTTCACAGCTGTTTGTTGCGACATTCAGGAAACGAGTGACACTCCTCAAACTGGTGAGGAGCAGAGAGGAGGAGAACATCATTGTTTCTCTTGGGAGGAGGTGATCCAGTTGCCAAGATCTCTCTTGCCAGCCAAGTAAGTGGCTTGTACTTCTTCCAGTGGAAAGCAGAGAGCTGTGGCTACATGTTTGATTTGCTTCATGCAGCTAGGAGCTCTAAACAAAGCCCTTGCTGCTGCGCCGTACTGGAATTAGGAGGTGGGGAGCTCTAGGAGCCAGTGGCAGGGACCTGTCGGTCACGGGCTCAGCTCTACTGTGTGATGTGGGGATGAAACCGCAAGTTCTTGTAGGCATGCAGGAAAGCTTGCTGGACTTTGCTTTTATTTTCTGCGCAGCTCTGAGGGTCAGGTTGCTAGGTGTGCGTGTCTGCAACACAGGGCTGAGTTGTGCTGGGCCACGGAGAATTAGCTGTAACCCGTGTAGATCGCAGGTCCCGCTCCTGCCTCATCCTAGCATCTCTTGCTTAGTCATCTCCAAATAATTCTGATGTTCTCCACTTCTGAAGACTCCATCTGATTTCTCCTGTTGTGTCGTCATGGATCTGGTATGCCTCTGCCCTCTCAGCCAGCACCTGCTACTGGAGAGTGTCTCCTGTGCTGCCTCGGTCTCTGTAGCAGCACAGCGACTTGTGGGCAGCACGTTTATTTGCATGTTTGCAGATCATGTGTGCAAATGCTCTGGCTTTCTTCCCGTGCACACTTATACTGTAACACGTGCAATAAGTGTGGTCCTGACTCACACCGGTCACTTCTGTCCCCCATCCTGTGGGCATTCCCAGCACGCCCAGCCCTTTCTCCAGTGTACCTCCTCCTGGCACTCCCGGGCACACAGATCTGAACGCTCCTGCCATGGGACAGACCCAGGCGCTCATGCCCTAGTTGAACAGGCAGACATCTGAAATAAATAGCAGCGTAAAGACTGTCCCAAAGAAGACTGGGCAAAGAGGATCGAGTCCCTTGTGGCTCTGAACCACTTACCCACCTTCTGCTTTCCCCCTTGAGCCCCTTGTGTTGTACCCTGAATGGCTGCGCTCTCACTGGTTCATGATCTTTTCTGAGCTCGGGTCGTTAGATTTCACGGTCAGGACAAGTAATGGACCCCTGATACCCGCTCATCGTTCCCCTGCCCTGGTCCTTTCCCTCCTCTTGCTTTTGCCATCTCCTATCTGCCAGTGCGGGTGTAGCAATCCCCTGCTCATCTCTGCCAGGCCTGTTGCTGTCTCTGGGCCTGCCTTGACATGGCTTTCTGCAGGGGGAGAACTGTTTGCATGAGATGTCTCCTTGGAGCAATTAATTTTACAGGAGCCTTTCCATTTTGGCTGTCTACTGCCTTGTGGTTTTGGCTCCCACGTGCGACTCCAGCACTCAAGCGCTGCGTGCTGCACCAAGTCCATCCAGAGCCCACAGTGCTTGGCCACCCCGCGTTCCTGATCTCTTTGCTGATAAAGGGGCCCAAATGGGCAGGCAGGAATCTCTGGTCCAAGGCTTTTTCTCCCTTCTTGCACCTCAAAAGCTGTCAGAAAGCAGGGTGGTGGTTAAAAGAGTTCCAAATTCATTATTATTGATACTCCAGCTGTTGTAAATTTCACAAGCTTTACGAGCGGTAGAAGGAGTCACCCCCTTAATTGAAATTGTAAGAAAATGGGTCAAATGAGCAGGACTCCAGGCCACACCCTCAGAAGCACATTGTTCCTGACATGGCATTCTTCTGCAGCCCTTTCCCAGACATCTTGTCCCAGAGCCCCTTTGAGGTGCTGCTCCTCAGACTATCTGGGAAAGGAGGTCAATATGTATTCAGAAAAGCAAGAAAACCTCAAATTGGCCTAGCTTTTAAAAAGCGATCTAGGGAGGAGTCCCTCCACTCCAGGCTTTCCTGCCAGCAGCGGTATAAATCAGGGAGCTTTCTGCCAGTCCTGCGTGGACTGTAGCCTTTGAACTAAGAGGCTGCCAGTTCTGCAAATCAGCCACCTCTCCTGGGAGAGGAGAGCCAGCAGGTTTTTTCATCAAGTTTCTTTATCATTTCTTTCTTTTCCAAACACAACTAATTTTCCTTCCAGGCACTGCCATTGTTGTAAGATGGGATAAACCTATAAGCTGTCCTAGGGCTCAGGGTTGCTCCTGACCTTGGCAATTGCTCTCTGTCTTGCGACCAGCAATTTGTCTCTTCCTGTGGGACTGCTGCGCGTTAGCCCAGAGCAGCAGCTCTGGATGGCAGAGGCTGCTCCCTGGCACGGGGCATGACTGACCTGCTGGCTCAGACTGGTGAGGAATGTTCCCAGCTCCTGGAACACGTCCACCTCAGCTTGGAGCAGAAAGTCCTCAGGATGTTGTGTAACACAAGAGGTGTCAGTGCAAGCTGATGTAGCTCAGAGGCGTGGTTTTTTTTCTGCGGCAGCGGGAGCGGGATCCAGGACTTGGGGGTAGTAATTTGTCTCTATTCCTGTGCTTCATCTCCCGCCTCTATCCACTGCCCTGGCCTTCCAGTTTATCTGTAACAGGTTAATAACCTGTGCCTGGAAAGACTGTCCTGAGGCTTTGTAGGTCTGTGCAGCACTTGCAGGTCCTGTGTGAGTGTAGCGTGGAAGTGCTGGGTGTGCTCGGGAGCCAGAGCTCCCATTGCTCCTGCAGTGTCAGGTCCAGGGCATCTCTTCCACCCCGCCTGTGTTGTCTCCCTGTCCTGTTCCAGATCCCTGTCCCTGTGCAGGACCCAAGAACGAGGAGGTGAGATTAGTGTCCCGGGAAATCACTTCCCTTCACTGCTGCAATGGCATTTTCTACTCCCACTTGTTATGCATCTTGACTGAATTTGGACCAGAAAAACATCAGGCATTCATCCTGCCCTCATTCCGTGAGAAGCTGTGTTTTCTCAGGAGTTAGGCATTAGGCTGAATTCAGGCATATTTCATCCCAGTTTTTCAGTCTTTTGGCCTGCCTCTCCTCTCCCATGAGAGGTCTGCCGCTGTATCAGAGATGCTCCAACTGTTCCTCTGTGTGTCTCTTACTCTCCTGGACAATGTGAAACCCTGTGGGGTAGGTGGTCTGTTTGAAGTGTGCTGCTGAGAGAGTCCAGCACCAGCCTGCTGTCCTGCAGTGCCTCCAAGAGCTCCTTCCCATGCTTTGGCCTCTCTCCGTACAGTGACGCTCTGGGGCTGAGCAGCTGTGACGTCCCAAAGTGAGACTGAACCCAAAGAAAGCAGTGGGAGACAAATAGTTCAACACAAGTCACAATCCTGCTGTTCAGCTGGGTCTCTACCCAGCAAAATTCTCTCTGAAGTCTGAGATTTGGCCCAAGATAACCAAGCTTTCCTAGCAGATGCGGGTGCAGGGATGGGTTCACAGTATTTCACTAACACTTTCCTCTCTCTCCTCCTGCTAGGTCCCCAGCCACCTATTTCCAATTCAGAGGGAGACCTCCTCTTCTTGCTGGACAGCTCTGGCAGCGTCTCCTACTATGAGTTTTCCAGGGTCAAGGAATTTATGTGGGACCTTGTGCAACCTTTCACCTTTGGCCCCAAAGATGTCCAGACCAGCATCATCCACATCAGCACTACGCCCACCATGGAGTTCCCTTTTGACCGGTACCTGTCCAGTGGGGCTTTGCAGCAAGCCATCCGGAACACTCGACAGCTCATGGGCGACACCAACACAGGCAAAGCACTCTCCTATGCCAAGGAGAAGCTCTTCAGTGATGAAGCTGGTGCCCGGCCAGATGTGCCCAAGGTACTGGTTTGGGTGACAGATGGTTTCTCCACTGATGACATCTCTGAACCCATGCAGCTCCTGAAGGACATGGGAGTAACAGTCTTCATCGTCAGCACTGGGCGGGGGAATTACTTGGAACTCTCTGCTGCTGCCAGCCAGCCTCCTGAGAAGCACCTGCACTTTGTGGATGTTGATGACCTACCCATCATCACAGAGGAGCTTCGAGATTCTATCCTAGGTACAGTGGGGCTGGGCTGTGGTCACTGGGAGTTTGCGGCAGGGCTGGATGTGAGTCAGTGCCTGGCTCTGCAGGGCAGGCAGTGTGAGAATCTCCTACAACCAACGATCTTCCTGACCCACAGCTGCTGCCCTACCAAACCGAGGTGCTTTGTGCCCAACGCTATAGGTCTAAGTATAAACCAAGGCTTTTAGCAGGTCTGGAAGAAATATTTATATTCCCCTTGGAAGGTCCCATGACTGACTGGGACAAATTCCCTTAAACCTGTTAGTGAGCTGAACTTGTGTTTGTAAGGAGTTGTTAAATGGTTAAGGGAGGAAGGAGGCTCAGGTACCATTTTATCTGGATTCCTTAAAAACCCACAAGACTTTGAAATTAATCATGCAAGTTACAGGCATCTGTACAGGTCAAGCGTGGCATGAAAATGCTCCCACCTGCACAGTTAATTGTTAACCAAAGACTTCCCAAACAGGCAGTGATTTAACTACAGCAAGAGGCTGCTGACTGTGGGAGCAAGGTGCCTCAGCCCCTGGAATTTGATTTTCACATTCAAGGTGAATATTTTTCTCTAAAATTCTGGCTGGCTATGTGCTATCTGATGGAGGCAGAGGACATAAATGTGTTGAACACAATGAATAAACAAAAAGGGATGTGTATGCCTGGGAAGGGCTTGGTCCTGTCATCTCCCTCAAACTCTTCCAGATCTGATTTCCTAGCTGTATCATCAAGAGCAGGCACAGTCGCTGGCACACGCTGAGGTATCCAACTCCTGCCTACAAGTGGCTGGCAGCTCCTGTTCTCTTACAAAGAGCAATTAAGGATGGTGGTTGCTATCATTATTAAGACTGTAGAAGAATGTTTTTGTTCCATAAATCCTCTGTTGTAACGTGTTCTGCATCCACCAGATCTATAGCCTGACTTGGCTAGCACAGCCCTTGGAAGACAATCCCAGCCCTAACTTGTTAGGCTCAGCAGGCCAACTGCTGCCTCTCTGTTGCTAGCATGGTTGTGGCGGTTGCTGCGCAGAGAGCAGGAACAGCCAGCAGTTCTGATTTTTCAGCAGTCCTGTTTCTCAAAGCATCCAGGAAAGGGGCTGAGGAGACACAAAGCTATCATCTGGGGCAGGAGACAGGCATTTGGAAGCCAAGAGGAATGCCTCACGCTAATCTGCATGCTGCACTGCACAATGCATGTCCTTTTTGCAGCTCTTGAATGCCATCACGGTGGGAGTGCCTGTGACTGCAAAGCAGGGGTTCTGCCTCAGCCTCCCAGGTGCCCCTGGATTTGTTTGGAAAGCTGAGCAAGTTACTATGACTTTGCAAACTTTCCACTCATTTTCTGGAGGTTCTCTCTCCATTGGAAATCCTGTTTTACTTCTCCATTTGGCTTCTGCTACGTTCATTGGTTAGAGCAGCCTTTGGAGTGTCCAAGTAACCCTTCCCACAGAACCCTCTGCATGTAGTAATCTCTTCCTATTTCCAACCATGGCCATTGAACAAATCACACCCAGGGACTATGCTCTCCTCCAGCCAACCATCTCTCTCCTGTATGAGTGTGGAGCCGTGCCAGCAGTCCTTCTACTGTACCAGATGCCACACAGACCCCTAGATGTTTCATTTCAAGTGGGTGTTTCAGCTGCTAGTGCATCCTGAATCCAGATGGTATAAAATAGCATCCCAAAATGAGAAATCACCTGCATATCCTTGCAGCACAAGATTGTCTTGAAGATCGTAAGATCTGCAAAGGTAATAAATACTCTGCTGTGCCTGAGGGCAGTATTCTGTGCATCCACCAGGTCTAAAATTTATTAGTCTGGGGTTTTAATGGAAGGCAAGAGTCCCACATGAATCCAGGGGCTGGTGCTTTAACCAAAATACCAGACATTGGTAACATCACCTGAGTGAGCCTTAATAAAGCCACGTATGTCTACCCTTCCCTGCCTGGAGGAGGCAGCCCTCATCGCCACCGTTCCTGCTTCTGGCCCCTGGGACAGCAGGGAGATCCTTGGCAGGCAGAAATTAGGCCTTTCCAACTCTGGTTTTATTATCGTTGCTATCTCATCTCTTGCTACTGGTTTTAAAAAGCCTTTTGTAGGTGCACAAACAAGCTTTGTCAAGAGTGGCTCACCTCCCTCCACCTCCTATCCAGGAATGGGGCGTTTCATGCCTGCTCCATAGCTACTCCAGCACAATGGTCCCTGGCTACCAAGTTGCTATTGCCTCAGGTAGGCTGAGAATCCTCCATGGAAAAGTTCAGTCTCTGCGACTGTACCGCAAAGATAGATAGATACAAAGATAGATACCTTTATGTAGGGGTTGCTCAGTTAAGAAGCATTTTTTTTTCCTTCAGAAATTTGATCACAGATCTGAGTAGAAAAATAATATAACAAACTGTTATGGCTGAGTCTGGAGTTCACAACAAGGGTTTTCAGTTCAAGACAGCCCCTGCTTGTATAGGGAGGCAAAAGGAAGGTGCCTCACCCTTCTGAACTATATTTCTGTCCTGCTACAGGCTCTGCTGAGGCTGAGGGACATGATATCTGTGCCCCAGTTCCCTTTTTTAAAAACGTGGCTGTGTCACAGAGCAGAGATGGGCTGCTGCTTAGACGTGGCAGACTTGAAATGGTTCCAGTAATGCTACTGTGCAGAAGGGTGCAAGACAGGGACTGTGGATGCCTATGTGTGTTCACTCCCTCTCTTTTTCCTTGGCATGTTGTCCTGACAAAATGAGTCTGCGGAATGCAGCAGGCTACAGTTTCCAGCCAACCTTGCTATGGCCACAGCCACAGCTGGCTCCTGAACCTTTCCTAGTGTGAAGGAACGAGGACTCTAGCTCAGACTCCTTCCCTTGCATCTTGTATTTTATGTACCCAATATATGGCATTTGGTGCTCTCCTTCTGGGAAGGACCTTCAGATACTGTGAAACCAAGGCATTCCTTTGAGATGACATCAGGTTCTGTGCTAGCATCCACTTGCTCTTCACTCACTCAGTTGAACTGACAACCGCTGACTTGTTTCATCCTTTGGCACCATCTTCTGAGCCAAGTTCTGCAGGAGCCCACCTGCCCAGCAGCCACAAAACCTCAGCCACTTCTCCTGCTTATTGAGGGTAACGCATTTTTGATCTGAAACAAGGTCCTGGATGGCTTCTGCTGCAGTAAAGGCTTTGAGCCTAGAGTCCTCTGACATTTTCATTTAGCACTGAATGTAAGCGAGTGACCAGAGGGAGCGATTTCAGACCCTCAGTGTCCCCCTGATAATTGCAAAGTGTGTTGCCCCCTCCTAGAATCGGAACCCTCCTGCCATCCACATCAAAGTAGGGAAATTGAGCCACAAAGCACAAGTGATTTGTCTCAGGTCCTACCTGAAGCTTCCACAGAAGCTACGCAGGGCGAGAACAGGCTCATCTGCTGCCTGTGTTTCTTAGATGCATCATGAGAGTAGCAGAATTCCTGCAAGTCTAATCTCGACCTCGCCAGCGTTCACGGGATGCCAGCAAACTTGTGACTGTGAAGCGGTGTTTCAAGTCACCAGGAGGCAGGAGGTGGAAGGCAAGCATATCACAAACAACAAGGGGCAGAGCCATTTGCTGTGGGCTTCCTGCAGCATGTCCCTCAGGTGTTGCACCCTGTCACTTTAATCTGCCCCACTTGTTCACTGTGTCCCAGGGCCCTGCCTCCAAGCTCACTTACTTCCATTCCTCAAGCTTTTGGCAGGGCTTTTGGTGCTGAAGCCTTTCCTCTGTTCCCTGTTCCTTTGTGGCTTGGCCACTGGTAGTGGCGGGGCTCACAGAAGGGTGCAGTCGCTGCCTCCCCCCCTCTCCCTCCTCCAAGCTCCAGCTGGGTGGAGAGCTGCTGGCTGGCAGCGTGTATGGACAGGAGCGGGCAGGGCATGAGGAAGGGAAATGTTCCTGGGAGAGCCAAGGAACAGCTCAGAGGGAAAAACTGAGGCTGCTTTACTTGGTACAGGGAAGTTGGCAGGGACTTGGAGCAGCTCAGAGGAGGAGAGCTGATCTCCTCCCAGTTAAAGGACAGGCCTGAGAGTGCAAGGCTACTCCCTAGTCTCTTGCAGGTCTGGGCTGACTTTTGTGCCTCCCTTTACCTCTGTGTGATGGGCAGCCAGCGAGAGCTGTTTACGGTACTCTGAAGTATTTAAGCTTGAGATGGTATGTCTTCATACGCCACTTCCCTGGAGCTAGAAACAAAGTCCTGTGTGTTTCCACCCCTCTGGAAAACCAGAGAACAGTGGAATTCTGCCCAAGATGGGCTGAGGAGACCATGCATGTAGGAAGGGTCAAGTAGCAGAGGAAGCTGGGAGAACCGCAGAGCGTCAGAAGAGGTATTAGTGTCTGGCATTTGGGGTCTAGAATTCAAAGGTAGCACAAGCCTTGAAAAGAAGCCTCTGTGCAGGGGGAGAAAAAGGCAGGAGAGCACTAGAGTGGCTCTGAATGTTGAATGTCACAAAACAAAGGAGCTCTGTGAAACACTGCAGGGAGTGACTTCAGCTGGGATGAATGCAGCCGGCTCAGCACATGCTGGACACTGCCCAGCTGCTGCCCGTTCTTCCTGGCCACTGGGTACAGGCAGAGAGCGGGGAGAAATGTATTTCTTCAGACTCTGGGCTGCTTCATGTACAGGACAAAATTTAGTGGTTTGGTTTCACTAGTAGGTGATTTCCACGGGGAGGTTGGGATGAGCTGACCACAGGAGTTTGGAACTTTGATGCCTTTGATGCCCAAATTCTGTCTCCAGCTTTGTCACAGGCAGTGCCAGCGCTGCTTGCCCTGTTGAGTATGTGGCAATGTCTTGCTGAGCGTGAGCTGTTTGGCCAGGTCATGACTCCCACACATCTGTTGGGCAGTAGTGGCTGCTACAGATAAATTCTTGGTGGCACAAGGCAGACTTGGGCAGGCAGGGGCATGGTTCCTGCTCTGCCAGACCTCTCTGTCACAGCAGATCACCAACACCATTTGGCCTTGGCAGAGAGAATGGAGGGGGAAAGCTGGGGCTTTGTAGAGCAACCTGGAGGCTTGTGGTAAACTGGTTTGAGGCTGGACATATCGAGGAGGCAGGGTGCAGTAGTATTCTTGAGCTGAAGCCAGCTGTGCACAGACACACCTGAGCCAATTGCTGTAGCCAAAATGCCACCTCATGGCAGCTGGAGACACAAGCGTTTCCTCTGCAAGCTCTGTTCAGTGAAAGGGTCTTGTCTGAGAGGTAGGAGTGATGTAAAGACCCAAACGTTGCTGCTTCAGTTGAAATGCGGTTTACATTTTTTTCAGCTTTGTTTGGCCTCAAGGATTTTGTTTTGTGCTCCTGAACCTTTCAGAGAGAGTCTGGTTCACTGAATTGTTGTGAAGGGGCTCGGCTGCACCTTTAGCTGCCATCCAGTGTTGCTGTAGGCCACATCTCCCATCCAGAAGGGCCTGTATTTTGGATGTGCCATGTTCTGCGTATGTAGTAGTGGTTTCTTGCTACTGTTTCTCTTCCAGATGTTATCCAAGCAAATCGGCTCCATGCAGTGGATATCACTTCAAGCAGCTTCCGTCTGATATGGCCTAAACTCCTCTCTGAAGAAACTAGTTACTACACCTTGGAGTTTGCCCCAACAGATGATCTAGCAAAGAAGAGGACAAAGCAAGTGTCTGGGGCTCACACTAGCCTCGTGCTAAGCAACCTTGCACCGGAAACTACTTACGAGGTGGCGCTCATTCCTGAATCCAACGTCCACTACTTTCCTCCCCAGACAACAAGAGTTACGACACTGGCAGGTAAAATATGCACAATCGTGACCAAGGGGGAATTCTCCACTATGCTGAGCCTCACGTATATAAAGCAACTGGGACAGCCCTTGGTCTGCATCCCACAGCCTCATGGTCTGATTGGAGAGCGGTTGTGGTCAGGACAGAACATAATAAGGAGATAGCTGCTTTATGCGGCACTCAGCTGGCAGCTCTCTCCTTACAGACATGTTCTGGATTGCCTGGAACAGGAGATCAGGTCTGATGGTCGTAAGCTGCCCTTCCAACATTACACATGCATGAATCTGGAGAAAAGCTGAGCCGCTGCCGTGGGAGAAGGCAGAGATTGCAAGTATTTAACAGGGCTGAGGTGTAGAGCCCACTGGGGATAAAGCACAGGTTGTTGCACATAGTTCCTCGCTATCCCAGTATGACGGTGAGGCAGAAGCAGTGCTGCCTTGTGTGGGTTACTGACAAAGGGGAGTTTTGACCTTCATAGCTTGAGCAGCTGCTATGGGAACAAGGAGAACCTTGTCTCCTACCTGAGGCTGCATGCCCCTCCTCCAGGCAGGCATATCCAGTGCTGGGGAATCCCTGTGTAAGAGGGAAGGAGAGGGGGAAGCCAGCCCCTTTGTGCAGACCAGTCGTTTGGGCCAGAAAAATAACTCAGATTTACGTCGGATGAACAACGTGCAAAAGAAGTGGTACACTGAAAATCTGAGCTAGGGTGACAAAGTCAAGACAAACTTGGCTGAGTAGTTTTGCTCCCTCTGTGCTGCACAGGTAGAGAAACCATTTTCTTACGGCTCTGCTGGGTTACACTGACTTGGATGACTATCAACATCCACTTGCTGGATGGATGTTCTTCCACCTCCTGGAAGCCAAATACGGCGCAGGTCAATGATGCTCCTCTGACGGCATTCTTATGCCTCGAATTACACACTTATTCTCATCTTTTTACATTTCTTTCAGAGGAAATAAGCCCAGTTCAGGTTCTCATCTCGGAGTCTGGGCCACACAGCTTCCATGTTAGTTGGGCTCCTACACTAGACAGTGTGAGCAGCTATCAGATCCTGTACGGACCGCTCCCTGGGAACTCAGTGAAGCTGCTGGAGGTGGATGGCAAGCATAACAGCACTGTGGTGGAGAACCTGGCACCTAACACAACCTATCTAGTGACAGTGACTGCAATCTACAAATCGGGACAGGAGAAATCCCTGTCGGCTAAAGCGTGCACTCAGGAAGGTGAGTGAGCAGCACTGCAGACAAGGAGTCTCTGAAGTGTGCCCGTTTCTCTGCGCGGATCACCTGCCCTAAGGTGAAGCCAGAGAACTCGGTCGGCCCAGTTACTGGGGAGGGATGAGAGAAGGGGAAAGCTGCAGCTTCTCATGAACAGCACCTGATATGTAGCAGATATTTAAGGCACAGGACTGAAAGAAAATCAGACACACTGCTGAATATGACTGCTATTACTGCCAAGCTGCTAGTTCAAACACAAGCAGAATGGGCTTTAGATCCCCAAATCTCCCTAAAGAGGGAATAAAACTGCGTTTCCGTCTTGTCTCCTCAGTGTCTGTGCTTTGGTGTGATGTAGCAGCAGGGAGGTGGAAATTTCATCAGCAGAGCTTGTGCTTTGAAGATCCCACAGGAGGCAAAATCTACCTTTTATTTGAACTCAGGAGTTGGGAGCTCAGAGAATGACAGCCGAGGGTGTGGGAGGTGGCCAGCCAGTGCCTAACAGCGCTAACAGAAGTTTTTTTGTGCTGGTATCAGTGCAAAGTTAAGGACTAATTAGGCTGAGCTCCTGCAGTCTGGAGATGTAGAGTGATGGGCGTAGAGTGATGGGCTTTTGCACCTCTGTCACAGAGAAAGACCAGGCTGGCTGGTAACGCCTTCTCAGCAATCCCCTTGCGAGGAGCTAGGCGGTAAGGACCACTCCATACAAATGCCCCACAGTAACATTAATCTTCTTTCTCTAGAGGGCTCCAAAGTGAGGCACCTTCGCTTTGAAGACATGGGCTCCAACACCCTGAAAGCCTCCTGGGACGCTGCAGATGGGAAAGTCCTTGGTTACAGAGTCAGATGCCGGCGGCAAACTGGCCCTTCATCTGTCATCAGCGTTTCGCCGCAGGTCCACAGCGTGCTCCTCACAGACCTGGCTTCAGGCACCACTAACAAAGTGTGTGTGAAGCCCGTGTACAAGAACCAGCCAGGCAAAAGGCTATGCCGCATGGCGCGCGTGCAGCCAGGTGAGCTGGGGAGCAAGGCAGAATCCTGGGGCACTGCAGCCAAGGGAAAGTGTCCTGAAGGGCACTGAGGCACTGGAGATCCAACCCAGAGGAGCTGAAATGTTCTGTGTTCATCAATTAGCTTGCCAATAAGGCTTCATAACAGCTACCAGCCCAAAAGGTACTGTCCAAAAATGGGCTCTTTTCCCCATTTTTAATAGCGGTACTCCTCCTAGTGGCGTTATGTTTGCAGGCAGGAGAAAAAGCATACAGTGGAGACAGTCCTACAACTATTTCGGGATAAGAAGGGTGGGAAGACTGCTAAAAGCTGGCATGGGCATTGGAAGCACTGTTTAAAAGTCATTTGAACTCTTGGCTACCCTTCACTTTTCAACGTGGCAGGGACAAACTAACTATTAAGCACGGCTACTAAGACACAACACATCTGCTTTCCTCCCTCGACTACCCTGAAGCCACTTACTCTCATGAAACACAGAGGTTTTCTTGATAGGCTGAAGTGAAGTAAGAACTAAAAAGACGCTGTGTGACAGTGCAGAAGCACAGCCTTTTTCCCAGCAAGAGGCCAGAGTGAAGATGACCTATGCCAGGGATGAGATCTCTGACTCAGTCTGATTTGGAGAACGGGTGTATAAAGCTAACATTATGTTTTCTGTGTTTTTCCCAGCTACAGAGGCCCAAGGATATAAGCACAGACAGAGAGCATGACAGACTCTGGAGTGAACTGATTCCCTGCAGAGCAAGGAATTTTGCTTGGACAAAGACTTGGACAAAAAGGAGGGGTCAGGGGAGGAAACCGGAAAGCTCACAGATCATCTCCCAGCCTGCACTGTCTGTTGAGGTGTCCTGGTTGTCAAGCCTAAAGGCTATGCTCAGCCAAGTTCTCCCAAAGCTTAAGGGTTTGGCTTGGCTGGATGGAACAACCAGTCTGACTAATAGATCCCAAATCTGTACCCTCTTTTATATGAACACGCCTGACAAATAACAAACAGAAAGCAAAGTGATGAATCCTCACTACTGCTTGCTTACTGCCTGTTCTCTATTTATTAAATGTTTATATGATTTTATTTTTGCAGCTTATGAGCATGTTCAGGACTCAGCTGTTTACTGCACTGGCCTTTTATTCTGGGCACCTGCACTCAGAGAAAGATTACATGCAGCCAAATTCATTTTTGCTGTCAACAGCCATTGAAGCTCACACACTTGACAAAGAGCAGCTTTCCTCCAGCTCATCCAGTGTATGCAAACAGGTAGCTCAAATTAGGCAGCCCAAAAGTATAACATCTCAAGAATGGAAGGAAAAAGCATTTTTGTATACAAAAATGTACAGTATGCAGAGGAGATGGAGTCAAAGCCACCAGGATTTCTGAGAGGAGGAAGAAAAGAAGTTGTTAACCCACTTGGCCTTTGGCCAGGACACGGAGACACTTTGTAAAAGACATCCTGCCTTTTATTAAGTGCAAGGACCATTTAGTGTTCCCAGATGGTCTTTGGTTTACGGCAGAGATTGGTCAGTGAACTCTGAGAAATGGAACGGTAGGGCTGTGCCAGGCCAGGGCTGATGAGCACTGTTGGAGTGCTCTAGCAGAAAAGTTTGCTCACTGCCTGCTGAATTCTTCAGTCTCATCAGCACTGTTCCGCTCTCCCTCTGGCACTGGTGTTAAATTCATCTGCTGCAATGACACACAGATCCCCAGCTGGACTTTGAAGGTTTGGTTTTCCCAAGTTGTTTGCCTTGGGATTTGTTATAAATCTGAGAGAGCAGGGAACTAAAAAACTTGGGAATACCCTTCCCCAGCAGGTTACTGAGCTCGAGTAGCAGCAGTGAGTCAAGAAAAGCCACACAGCAAGACCATCGAAAGCAGCTATTTTTGTTTCTCAAAAACACACCTCCAAACAACCGTGCAGTACTGCCTGGATCATGACCACTGAATTACTGTGGTGTACCTGCAATCAGCGTCACCAAATCAGATGTGAGTCTTGCCATCGGAGCAGCTACGTGGAGATTAATTAGCCTGTTCTGTGACTAGTTATGGACAGTAAGTCTCCAGCACTGTCATTCCTCTGCACTCTCAAAACACCTGGCACATTGTTAGTGTCTTGTCCTGGGCTTCCACTCAGTGCTAAGCTTGAGCTATGCTTAAAAATCATTTTTTTTTAGGGAAGAAGAGTAAATCTGATTCCTTCCCTTTGGCCCCGGCCTTGAATTTGCTGTCACTAAGATACTCTTTGGAAAGGGGAGCTGAGGACACAAAAAAACCAAGACACTTTTAATATCTAGTGACAAAGCCAGTGGAGCAGCCTGGTTCCAAAATTCAGGGCTTAGGGCTGTAAAGAAATGTATATACTTCTCTGGTAACAAAAACTGGCATCAGTAGGAACACCTTCCCTCAGTTACACTTGCTCTGTTTTAAATTTATTGCTTGTTTGTCCTACCTGTGGAACTTTTGTTTTTTTAAAGCTGTTCTGTATGTTGGAGAGCCCCCATGCAGTGTCACTCCATCCCGCAAACTCTCCATTAGCTCTGCTTATGGACCTCTTAAAACAGCGCCCTTCAGAGCTGAGAGGAACTTTGTCACTGACCTTGTCTCCTGAGCGCTGAATTCATCACGTCTAGGTTTACGGAGCATTTGCGTCGGGCTGTTTTCCTGTACAGGAGGAAGGGACAGGAGAGAGGCGAGTCATTCATTAACTCGATAAGAAGATTTCATATGATTTGTGTTCTCCTTTGGAATGTGCATTTGTGACTGATTAATCTCAATGGAGACTCTGTGCTGAGGGGAAGAGAAAGCCTCTGGAATCTCTCATTCAATAAGATAATCTTGTTCATTCTTGCTGTAGGACAGAAATTAATTTTGCACAACTCCCTGCATAGTTTACTAATACATTAAAGTGTCAACCCCCCAAATTGTAATGCATCCTTTCGAAAACAATTAAATATCCAATACAAGAGCTATCAAATGATTAGTTTATTCTTTATGGCATTACGGGCAAATCTGTTAAGTGCAGCTTTTGTTCCAATGAGAGGTATTGGTTGAAAAGCTGGTATTTGTCTCAACTTTAAATGACTGAAAAGTAAGCATGCTACCATGACTTCATAGTCTGGTCTACACGGAACTTTACCCAGACGCCACTCCCAAAATGTGACAGAAATGTATAAGTAGAAATATATCAGTCTCAATGCCTCAGCTTCAGTAAGAGTTCTTTTACAAGGAACCAAAAAGTAAATGTCCCCTAAATCTTAACAGAACTCATAGTACTCAAGAACATGAACATCCTAAGTTAGAGGTACATTAAACTGAACTTCTTTTTTTTTTTTTTTTTAACTAAAGCCTAATGATTTCTAGGGCTATTTAAGCATCTCATCTGTACCAATACAGTGGTTATGACACCCAAACACCCGTGTAGGATGAGAGCACAAACCATGATGCTCACAGTGGGTACTAAGTCCTGTGTGTGGGGACTAGGAAGAATTTCATTTGTAGATGAGCTGTTCCTAGGTTTTCTTTAGGGTCCTTGCACCTTCTGATGCATGATCCTATTATTCAGTCATACACAGACACCTACTGTCCTCTATCAAGACACCCTGGGTTTGCTGAACACAACCTTCCAGGAAGGAGCTGATCTGTCAGCAACTGGAGTGGTTATCCCATTCAGCTGATGTGTTATCTAGATAGGTGCTTAACGGTTTTCTGAAGGAAAGTGGCCTACTCCCCTAAATTCCAGAATTTTGCTAGAGTGTTTGTGTTTACTTGGAAGAAACTTGCTCTTAAGCACGCACTGCTTGCAGCCTTCCCCTGTACAAACCCAGGCTCAGTGAGATGTCAAAGTACAACTGAAATGAAGACGCACTCGCTAGTTTCTCAAAGCAATCTGGAGGTTATAGCTGCACTTGGCTCCTGTCAGCCAGAAGGGCATTTAATTTGCTGTGGTATATGACTGCCTGGTACAAACAGGCTTAACTTTGACATCTTCACTGAGAAATACAAGCCAGCATATGCACTTCAAAGGTAAGAAGGTTCGAGGAATATTTTTATCACTCCCAAGATGAAAGAAAATATTCCACTCAATGCAAAAATTGGCGCTGATTGTATAAGCTGAGCAGGGAGACAGTGAAATGTGCTCAGAAAATGGCCTACAAGTACAATTACGAATGTTTGTTTAGTGCTCATATCTTCCTTTTGTACTAAGCAGTACTGCAATTAAATCTTCATCAAACATTCCGTGTATAAATCCTTTGACCCAAGATAGAAAATTGAAAATGTAAATTAGAAGACGGCAGATAAAAATGATTCATTATTTTGAAGGAATAGTGCTGGAGTGCTGGGGATATTACCCTGTCACAGACATTGACCGCTGTGCCAATCTATGGGCTTTACAACACGTGTGCATGGCACCATGGAATCGCACCACGGAGCCAGCGCTGATGTTAGAACAAGGAATGGATCTGACAGGTCACTGACAGTGTAAAACAAAAAAAAAAGAAAAAAAAAAAAGTTGATAGAAAAATGAACATTCTGCAGGAACTTTTTGAGGGACTTACTCAAATGTGCATTTGGGAAGAAACATAACATTTAAAGGAAAAAAAAGGCACCTGGATGACTGCCGCTGGCCTGCTTCTGAATGCTGAAGGTGATCTGGGCTGTATTCTCCATTTTACACCATTTCGGGCTGCAGGATTTTACTCCCCTTTTCTAACCGCTTCCATGGCGTCTTTCACATTACAAAGCCTTTGGTTAGGAGCGGATTTGAAGGGAAATCCACCTCTGTGTCAAGCCATAGGCACACAGATGTTTTTATTTTTTTTTTTCCCTTAGCAACGCCGCCGTGCCCGCGTTGCTACGCGGCAGCGCCGCCGCCATACTTTCTCCTTCTCCCCTCTCCGTCCCCGGCCCCGCGGTCCCGCCCACTCGCCCTCTCCACAGCCAATCGAATCCCACTCCCTTGCCGCGCTTCCCCCCCCTCCACGCCCCGTCCCGTCAATCAACAGGCGGGTGACGCTCTTCGTGCGACCGGCTCCCGGTCCAATGGGAAGCCGCCGAGCGCCGCGCAGGCGCAGGGGGAGCGGCGTGCTTTCCGCGCGCCCGCCCGTCCGCGCGCGTGCTGCCGGCCGCGTCATGTCCTGGCTCTTCGGGCTGAACCGCGGCGCGAGCCCGGCGGGCGGCGGCGGGGACGCGGCACCGGGAGCGACCGGTCTCTCCCTCCCTCCGGCCCCCGGTGGTACCGGTACGGGCAGCGGTACCGGAGACCGTCAACCGCCCAAGGACAAATGGAGCAACTTCGACCCCACGGGCCTGGAGCGAGCGGCCAAGGCGGCGCGGGAGCTGGATGCGTCCCGTGCGTGAGGGGCCTGGGCTGGGACCGGGACCGGGGCTGGGGTCGGGGTCCCCGCGGGCGGCGGAGTTCGCGGCCGTTAGTCGGTACCTCGCGTCCTGTCGGGTCCGTCCTCCTCCTCCTGCGGAGCGTGTGACCGGGTCGGGGCCGCCACGGGCCCTTGCAGCGCTCGCCCGGGGCCGCTGCTCCTTGCCGGAGGGCCCGGCGGCTCGTAGAGCCCCGAGCTCGGGCCTGGTTCCCTCCGAGCGCCTCCCGCGGGGCCTGCGAGGGGAGAGGGGTGCTGCTGGAGCACGTCTCACGGGGTAAACCTGTTCCCTTCAGGTCAGGGCTGTGTGGGGAAGGTTTCTGAGCATCTCTCAGGGGAGGGTTGAACGTGCGGCTTCACAGCTGTGCGCTGGGCAGACTCAGCCAGCAGTGGGTTGGATTGGATAGAGCGAGCAGTTTCTTACTTAAGAAAAAAAAACTCATTGCTCTCAGTAATGTTTTCCCACTGCCCATTTCAGGCCACGCAAAAGATGCTCTTAGTCTCGCCCAGATGCAAGAGCAGACCTTGCAGCTGGAACAGCAAGCAAAGCTGAAGGTATGTGGAAAGTCATCGCTTGTTGTACAGCCAGCCCACTTCAGGCAACTGCCAGGTTTGGGGGGGGTGTAAGTTGAATTCTTCTTTTCTAGCAACCTGCAGACGGTGCTAAATTTTACTTAGTGCTGTTCAGCTTCAGCAAATCATGGTTATTTACCTTTTTAAAACAAACAAACAAAAAAAAGTACTTCTAGAAGGTGAAGTGCAGGTGATTTCACCACTTCTCAAACATATGTAATGGCTTTGTCTGCAACTTGCGTGTCCTGAGTGGATTTTTAAATCCTAGGATATCGCTGCCATTTGTAGGGAATGACAAGGGTTTTCTGCAGAGAACTGTAAAGTAGTTGAGTGGAGGTCAGACTTCCCTTCCTTTTATAAAGGAATTCAGGGATTGTTTGAGTGTTGTATTGTTTGGTTTGGTGGTTTTTTTAATAAATTTTATTTAATCCTGAAATGACTAACTATGAGATTTCTTATAGTCATACTTTACGCTCCTATTTTAGCTTTCTTTTTTGTGTTACTGGTCAGCTTTGCAGGGTACCAGTCTGATTACAAATGGATTTCTTGGGCTGTGATTGTCACTAGCATCTCTGTGGGATGATGTATTGAGCTCGTTTGCAATGATTATCTTTTTGTCTCGATAGGAGTACGAAGCTGCCATAGAACAACTGAAGAATGACCAGATACGGGTACAAGCAGAAGAGAGACGAAAAACACTCAGTGAAGAAACAAAACAGCATCAAGCAGTAAGGAAATGAGGGGGAAGCCAAGCGATGGGAGACCTTGTTTGTGTCCTTCTTTATGGAAAAGGCAACAACATGTTAATTGCCCCGTTTCGGGGAAGGGCAGCCACAGATGTAAGGCAGTTCACAGACTGAGCCCGTCTTCTGCCCTGGCTTTGTAACGCTGAACTTGATTTGTGGTTGTATCCAGCTTTGTCGTCTTGAAATTTTGTTACTGAATTCTTGACATCTCAAAGGGACCAGTAAGAGTGGTTACTCTTATTGTGTGCTCTTTGAAATTTTCTGAAAGGAATTTTCAGGGAAGTGCTGTTGAACACGCTGAGGTACACTTTGTTTCTTAATAGCTGGTGGCATTAAACGGTGGACGATTACTGGCTTACCAAGTGTCTGTGTTAGCCTGGGCGGTGAAATCCTCTGAAGTTATTTGGATTTCAGTCTTAAGTAGCCTGCAACCCCAGTTCTTCCAAGTTTGATCTTTTAGAGAGGAAAAAATACTTTAAGAGGAAAAGTGATGCAAGTTATCAGAGATTATGCTGTGAGCAATGTTAGTGCTTTCTGGTGTGTTTTAGTAGGATTTACTGAAGTGGCAATAATACTAAAATCAGAGGAATGTAAGCTAGTTTTTGTGCTAGTAGCTCACATGTGGTGACTTTTTACTTTGAGAGATGGGGAATTAGGGGATTAATTAATTCTAATTGATTGCCTGTCTTTGGAATATAGCTAGCTGAAACCACTTATTTGGCATGTGTTGCTTTTTATCCCGTCGGAGTTTGGACTTTGGACAGGGCTGGCTCAGGCAGCGGGCTTCCCAGTTGCCTGCTCTGTTCATCAGTTAGCTGTTGAGATCTTGGAGTTCACAGGGCATCATTTGAAGTCAAAGCAAACTTGATCATGATTTACTTCTGAAGTGCCATGCTTTACAGTTATTGAGGAGATAACTTGCAAGCTATTCTCCTGTCTGTGTGTTTGGAATAGAGACTAATATCGTCCCGTGAACAGAGTCCTCCTTGCTGATGGCAATGGGTTCTCGGACGTCTCAGCTGAGTGTAGATGACAGGAGTTTATTTGCCAGTTGCAGAAATTAATGAGGAACAAAAAAAATCAAATAAAAAACAGCTCATCTCACAGGCAGTGTGTCTTGACGGTTCTATTGCTTGCAATCACCAGTCCAGGTAATGTGTTTTAGAATGTGAAAACCATGGTTTTCCTAGTAACATAAGCCTCCTTTTGTGGGCCAAAGAACACTTGTTCTTTGTCTGTTTGATACCTTAAAATGAAGTCAGACAGTACGGATTTCTCAGCATAGAGGAGTTTTGTTGCTGGCTAAGGATATTTTGCCCCAAACTTTACCCTGTTCATATTCAAGCCTGGGATTATTATTTTTATTTTTTGTTTTGTTTGGAATTGTTTTTTTTTGTTTTCTCCCCTGCGTCTTCCAAACATCATTGCCCTCAGGACTAGGGTCTCTTTTAAATGCATAATTTTATTTTAACTTTTTTTTTTTTAAGCGGGCCCAATACCAGGACAAATTGGCACGGCAGCGCTATGATGAACAGATGCGGCAGCAGGTATGACACCTTCCTTCTCTAACCCAGCTCGGAACTGTATAGCAGCTTTCTTAAGTCAAAGCTGTGGTCAGATCTGTGCCCTATCCTGCTGGCCAGGTGGCTGATGCTAGGCACGGTTGCTATCAACAGTGCATGCCAGGCAAATCAAAGGTCAGGAATTAGGACAAAGTGGCTAGGAACGGGATTGATAGTATGGGTTTGGGAGATGGGGAGAAGAAGAATGCACTTCAACCTAAGCACTAACTTCTTGAAAACATTTGTAGCGCTCAAGCTTACACAAACACCTACTTGAAGGAGTTCTTACAACTTTAACACATCTTCTGTCATCTCTGCCTGTAGCAACTTGCTAATGAAGAGAATCTGAGGAAGCAGGAGGAATCTGTACAGAAGCAGGAAGCCATGAGGCGTGGTAAGCTCGAGTGATGTGTTAACATTGTATGGGCGAGTAGCGGGTAAATCCTGGTAGTGCCAGAACTACCTGTTCCTTCCAACGTTGGTTTTGTAAGTGGCTGCACTCCTAAACGTCTGCCCTGTGGTACCTGGGTTTCTCAGTGAACTATCAGCATCTCCTGATACAGCAGCTGAAGTTCTGATTTTATGCTGAAAACAATCTAAAATAGAACCAGTTTTGAGAAAGGAAGAGAAACAAAACAGCTCCTGGGAGGAACGGTTGAATTTGTAGCACCTAGTCTCTGTTCACATTTTCCTGTAGAAAATAAAAGCCAAGTAATGACGTTTTAGTTTGAAACTTGCTTTGTTTCTTGCAGTGACTGGCAATTCCACTACAACTAAAAGAAAATTCCTTGTCTATCTTCTGTAATATTGTACTAGTTGGCTGCCTTTTGAGGGAGGGTGGGAGGGAATAAAGATCTTGAAATCTGCTGCTATGGGACTGCAGACAGCTGTTGTGAAGCCAGGATGAAGTGGTGCATCTCTTTCACCTGGCTGCTACCTGGGATTAAGCCAACCCAAAACATTGTTATCCTCTGTCCTTTTTTTTAAAGCTACCGTAGAGCGAGAGATGGAGCTGCGACATAAGAACGAGATGCTGCGTGTCGAGGCGGAGGCAAGAGCCCGTGCCAAGGCTGAGCGGGAGAACGCAGACATCATTCGGGAGCAGATCCGCTTAAAAGCTGCTGAACATCGCCAAACAGTATTAGAGTCCCTCAAGTATGTGCAAGCCAGGAGAAGGGCCTGGGTTCCCTTGCTGCTTTAGGAAAGCTTGCTTTTTATTCCTCGAAGCTCTGAGGAATATCAAAAGTTAGTTTGTACGCTCTTGCACTCTGAACAATAGGAATGATTGTATTAAAGAGAATCCTCTCTTTCACTTGTCTTGCTACATTGTGATCTGAATGTCACCGAAGAGACTACTTATAGATTTGTGAATTGTATAGAATTTTTCTAAAAGGTTACTTCAAGCTTTAATCACTAAGATTGAGACTTCATTACTCTGAAAACTCTGAGTTCTTCCAGTTTCTGAACATATGCCATAAAGGTATAAAGCAGTCTATCTCCAAAGGCATAGAATTAAATTTAAATTAAAAAAAATTAGAATTAAGAACCTTTTATTACAGTTCAGCACCAGTAATGTATTAAAGAAATAAATTGATGTCATCTTAGTGCCAAATGCTTTTCTGGATTTAATACCAGATCAGGTGTAGACATTGGATGATTATAAATACATTTGTTGTTCATGTTTCAGTTCCCAGGTGAGCCCCCAATTAGCTCTGACTGGTTCTGAAGATGATCATTATAAAGTTGTCTTGGAAATTGTTTCAGGTTGATCTTTGAAATTCCTTTCTGTTCTGTTTGCCTTGTTGTGTGCTTGCTGTAGGACAGCTGGGATGCTCTTTGGGGAAGGATTCCGTGCTTTTGTAACAGACTGGGATAAAGTTACGGCCACGGTAAGATTATGATGTGTATCGGTATCTTCCAGAAAAGTCTGTCTGTGAGTGTATGTTAAACGAACTCCTTGCTCTGATAAGTTGTATAAAATTTACGCAGAGTAAACCATGGTGGGATTTGCTGCTCTCATAGTGCTCTCTGCAGTCCTCATTTAAGGAGATAATGTGCTTCAGATTTTTAGTCAAATTAACTCTCGTCTTCTCCGTATAGATAATTTGTTTCTCATTGGTCACATGGCTTTGAACAGTGTATAATTAATTGTTTTGTCATTTGGAGGCACCATCACCATTACAAACATGTTGCCTGAAAGTTTGCCAGCTATTACAAGTAACAGATGCAGATTCTGTGAAGAAAGTAGATGATTCTTTTTTACAGATAGGTTTGATTTCCCCCCCAACTGTTCTAGAATTTGCTGTCTCCTGTGTATGTAGGGGAGTAGGGATTTTATCCAATAGCCAGTCAGAGATAACTGCAGGCTTTCTCTTTGAGATCTTGAATGCAATTTTTGTGTTTGGGCTCTGAGCTGACAAGTTTTTGTTCAGCTTTTTAATGATTGATGTTTTTTGCACTTCTATGATGCATGAGCATCTATAAACGTAGGTGAACAGAGCATTGTGAAATGTTTAACACCAGCATTACATGCTTTCTTTGCCAGTGGTGGTTTTGGGAACAGAGATCTAATCCCTGTAACCCCCAACCCCCAAGGTGGATAGCAAACTGTCAGCTCTCTCTGATCAGGGAGTCTGAGGGTGCCATTTTAATCTACAAAGGAGCACTCTTAGTCTCTGGAACTTCAAGACCTTGGAGGACGTGATATAAAACTCGCTTTGCTGCTTATCTCACAACTTTATACCTATTTTTGATGCAGCCTAGAGAGCACTTAGAGAACTCTTATGTGTGCTAAGTAAGTGGATTAAAAGCTGGACCAGCATCTTTTCACAGGACAGAAGAGCATGGCAGTGGATTCTTATGGACATCAAGTTGTTTCTCAGTGTACCACTTACAACAAAACTTTGCAGTGAAAATATATTTTTAGTAGCATGGCTTGTTAAAATGGACATTTTGCTTTAAGTCAGTCACCATCTGCGCCACCCCTGGTTTTATACACGCAGGCTGATACAGAACACGCTTTGCCTGAGTGCAGTGGGGAGAAGATGTGCTTTTAGTGGATCCTTTGTAATCTGTAGGCTGTACCTGGAATGCCTGCGGTATTCAGAGCCTTTTGCAGATTAGTGCTTGGTGCTTTTAGCTGCATATTCTCATGACCCAGATAACAATTTCCTGCATTATGGTCATTTTTGGTTCTGACAATCTCTTTTCTTGTGAATTTGGGACATTTAGCTTAAAAAAAAAAGTATATATATACATATATTTTTGGAAAGGAGATATCACAACTGGAAATCGTATTTTCTGTTGCTTTGAAAAATGACTATAAGGTAAGAATTAGCCAGTTATTTCAGAATTCTTTTAAATTAGCCCTGGATTTTCAGCTCTTCCTGCCTGCTGTAAGGTCTGTTCTTTTCCTACCTCTTCCCATCCGTGCAACCCCAAAGGTTCTGCTCAAAGTTTTTGGGGTTTGTTGTTGTTTTTTTTAATGGAATTAATTTTGCTTATCAGTCAGATATTCATTCCTTTGCTAGATACTTTATGGTAAACAGATGTAATTAGACTGATTTGTAGAGTCGGCATAGTAATTAGGTTTTGTGAATGTAAGAGTCGAGTAATTTTCCTGTTTTGATACATAGCTGTTAGGCTTAAAGGTATATTTCTCTGTTTCTTGTAGCATGAACATCAGTGAAGTCCCAAAGTCTGAAATAGTACTTATCTCTGCCTGGATGGATCTGATACAGTAACTTGTAGCTTTGCTCAGTACCGAGTGTTGCTAAAGCAGATGGTGTAAGAGTGCCTGAGATCATTTGTCATGGTACCTTGTTTTTAGAGGGAGACTGCTAGAAAAGGTGGAGTCTCTTGTCTTCTAAAATCTCTGTAAACTGAGATGAATCAGCTGTGGAAATTGTCTTATTCTTCTTAGAACTTGCAGTTCTGAAACATTCATGTTTCCATCCAAAGCAAAGGTGATGTCACACAGTTAAGCAGAGAGAAACTGAAGAGATGGTGTCTCATGGTTTATTGAACAGTGCCATCCTAGTTGTCCTTGAGGCTTTTGACCTTGTCCTGTACTTGTAGTAAAAGTCTGCATACTTTAAAAACAATCACTGCAGCTTGCTCTTTTGTCTATCTGGGCTTGCTGTGGTATGAATTATTGACATCTCGCTGTAAGCTGAACACAGATGATGACTGTGGGGAACACATCTCTGTTTAAAAGTAATGCCCCTTCCCTTGAATTTTCAGGTGAATAGGAATTTTGGCAAATCAACTGACTCACTTGCATATGTACAAACAGATGGAATTGGGGACTTATGGTTGTGCACCTTAAGTAAAGTTTTATAAAAGTTACCCGTGCTACCAACCTCTGAGAATTAAGGGAAAAAACCTTATACATGCTAAAGATCTCTGTGAAGTCTTGAATCCTTTCCTGAAATGTTAGCCTTGGCAACCTCCTGGAGTGTCTTTAGCATGGTCAGCGCAGCTCCTTGTCTATTCTGACAGCTAGCTGTGGTGGAAAAAGCTCTCTGCGGGGCTCTGGGTTTGATATGAGTCAATGTAGTGCTGAACTGAGCAGCAGCTATAAACCACAGAGAAGTCTGGAGTCTTTCTGCTTCACTGGCAAGTTGACAGGAATGTCTCGTATTCTGGGGTTTCTGAAAGAACAATCTCTAGTACGGTGATGGTAATTCCCATGGTGGTTTTAACCTTGAAGCTCCTCTTGAGTAGCTGTTTTGGCGTTGTGTTGGGTCTGGACGACTGTTCACTTTCAGCCAGTGTACCTTGGCTAGTTGTTTTTATTCTCTATTGTGTACTGTCTTGGTGGCAGTCACAATTCGGACTTTTGTCTTCACATCTTTAATTCTTGTATGGTCAGGGGTAGTCTGGCAGACAGCACCTGATTGATGTGGTTTTATTCTTACTGCCTGCACAGAATACCTAAAAAAAAAAAAACCAAACCCCACCACTTCGCCAATGTGCTTTTGTTCATAACACTGGAAGCTACAGCTTCAGCATTATGGGAGATACTGTTTTGTCGCAAGAGGCCTGTGCCTCTGGTTTGTAGCAAAGGCTGATGGCTCTTTGTCTAAATACATCCTCTGCTTAGCCAAAGATCTGAAAAGCCACACACATTTTGATCTGCGAGTACATACTTCTGGATACATGTCTATATGCATTACTTGTGCTTACTCTGCCTTTCACACTGCAAGATGCAAAATGCCCTGTGAACAGGGAGTGTTAGAGCTTGGCTGTCTGAACAGAGATAAAACATCTTACCAAAAATGATCTCCTCTTGGTCAGCATTTGTCTTGAATCTTAATTCCCTGCCACAAGGAATGCTACACGCAATAGCGTTGCCCTGCCAAGTGCTTTTCCTAATCCTTCCTCCTTTTCTTTGCAGGTGGCAGGCCTAACCCTGCTGGCAGTGGGCATTTACTCTGCCAAGAATGCCACAGCAGTAGCAGGGCGATACATAGAAGCACGTTTGGGAAAACCTTCCCTGGTGAGAGAAACCTCACGCATTACTGTCCTGGAGGCACTGAAGCATCCTATCAAGGTGAAGTTTAGCTTTGTTTTTGTGTTGCACTCAGCCATGAGCGTGCAGAACTCCTTTTGCAGCTCCTTGTGTCAGGCAGGGAGCTATCCCTGGGTCTGTGAATAAACATACTATTAGAGATGGCAGAGGCGGGCTGAGCTCGTTGTCGTTTTCTGTGACCTTTTTGTCCAGGTGAGTTTTCTCCATGTCAATAATTGAATTTGTCCTCTCTAGGTTGGTAAGCGTCTTACCAGCAAAGCTCAGGATGCCCTTGAAGGAGTTGTTCTCAGTGTGAGTACTCTGTTTTGCTGTCTTGGTCTGTGAAGGAGGACTTCAGAATCTAAATAAGAAACACTGTTTCCTTATGCTCACTTCAAAAGCTATAATTCCAGTAATTCTGGAGACGTAGCACCCTTGGGGCACTGAGACCATAAGTAAGCTCCTGTGTTCAGCGTGACACACATTAAGCACTCTAACGCTTTTTCCTCTGTGCAAAGCAGTTGGAAGTCTTAGTTCAGTTTTTGCCCTGCTGCAGTTTTTCTCTGTAGTCAGCATGTGAATATATAGAGCTCCGCTTGTCTCGTCTAATCTGTTAAGGATTACTGAACCTGGATCTGCTTGTACGCCAAACAGCTGAAGAAGCACATGCATTTGTCCATCTTGGAAATGGTTCTGAACTTGCTGATTAGGGTCACTTTTGTGTATTTGCTTCTGAATTTGATTCCTGGATACCAGGAGAATTTAAGTGCTGCTTCAGGCTGCTGAGAGAAAATGCTCCTGCAGGAATAAGCTTTCTCCCAGTACCTCTACAAATGCAGTAATAAGTATAAACATGAATGTTTGACTTGGATGAAAGAATTAGTACTGCAGAGTTAATTATGTTTTGACATATCCCTCTCAGGGCAACCAGTAGGAAGTGAATATTTAGGTGTTACCAGTTCTTACAGTAGTTACTGCGCTGCTTCCCGCCCTGCTGCTTTGTCTTATAAAAGAATTGTAGCCAAGTGGACAGAACTTAATAAATCGAGTAAATCCTGACACAGAAGGGGAGATAACCCTGGTCTGAAGTAATAATCAGCTGAAGTTAACGCTTAAAAGCTTGAGACTGTAGGAGTGCTGCCTACTTGCTGGTACTGATCTGTGGAGCTGAGAGATGCAGGTCTCTTGGTACTTTCTGTTCCTGAAGTTTAACCCTTTTCTTGCAGCCACAATTGGAAGCACGTGTGAGAGACATTGCCATAGCAACAAGAAATACAAAAAAGAATAAAAGCCTGTACAGGAATATTCTTATGTATGGTCCCCCTGGCACTGGAAAGACGCTCTTTGCCAAGGTAAAACCCTGCCAAGACTCTGGCAGCCTGCATGTTGTAGGTGGTGCTCTGCAAACTTCAGGGTCTAAGCACCCTCTAGTCTGAAACCTGTTACTGTAGTATTGCATAAACTGTGTTCTTGTGTCTCTGTTGGGAAGGGAGGAAAGGGCATCCAGCCTGCTTCAACTCTAAATTAGTACAATCACTTGGATTCTAGTGCTAAGTGCAGGCAGAAAAGCTGTTCCGTCTGGAAAAGGCACCTGGCAACTTTAGGTGACAGCCTAAGCAAACTTTGGTCAGTGCGAGCCGTAGGCTCTTCTGATGTGTTTGGTTGATGTTGGCTACATCCTGTCAAACTCGCTTTAGGGATAGACTTGGATCTTCTGTCCTAGCAAAAAATCATAGAGGATTTTCTGTTTACCTGCAGACTTAAGGGAGATATTTCCAGCATGCCCCAGGAGCTTCATCAAAACCCTTCGCTTAGCAGCCACCAGACAAATGAGTTGTGGCAGGCTTTAAAACACAAAGGGAAAATTCTGAATACTCATGGGGTTCACTGACCATTTAATTCCAGGCTTTTAAATTTTTTTAGACAACTAATATTTTGAGTTGTATTAGTCAAGCATCTAGAAGGGAATAGAATTCTGTTTTGCTGCACAGAGGAATTAAGTTATAAACTAGACCATGAAGAAAATGGTGGAAGAAATAAACAGCACACAAGTTAAAGATGAAGATCTAAGCACTCTCAGCAGTGCCTTCTAGCATTAAAATGTTGTGTATTGCCATAAGACCTATCTTCCATCTTTTGTTCCCATTCAGAGCAATGCTAAAAGCTGCCCCTTAGTGACGAAGTATTCTCTTTCCAAGAGCATACTTACCCTCTGAAAATAAGCATGCTGATAGGACTAAACTACTTTATTTCCCCCTCCTCATCTCCCATGGACTTGCAGCGAAAGAGTGCTTAACTCACCTTTTTGTTTCCTTCCAGAAACTAGCTGTGCACTCGGGCATGGATTATGCCATCATGACAGGTGGCGATGTTGCCCCCATGGGGCGTGAAGGAGTTACCGCCATGCATAAGCTCTTTGACTGGGCAAATACCAGCAGGAGAGGGTAAGCAGAGGTGCCTCTGAATCCTGAATTTGGTTTCTTCCTCAAAGAAACTCCCTGAAGTGGTGTAGTTCAGGCTGCTAATCTCTGTTATTGAGAGATATTCTTGCACGGATGAGGTAACACTGGCTAGGCATAACATTTCCTAAAGTTTTCTTAGAATGGGAGAATTCTTGCTGCTTAGTAATATTTAAAAGGCTTAAAGCTTTTGCTCTTCTCCTCCCCCAAACTCTTCTTGGTTACTTCAGATTTTTCCAGATCAGTCACAGCTTGACTCTCTGCTGATCTCACCAGGCAGATGGAGAGATATTGCCCACTTGTCTTTGAGTGATTTAGTTTTCTGACAGTGGTTAGAAGACTTAGCACAAATGGAGGTGCAGCCAGGTGTTTGCCCTCTCTGGATATTGTTCCTGTTGCAATTGCTCATGTTTAAGACTCTGATAATGTTTGGATCCAGCTCCTTGTTTCCTTTTGAGTCTCAGGCAGAAGTAGCGAATTACGAGAAATAGGAGAGAATAAGGGGGAGAGATGCTGAAGGCATTGACATTAGAGAGGTGTAAAAGTCACAAACTGCTGTGCTTTTTCAGTCACCTTTGAAAGCAAACTTTTATCTGCAGAAAAGCATTTGTGTTGAGGCTAAGTCTTGATTCCCTGATTTTGTAAGAGTATGTAGTTAACTTGCTCATACTAGTGTAAATGGATTTTTGCAGTCCAGAGGTAGCTAAGAAGTTGCTTGTCCAGCCTAGATATTAAAAATTCAATAAAGAACTTTCAGTGGGTGTCAGCTTGGTGGTTTTGTGCTGTTTTGGTTGCAGGTCTTCTGTAAATGTGCTAACTGCTGATTTACGTGTTCTTTGATTGCTTTAGATGAGTATTATATTGCAGTGTCTGTTTTAATCCTTGCTGCATTCATCATCTAAATGTTTCAATTTCCCCCTTAAAAAAAAAATAATTGCAGAGTAAATGTCCTAAGGATTTAAACATTTTAAGCTTCTCCTACCCTGAGGAGCTATAGAAGGAAAGGTGTTAGAATTTAAGTGAGCTTAGAAATAGAAGTTGGGAAAGATATGAGGATACTCAGCTGGATGAAGAATGATGGATGCTTCCATTAAATAATTCTTTCACAGTACTGTCTGGGTCTGAATTGATTCTCTGTCCTGATCAAAACTTTCCGTGCATTTGAACTTCATACACTTCAGGTAGCCATCTTACGAAAGTCATGATCAAAGGTTCAGTGTGTCCATACACATTAATGCTCTAACCTCCAGTAACATTTGAGTAAGCAAATTTTCCTGTGGATATCCAGCAGTTTTAGCTGTTAGTGCTGTGTTGCCTTTATTAGCTGAAAGCTGTTGTGGTAGAACACACTGCTCTGCAGAGACTGTAGCTGAGAATATTTTCAGAAAAAACAGAGTTGAGTAAAAGATGTTAATAGGCCCTGAAATCCCTTGAAAGAAAGCTGGTTTTGAAGCCAAGCGAGAAGGTAATACAAGCTGTGACAGCTTTATGAGCAACATGGTTTTGTTATTGATAAACATCTTCATACGCTTTGTCTCTCGGGAAGAGCACTACCCTTGGAATAGAAGGGAATTTATTTTTGTGAATTATTCATTGACTTTATTAATTCACTTCTCCACAGGTAGTAAAACCATTGTATTATTGATAGTGTGGTTTGGAAAGGAAAAACCCAACAAAATAACAAAGCAAGTTGCAGGGGAAGACTCTGGTTTCAGGTTTTCAGAATGGTATAAGGAAGAAGAATGTCACCAGGATTTCTTACATGCTTGTGTACCTGTCTTGTACCCTTGCACATATTTCTCTAAATAAAAGGGAATGCTAAAATAAGCGTTCTCGCAAGTATTTGAGAAGCCAGGTCTAAATTTCAAAGATCTACTCCAACCTGACAGTGACATACCAGCACTGCTAGATACAAGCCCATTGCCAAACCATGCCCATGAAAACTCTCACTTATATTTAAAAATCTGGAGAAGGTTAAGGTTGTGTGCCCTAGAGTTGCTTCTGTTCAGTCTGCTTCTGAACAGCAGGAAACAAAACTCCAGAGACCTGGAGTCAGATTTTTGGCCTAAGGTGTGTGAAGCTAATGCCTCTTTCTTAACTGTTGGGATGGGCCAAGCATGCAATGGAAATGTTGCTGTAGCTTACCTGAGAGATATTGCTTTAAGAATTTAATTTGCTTGGGTAATCCTTCGGGCTTACGGCTGGTCACAGTTAAGAGTGCCTGGTAGTGGGACAGGAGAACCTTTGAGCCTCACTTACCTGTCTGCTGTTACTGTGTAGTGCTTTCCTCTTGCAGCCTCTTGCTGTTTGTGGATGAAGCGGATGCGTTTCTGCGGAAGAGGGCAACAGTAAGTACTTTCTGTGTCTGTTATCTCTGTGTTCTGCAGAGTTAGTCAGCCAGCAGCCTTCTTGTTTAACCTGATCAGCTAGCTTCAACAGGCAAAATATTAAAACTGACAGGTGCCTTACTACTCACCTAATGAAGCAATGCAGAAAGAAGAAATTAATGTCTTGCAGCTCAATGGAATGAGCATCTCAAGGCTGGCTTGAGAATTCCTGCCTGCTAAATGTGGGTGACATCATCTCTTTGGAGGTTTTGCAGGTGACTGGGCAGTAAGAAAGAGAGGTATCTTGAAAACAAGAGAATATTGTTCACACTGCAGCCCTGGTACCCAGCAGGTTTAGTTTTTGTCCCAACAGATATTTATCTTGGGAGGCTTTTGTAACGGAGCTTCTTTTTGCTACACTAGTGTCTTCCCCTCTACAAATTATTTATGTTTTCAAAGTAAGTCACCCTGTCAAACACTGAATCTGGACCTACTACTTAAGTCTATAAATTGATCCTTCTTTTCAAGGTATTACAGTGCTTTGGGTTCTACTGTAATGCAAATGCTTGACAATAATAGAACTCATTTGTCAGTAGTGCTGCTTGAAGCTGTGACCTGTCTTAGGTCCCCAAGCAGGTGACTTGGGATTTCATCTTTGCAGGAGAAAATCAGTGAAGATCTCAGAGCAACTTTAAATGCATTCCTGCACAGAACAGGGCAGCACAGCAACAAGTAAGTATCCAGTTTCAGCCCTTACAGCAGTTAATATTTCTCTGAATTGAGGGAAGTCTGTGAAGAGTCTGTGGTGTGCAAATGAAAGTTGGAAACACATGATCTGTGCTACTAGAGCCTTGAAAAAATCTGCATAGAATATCCCCTTTTCAGCTTGTGTACTGAATGTAGCTTGCTCCTCCTTTATCTTTTCCTGGGACCTGGAAGTTAGGCTGTACACAGGGTGGAGATCAGTGCTGTAAAATGGTGTTCGTTTGGCCCATGTTAGCAGATGTGCAAAAGGGATCTTGAGCGGCCTTTCAGGACAACGCTTCCCCTGCATATGGTGTGGAGTGGGAAGCAGTTCCCTCATCATCCATACTGTGTGTGACTCCCAGCACTGTAGGGAAATTCTTTCCTGAAGCAGGGGTGGTGTTTGAACATCTTCGTTGTCCTGACGAGTACGTTCTCTTTCTTGATCAGTTACTGTTGTTTAAAGGAGGACAGTATTGGGCCCATGAATATCAGTATCACAGAAGAGAATGCAGGGTTGATACTGGCTGGATGTTTCATAATCTCTTCAAAAACGCTTCAGCTTGTGCTTGTTTGAGCTGCTGTTCCTCTGCAGCGCTTTGGTGCCTCTTCCTGTGCTGTGCATGGGTTGTGCAGTGGGAGTGGGTTTGAAATTTCAGGGCAAATGACTTTAAATCAGCCCTCAGTTCTTTTGCATGAGCTGTCTGCTCGGTATGTCTGTGCAGTGTTGCACATAAATGTAGGAATCCCAGAGCTGTTTCCTTCATGGCTGCTAATAGATTTGCTGAACACAGACGATTACAGGGCTGACTTGACAGACGCATGCATGCGTGTGAATTTCACTGCCAGTCCATCCATGCTCGCTTTGTCACATTGATGTTAACTTCCTGCGGAGCACCACTTAGTTTAACAAGACCCGTTTCCTGGCTGTCCTAATAAAGAGACATGACCTTTCCTCAACCTTCTTCAAATAACATTTGATTTGATTTTGTGTGTGTGTGAACTTTACTTAGTTATTAAACTTTTACAAGGAAATTGAGCCAACAAGAAAAGTTGTCTGGGTCTGTGGGAGGGTGAGTTTCTCCGTGATGAACTGGTCCCTCAGTAAAGTTGTAGTGAAACCCTGTTACAGTAACCTCCTCACATTGAAATGAATAGTCTAGAAGGTCGTTGTTTCAGGGCAGCAGCAGGGCATTTTCTGTCCTTGGGGTCTCTCTTGAAATTGTTAAAACCAATGCAGCTCTAAGTGATGTAGCTCTAACTGTATGTAGCTTCTCTGTGCCCTCCTTTGTCAGAGTGAGGTGCCTTGAAAGGTATGCCTTTCCAAACAAGTAGATCGCTAGAAAGCAAGGTGTTGAGCCTGCATGGAACTTGCAAGCTCCTTGGTTTCCTCTTTGTGACAACAGAATTGCTCTGCAAATGTTGAGTCAAGTATAATTATTATGAAACCATGCTGTACTTGCTGTTTGCAAGAAGAAATATAATAAACGTGTTGGCAAAATACGCGTTCTGCAGAACCCACAGCAAATAGGGCTTAAGACAGAAATCCAATTTTCCAGAGTGAAAACTGCAGATATGCTGAGCCTAGGTGATCTCTAGCAATGTCTTCTGTCCTGTACCTGCAAAGATTCTAAAGACGTTTAGATGGAAGTACAGAACTTTTAAGAATGACAGTGTATGTTTTAGCTTTTAGTGGTTCTCTTTTTCTAGGAAATAGTCCTTTTCAGACTTGTAATGCCTAATTGCTGAGGATCCATCGAAGTCATCTTTTTGACCAGGTTTGTAATTGCTCTGTGAGCCAGTGACTGGCAGGGGGTGGCAAGGGGACGGTTCTCTCCCCTGCTGGTAAATTGCCTTGGCAGAGCTCTGGGCGCACTCGTTTTGGTGCTGGTGGGTGCTATGCCTCCACTCAACGCAGTTGGGCTGTCATTTTGTCAGGTGTTTAATTCAACCCTAATTTAAACTGTGCACCATTCTAAGGTGACTGAACCTGTGCTTGTGATTCATGCACTGCTTTTAACTTCTGAACGGACTTACTGCTGCTTGGGGCCATACGGAGTCCTGTGTCCATGAATGAAAGTTCACTTGTGCATGTAAATCCAGCTGTTCTGGTGAGGCACTGAGGAGTACGGTTACCTTACCAGTGAATTGTCTCCAGCATAACTAAGTATTGTGAATTGCTGGCTCAAACTTCCCAAAAAACTTTCTGTATATTCCTCCTGGATAGCTGACTGTACCTGTATAATTTGTATAATTTTCACAGTACAAATGAGCAAGGCCTGAATACCGGGTTGCACATCAGTCCTTTATCCAAGCCGTGTTTCTGCCAGGATTTGGGGGAAGTCCTTGTCAGTAGTAGAATAGGAACAGTTTCATGTCTGTGTGGCTCCTTGGTGAAATTATCTTCGGAAATGACAGTAAAGAACACAGCCCCCTGGAGACTAGAATTTAAATAGACTGCGAGAACGTCAATATTCCAATAGCTGCTTGTTAAAAGCCCATTTCAAATTATAATGCACTATTAAGCTGGTAACATCAATTAAAGCATTAAAGTAGAATTGGCGTGGGGAAGAAGCATTGTTACAAAGCAAAAGAAAGGGCTCCTAGCTTCAAAATGCAGCAGGAGAGAGCAGGACCTGGAAGCTGGCACATTTGTACCACGGAGCAGAGCTTGGTAAAACAAACCACCTTTGGTTTATGGCACCCGTTGTGAATGCCTCCGCACGCTTGGACTTGGTAGCAGAAATGTGTTGTTAGACTTGCTTGAAAGAAACAAGTCAAATTTTACCGGCTGCTGAAGAGTGACCTTGCCATACGCAGGCCCAGCAGTGGTACCCTCCCCTTAATCTTAGCCCAGGATGAGTCCTTTCAGTGCTTCACAGCTCGCTGAGCTGGCTGAGGGTTCAGTGATGCTGTTGGATTTCGGTTTGGCAGCCGTTCAGACCTTCAGAGCAGGACTAAGCCCCCCCCTCATGATTCTAGGGTGCCATGCAGTTAGCACCTTGAAGTCAATTCCCCAAACTGGGATTTAAACTGGAGATATGTATGTGCCAGGGAACATGTCTCCATGTTGTCCAGCCTTATTCCAAGGTTTCAGACTTAGAGGTCTCTGGAAGTTTGTGCTCTTGCTGAATGTTTGTGATATTCCTAATTTGAGGGAGATTGTGGGTAAAGTGATAAATTAGGCTTCTATGGCAAGGATAAACTGGGGAAGGCAAAGTACAGAGTGAAACACATTTCTGTTCCAAATAACTTAAATTGCACTGCAATTTAGTATGTTGCTTGAGATGCTGTTACAAACCTGTTTCTAAAGAATCTTCAGACGTGTTGGGTGATGAAAGCTCTTTGATACTGGCCATGGCAGTTCCCAGTGTTCAGACTGGTTCATTGATTTTTATTTTTATTTTCATGGGTTTTTCAGTCTTTCCTCTCTGGATTCATATTTCCAGGTTTATGCTTGTTTTAGCAAGCAACCAGCCTGAGCAGTTTGATTGGGCTATCAATGATCGAATAGATGAAATGGTGAACTTCGATCTGCCCCAGCTAGAAGAACGGGAGCGGCTCGTGAGAATGTATTTTGATAGGCATGTCTTGAAGCCAGCCACAGAGGGTAAACAGTGAGTATCCCTGCAGAACTCTCCTGCCCTATCGGATTCTCTGTCTTTAATTGTTCTTCATCTCTTTCTGTGTATTTTGTCACACTGTCTGTAAACACAGAGTTGGCCAGATGCCTCTTGCTATCCTGTTGTGGGATGAGGTGCCATCCTAGAATTTCATGCCGTGGTTTGTTGTGCCCTTCAAATTTAGGAGACCAGTTACTGCACTGGAGTCAATAATGCAAGTAGGAACACTGTTGCAACTCCTCATGTCCAAGCACTTTTCTCTTCTAAGATAGCAAAGACAATCAGACCAAGTGACTCGTGTCCTTGTGTGCTGTGCAGGCTTGCACTTTGTTGGTCTTAATCCAAATAGACACCTTTTTGTGCCACAAAATTGGGCTTTCTGGGCCCAGGAGAACAACTTCTGTACTCGGGCTGGATCTTTCTACACAGATTGATCCGCTCTGATCTTTGGTTGCATTGTAAGTGTTGCTCTTTACAAAGCCTACCTCTGACTACCTTACTCTCCTGTCCTGTAGCTACATGTAAAATCATTCTTGTTCTTCTTCTTAGACGTTTGAAACTGGCCCAGTTTGACTATGGGAAAAAGTGCTCGGAGATTGCCAGGTTGACAGAGGGCATGTCTGGCCGAGAGATCTCCCAGCTTGCTGTGGCATGGCAGGTAAGTAGGGCTTTCATGATGGGGCTTCTTGGTTAGTTTTCCCTTCCTGTAAGGTTTGAGTGTTTGATGTTGGAGTCTCAGATCTTTTCTCACTTCAGAAGTTTCGGTTTGTCCACACAGTAGTACTAAAATGCTGCTAGCTCTCGAGTGGGTGAATCGAAGGAACGAAACTAACTGGAAAATGGAGCTGGAAAGAGTAGGTACTTCTACATGCGTGGTACCTGTATAGAAATAAGAAATGCAATCACTTTGAGTGCAATTGTTCGTATGCACAACAATCTTAAGCACTTCTCTAATCACATCTTCACCCTAGTTTATCACAGTGGCCAGTTTCTTAGTGGATTGTGTATTTTTATAAACTAACCTACTAATATCAATTTAAGGAATATGCTCCAAATTGTATGTCATGAAACTTGCTCATGTTGGCTTCCTTTCAGGTACTGTAAAAACAAAGTGTAGGGGGGTTTGTTTAGTTTAGCAGTTCACAAACATTTTACAAAGTTTGTACATTTCATTCCTCCTATTACTGGTTTCCCACCTTTTAAGGTACAAAATGTATTTATCCTTTCTAATCCATTTAGCTGCAGTACTCATGAGCTGAGGTCCAGAGCAGCCATCTGAGTGCTCTTAGTTCTTATTTTATTGTTTGTACGTTAGCACACACCTGGATAACTTTACTATGTGAATTTTGTATTACTGAAACTTATTTCAAAATGTATGCTGTCATCTGAAAATGTACATAAAGCTTTATTTATTTTTAATTTGTTTCTATTCTCTATCTCCTTGAAAACATACCAAACTAGTATTGTTGTCAGTTCAGTCAAGAAGCTTAGCAAGATGCTTGACAAGTATGAGATTGGGAGAGAGGTGGTGCATATTGATGGGTTTTAGGTGGGCTGCCTAATTGGTGTCCAATTAGCATGTGTTCAGACACCATTCTGGAGAGCTGACAGGCTGAGGGAAAGACCGGAGTCCTGGGCTGTTCTGCCTTTCGCATTAGATCATGGCTTCACTTTTCCCAACTACAGCTATGCTTTTTGTGGGCTTCTGATTTTGAAACCCAGGATAAAGACCTAGAGCGTGTTTGTCTTAAACTGAGTGACGTGATGTGGGAGAGAAAGCAGACCACAAATTGTCATAGCATTTCTTTTTTTTCTCTTCATTTAGAAGAGAACCCCCTTGCACATGTATGTGAAAGGCTTTGCTGCCAGGCATTTCCTGTAATAAAAACTTGTGATAGATGATCTTTGCTTTTATCAGCTTGGCTTTTTGTCACCACTTATCTCCTAGCTTGTCATTACTCCCTGGGAATGACCTCAGCTTTTATCACTTATCCTTTAAGTGATCTTGAAGGAAGGGAAAGGTGGAGATGACTAGTTCCTCAGTGTTGTTGCCCTGGTCACTTTTTAAAATGTAGTTTATAGTGTCAGAACTATTAACAAGGCTCTAAGTGAAATTGCAGCAGGAGGTTACGCTTCTCTCTGCTGTCATAAAACAGTCAAAGGGCTTTTTAAAAAAAAAAAAAAGATAGTGGGCAAAAATATATTAATTGTTTTGATGTAGAAGCTGCAAGAAGCTTCATCTGTGTCAAAATCAAAGTTGTTGGTGTTCTGGAACAAGGGGCTTCATATTTTATCCCTTGTTGATGAGGAAAGGAAGTGTGATCTGTCACGACGGTGTTAAAATAGCACAGGGTTTTTGCAGCTAGTGACTAGATATGCGAACTTCTGTCCTCAGGGGACAACTGGTGGACACGAGCGCGTTTGTGAAGGCATCCAAAGTGGGGCAATGTTTCTGTATTGAACACTGCCCTGGGAGCTGTCTGCCGGAGCTGTTGATCCTGAGTGCTACCATAGGGTTGTTTCTCAGTCAATGGGTCAAGGAATTTGGCACTGTAACTGACCAGAGCTTTACAGAGGCTGCATTTATGCCAGGTTCGGTCCACTGACTTCTGACTGTGATGGAAATTGTTAACCCCACCTTTGTTTTTGCCTTTATCAGGTATCGAGGGCATGGCATTTCAGTAGCTGTGGTTAAAACCCTCTCTGTAAGGAGGTGTTTAAAGTAATCTTACCCCAAGTTGATCTCTTGAATGGTATTGGTATTTTGGGGCCTGGGTCAGTGCTAACTGCTGTCTTTGTAGCTGATAGAATGCTCTCTCCTGTGAGGGAAGGATTAAGGCTGCAGTTTTGCCAGCATTTCTGGCGGTGTTAGTCCTGCCTTGTATTCCTGCCTCTCTGCTATCCATTCCTTCGTGCTGGTACACCTCTCTGCGCTATGAACTGGGTCAGGGAGCTGATCAGAATTAAAAATAACTCGGGAAGGTAAGTTTAACTGCACGGCTGCACTGTTGTCCTGGCTCGTCAGAGGAGGTGGATCCGGGTAGGCAGGGGCTACGTAAACCAGTGTAACTGCCTCAAGAAAATGCTTGTCAGGCTTTCCTCAGCTGGATGAGACAGCTGTAAGGTGGCTGGCTGTGTACAGGACTGTTAACTCCTGAAGTGTTGAAGCTCCTGTGTGACTGAACTTTTGATTCAGGATGCTGCCTGCCCATGATGGCTGCTGTGGGAAATAACCTGATGTGCGCAGCACCTTTACGAACGCGCATTTGAATTTTAACCAGTTTGCAAGCTGCAGTTTTATCTGCCTTGGGTAAGGAAGCTACAAAAGGGTTTCACTTGAAGATTTAGGGAGTCTTACGTGACTCTAGTTAAGGTGAACAACTGGACTTCCCACTCAGTTCCCTACTTGCAGTTGCTTTTCTCCCCCCTCTCTCCATCAAAAGCGTTATGTCAGGCTAACAGCACAGGCAGGAGGAGTTTGAGATGATGTACACGTTGAGAAGATGAAGGGTGGGAAGAGGCAAGAAAAGGGAAAAACAAGGTATTTCTCTTAACAGTTCTGTTTGATCTTAGTAACACCTTGCAGAGCTGGTAAACAGCAGCTGTCCTGAGCCCTAGTGCTCTTCAGAGGTCCTCAGAGCAGACTTGAAATAACTATGTCTTGAGACATTTAAGCTTCCAACACTTTTCTAGATAGGCTCATCACAACAGTTGCTGGAATGCAGTATGCCTAAGGTCTCTGTTTAATAAATAAATTCAATTGACCCGTTCCATGGGAGATGACAGCACAAAGCCCTAGTGAAAACCACTGGTTGTGAATGCTGGAGCACAGAGCTGGACAGGAGCATTTTGTTTGCCTTTTGTTTTCAGCTATTTTACGTTGTGCCCTGATGTGACTTGGAGCTAATCCTCAAGGTGTAGGCTTAATTGCAACATGCCTGTCAGTTAATTCACCTCAGCTTTGTGTATATATTTTCTTAATTAGTTTATTCCTCCAGCAGTCTTTTGCAGTGTTGCTGTCTGTATGCCTTATACCTCTGTAGACATGTCTTGGAACAAAACCTCAACCGGTGTCTGGCCAACAGGGATGGATGCAGAGGGAGCAGAGTGGCAGGCTTAATCTATGGTGAGGCGTTGCTCTGTTCCCCAGGGTCTGCCCTGCTGCCTCAGGCTGACTGAAGCCTCCCTGCTTGCAGTTCTAGTTCTAACCTCTGTGATGAAACCTAATCAAATCCCTCAGGAAGCACAGGTAGCACCAGGAAAGGCAGTGAGGGATCTGCATTGCTACTCCTCTTTCCATTCCTGAATCTGCCAAAGTGCTGGAGGAAATGAACAGGGTGCACAGAAAGGTATTTATCGTGGACTTGGAGTTTTTGAGATGATAGGGGCCTCATCAGCTCTATTTAGCTTGCCTGGGGCCATCTCCCATGGCCAGAACTGAACCTTGGAGATGGTTTGGGGAAAAGTGATGTTCTGGAGCAGTAGGAGGAGAAACCATCATAGCTGTTGGGTCTTACCCAGAGTAACCTAGAACAGCAGCATATGGCCACAGCGATTTCCCATGAAGATGTGCTTGGAGTGCTACACCAATACTGCTTTTAGCAAACGCTTCTCACCAAACTAGAAGGCTGAGCAATGGCAGCAGCTTTCATAGGCTTAATTCCACTACAAGCTGAGCTTGAAATTGACTGTCATTTACATTCACTGTTGTTTCAGTCTGGCTCAGTTTGTCCTGAATTTACCAAACAGAAAAAATAAGATGCAGAAAAGTGGAAGGTGTAACCTCTAGCACTGGGGAAAATATTGCTGTCTGGCACAGCTAATAGTTTGCATTCTAGAAATCCATTATAATCTCTTCTGCAGAAGACTGAGCATTCTCTTTTGTCCTTGTGCTTTTCCATTCCTCACATCTAATCCTCTAGGAATATAGCATGGATTAGATGCATTTACACACTTAAAAATTCCTTTCAGATTTGTTTATTGTGCAGACTTCCTTAGTTCTGCACACTGTATTAAACACATTGATATGCTTTAGATAAAATGTCAAAAAAGCAACCTCTCACTATTCCAAGTGGTAATCTTTTGGAAATTGTTTTGGCAACACGCAGAGAATTCCCAGGAGTTTTATGTCCTGGTGTTAACAATAAAGGTGAGCTTCCTGTCACTTCTTTGCCTTTTGTGCCATAAATGCCTTTTTGCTCCATGAGCTTTATTTATATTTTAATTTTTTTTAATCATCTGCCTGACCAAGTTATGGGAAGAATTCAATGCTTCTATAGTGGTTTGAGTGAAGGACATAAGTAAGTGGAGAGGAGGGGACTGTGCTTGTGTTTTGCAGGTTTTTTTTGAGCAGGCTCTTTTCATTATCAGTGTGATTCAAAGGATAGAGATTAGTTTGGTCAAGTTAAAATAAACCACGGTTCTTGGCTGAAATGAAACATCACGTAATCCATGCTGGAATTGTCATCTGTGCTCCAGCCCTCTGCTTCCCCCCCGTATACTTGTGTTTTCGGGTTATTTCATAATTGGATTTGAGTTATAAAACATGAATAGTTGTGCTGGAGAAAATGGGTTAAAACTTGTCCACGCAGAAGGCCGAGGTATGAATACAGATGAAGCACAGGGCTGTTTCTGTGAGAGTGCAAGTTACTCCCAGAAGGGACAGCTGCTTCTCCCATTTGCTTTCTTGACAGCTAGGGCCTGAGGCTTTCTATAAATAGAAAGTCATTGAGAAAATCAACAGAGCGTGAACTGCACAGCTTTGCAGGAGTTTCCACCAGTGAATTTACAGCCGATGCGGTGGCAGGGAGGAAGGGAAGGCGTCCTCTGTGTTCTGTGGAGGTACGTAACGCACATCCCAGGAAAGCACTTACTGCATTTTAAAACGCCAGATCCTCCTAGCTGGGGGGCTGCACTGACAAAAGGGTGCTGGCTCCTTTTAGCTTTAA
>WHYT01017131.1:515294-543788 GCA_009806455.1 Tetrax tetrax | reverse complement strand
AAAAAAAAAAAAAAAAAAAAAGAGGGTGGGTGGATTATGGGGGTGAGTGAGAGAGGATGCTTCAACTGAACAGAACCTTTCCACCGTGCCCCTCTTAGGGTGGTGAGAGAGGACGGGTCGTGTGGTGGTACCTGTTGTAGAAACCTTTGTGGCAGCAGCAGGTGATGGGAACAGTGCTCTCCTGGTGTCTGTGGGCAGTTACTGCCTCTTTGTGCTCAGCGTGCCTCCTGCTCTGCTGTTGAATTCAGAGGACAAGTGCCTTTATGCAAAGTGAACTCTCTATTTGCAGACCTGTTTCTCTGCACTCCTTGCCTGTGGCCATTGAAGCGTGAGCATTAGCCTACTTGTCACTTCTGCCGTAAGGAGCGATTACAAAGGTTTTGCACAGGGAAGGATCTGTTTTGATGCTTCTTGCAGTAAAACCAGCGCCTGCCAGCTCTGTGGTTACATGTGGTTTGTGCAGGGAGACCTCTTGTGATCTAACTAGTTCCCCAAAAAGGGCTACCAAAGGCCTGTAGTGGGCTAGCGAGTGCTGGAATGATACTGACTCGTACGACAGCTTCCTCTGGGGTTTGTCTTCTCTCCCGTCTGCATCACTGGACGGTGGGTATATACAATGCTCACTGTGATTTCTTTCTGTGATGCTTTTGCAATAAACCTCATTGCTTGGTATACAATCACAGAATGGTTTGGCTAGGAAGGGACCTTAAAAGATCACCTGGTTTCAACCCCCTGCACTGGCCTGGACACCTTCCACCAGACCAGGTCGCTCAAAGTCCCATCCAGCCTGGCCTGGAACACTTCCAGGGATGGGGCATCCACAGCTGGTCTGGGCAACCTGTGCCAGTGCCTCGCCACCTCCACAGTAAACAATTTCTTCCTTTCCTATAATCTGTCTCCCCTCTCTCAGTTTAAAGCCATTACCCCTTGTCCAACACCCACCCCTGAGGAATGCCACTTGTCACTGGTCTCCATCTGGACATTGAGCCATTAACCATAGCTCTGAGCGCAACCATCCAGCCAATCCCTTATCCACAGAGTGGTCCATCCGTCAAATCCCTGTCTTTCCAATGTAAAGACAAGGCTGTTTTGCACCGTTAATGATTTATGAGCCTATATGTAACGCCTTAGAAGCACACTTCAGCCTGTCATGAGAGCCAAGGTTTATATTCCTAACTGGGATCTTGGGGAATGCCCTGCAGACAGGAGGGCTGGGATGTGACGGTCCGTGATGCGATAGCTCTGCGGAAGAAGAGATGTGGATGGCAGTTTGGGGCTGTTTGAGGCAGGAACAGGGGTGTTAAGCTGGAGGGACTCCCACCCTGATCAGGGTCAAGCTCCCTCGCTAGCATAGCTGTTGAAGGAACCACAGGACTGAGTTGCTTGCAGGAGAACGTGCATGGGGAGTAACCAGATTTAGAAATCTGTAGCTTGGAGCTGCTTTGTTGCCTTGGAGATGGGCTGTACAGCTAGCAGCGCAAGCATCCTTCCTTTCCTTGGGGTACGGCTGCTGGTGTTGTCACCTGCTGAATGCCCATCAGTGGGCTCCTGGCTGTCCTGCGTGTTTGGGCAAAAGTGACAATCCTTTTGCTGCAGCTGAAGAGCACGCAGTCCTGTTTACCCTAAGCTGCCATTGGAAATATGGGCTGTTTGGCAAGGATGCCACATTGCCCACATTCACCCTAGCACTGATGTAGGTTCTCCTGTGTTTAAAACATTTTCTGTTGTGTTGGATGGAGCCATTCCATCACCCTGTGCACTGATTACTCTTTACCTTACTGGCTTCACACATGCAGCACTTTTAAAGCAGGAGTGATATTTAAACAAGCCAGGCGTGACTGCAGCCCAAGTATTCTGGCTGTGTTCAGCATTACGAACTTGCTGCCTTGTCTCTTCTGAATGCGAAGATTTTTTTTTTTTTTTTTTTTTTCTCTCTCAGAAAATCCGGAGGCAGGGCAAAGGTGCGTGTTAGTAGCTCAGAGACAAAGACTTGGGAGTAGCTGTGAGTGTTTCTCTGTGCTTGGGCAGTTGATGTATTTCAGTCCCTGGTACAGCTGCATCAGGGAAAACCTTTCCGACAGCGATATGCCGGATTGCTTTGGGTACCGCTGCTGACTTGGAACAAGACTGGATGTTGTGTGAGGTAGTGTGGGGACAAACACACATGGAGAAGAAAACAAAAGAGAGGGACCAGTCTCAGATCTTCACTGGTCCTAGGAATTACCATCACTAACTTAGATCTCTCTTCTCTTTGCCCCTGCAGGCTGCAGCTTATGCGTCAGAGGACGGTGTTCTTACAGAGGCCATGATCGATGCCCGGGTAGCTGATGCTGTGCAGCAGCACAAACAGAAGATGGAGTGGCTGAAAACGGAGGGCGCTGAAGCGAGCAAAGGGGCTGGCAGCAACCCGCTCCTGCCTTTCCCCAAAGGAACAGCGGTGTGAGAAGTCTGCAGGCTTCAGTCCAGCATGTGTGGGGAAGGGTGTGGGAGAAGGCTGGGAGGGTCTTCTGGGCAAGTGTTTGGTGGAATCATGTGTTGAGAGAAATGTGTCCGTTGGTGCCAAGCAGGGGGTACTGCCTCAGTCTGCCTTTGATTTCATGTTTTTAAAGTGCACCAGGAAAAAAATGGTTTGAATAAGGCAGAAGCAGCTGTATTAAAGGACTCCCTTGCTGAAATACCATTGACTGTGTTAGTGTGTGTGGCCTGTCCTGCTAGAGCCCAGACTCCAAATCCTTTTCAGCTGTTTGTCCAGCATGGCTGGGAGAGAGGTGAGTGGGGTTTGTTTGCTGCTGGCTGCTGCCATCAAGCTGCTCTTGCTGTAGGAGCCTTTTGCTGCATTTCCAGAACAATTAAGAAATGTGCCGTTGTCAAGTCACGAACACAAGCCTATCAGATTGATCAGATGACATTTGTTCTCTCTGGGTGCATGAGACTGGTCAGAAAATCTCTTGGGTTTTTTTGTTTGGGTTTCTTTTTTATTTTTCTGAGTTTGAACTGGATTTGAACTCTGCGCTCTGCTCCAAGTCCCCTCTGTAATGACGCTATGCCAGCGCATTTCCCCGACCCAAATCTGTGCCCTTGAGTACCTTGCTGAGATGTTCTCCTCCGACAGGAACTGACAGCAGCCCCTGCTCTGTCCATTTCGCTGGTGGCTGTTACTGAGCTTTGAGAGATGCGCGCTGACAAAAGCTTGTGAGCACGGGGCCGGAACAGGGCTGGTCACCAGCGTCCTCGGAAGAGGCAGCGTTGTGGGACAGCAGGAAAGAAATCGTTCCTGAGGCTGCGAACCTTCGCTGCCTTGGGCTGCCATCTTCTCTGCAAAGAGTTCTCAGATTTTCCCCTGGATACCAAAGGAGAACTTGAAGATGAAGCCTGCTGCTGAGGAAAGGGAGGAGTTGCTGTGTAAACTCAAACTGCACACTTTTATGTTCTGAATGAATGAAATAAACTCCCATGTCATGTTTTTCCTCCCCTTCAGCCTAGGTGCAGTTGTCCTTTAGTCCACTGATTTACTAGAGGATTAGCTATTCTAGGCTTTCCCCTTCCTATTAACATTTTCTAGAATTATATTTCTGTTAAGCCCTGAGAGATGGAAGGGAGCTAAGCAGAGCCACTTGTCTTAAAAAACCCTTGCTAATAACTTATGTGAGGGAGCAGTCTGATATGTGATTAAAATCTCTAATTGTGACACACACCTTCCAAACTCTTCCTCTCTCTTCCATCATCACCTCCATGAAGCACAGAAGGAGCTGGGGGAGGGGAAGTGCTCTGTCTTGCCCCTGTGCTGTCTGACTGTGCGTTTGCTGGTACTGCTAGCTGGGAGGAGAACCCTGCTGTAAAGCTGTGTGAAAGGCACAGCAGTTGCTGTCTCAGCTGTTTTGTACGGTACCTCCTTCAGATTGCATCAGGTCCGTACATGGAAGCAGAGGGAACGCAGTGCTTGTAATGCAGCTATGATCTGCGCTTCTGTGCTGTGCAGCAGTGATTAATTGCAGGCTCGAGAGAACAATTAGCTGGAAGTAGCCTCTTGCTGTAGCAGAGAAGACAGCGGGAAGCGTAGGCTCCTTGTGTTCTGGTTAATGGGGAACACTGGGAACACAGGTAGCTGACGGACTTTGCCCCTGGTCAGTCTTAGTGCAGCCTGGAACAACTGTAGCTGTTGGGTTCAAAAGTGCTGCTTTTCTCAGTGTCGACACTTCCTTTTTTTATTTCCCCAGGAAATAAAGTTCTCCATCCATTCTCTCACACTTGCATGCCACTCTTCCTTCATTTGCATCATGTGCTGTGAGCTTTTGGAGCGATGAAGCCAGCTGTCTTGTTGAGTCTCAGGCACTATTGCTACCAGCTCTCTACATTCTGCCTTTTAAAAGATCCCAGCTAGGTGATTTCATGCCCTGCTGCCCGCTGAACAGCTGTGCCAGTTGCTGTCGCTGCTGCTCATGTAGAATGCAGGAAAGGAGAAAAAAAAAAGGCCACTTGTCATTGTTCAACTCCTGCCTCATCAAAGATTTAAATACAGGGGTTCTGGCACCTCTGCCATCCTCATCAGTGAGTTGGGCTTGCTGTCTGCTCACAGGATGAGTGATGTCCCTGGGGAGGTGGCACCCAGCTAGCTGTTTGTTAACGCTCCGTGCAGGGATGTGGGATGGCAACCCCAGGCTGAGGTTATCTCCTCTCCCTGACACCAAGTGAGTTATGAGCTCACAGCACTTTGCTAAAACAGTATTTTGTATTGGAGAGCACATCTAAGAGCAGATGATTAGCAAGCCATCCATCACTCCCCATCTTTGCCCCTGCCAGCTGAAACGCCTTCTCTCTGCTTCAACATTGCAGCTGGGAGACAGATTTATAACGTGGTCATCTATCTCTCCTCGGTCCCCATCCATTACAGTATTTACTTTTGAATGTGATGCACTGGGAGGAAAGTTCCACCGTGCAAGTGCAAGGATGAGCGCAGCGCGCATTTTCTCCCCAGTGCGTGTCCCGTGCTGCAGGGCTCAGTATTTTTCTGCCAACCTGTGTTTGTGTTTTGAATGGAGAAGAAACACTCAGATTCTTTATAATCCCTTGTCTGTGGTTGTTTCCATCTTATTGCAACATTATTATTCTCCCTGTATATTTGTTTTTTTTTTTTTTTTTAAGTGGCAAATCTGATTAATTTCTCCAGCCTGTAACGCAAGTCACTGGCCTGCCCTGGGAAGCCTTGCTGCTCCAGGAGGTTCTTTGCTTTGAGAAGCAGCCCGTCTTCTGCAGCCAGTGACTGAGGGGATCTATTGGTGGGATCCTGACAAAAACCTGCCAGAGTTTGCTATTTCCTGCGGGTGGCTTATCTCTGTGTTCACCTGATGTGCAACCTGCCAGGGGGTTCTAGGCACAAGAACACCACAAAAGAAACAAAAGCAAACACAGGAGCTCATACATAGCAAACCCATCTGCAGGTGAAGGGCTGGAAGATGGTGTGACCGCAACAGGAGCAGGGCTTAGTGGTCCCCCCTGCACAACACGGGTGTGTTGTAAGCAGCGAACGGGCGTGTGCGGGCAGTCCAGCTGCCGCGTGGCAGCTTTTGGCAGATAACGCGGCTGTGGGGCAGCACAACCGTGTAACTGCACCACGCGAGGAGCAAGGAGCTCCCCAGTTTGAGGGCTAACTGTAGGTCAGCTGTCCCACGAGAATGTCACAAGCCAAAAATGGCAATAGGAAAGCCTTTCTCCAATGGTTACCTCTCCACCCTGCTTCTCCTGCAACCTCCAGGCCGTCCATGACGCGCATCCCTGAGTCAGTGCTTGCACAGACTCCTGGTGTTCTTCTGCACCTTGTGATTCAGCCAGCATCGCTCACACGGACGTCAGCCGCTCAGGCACTGGGTTAAGGCAAAGTTTCCCCATCTGAGCTGCAGTAGAAGAGAAACCAAAGGACTTCAGCCAACGGGGTACTCATTAAGTGCCACCAGGCTGCTTTTCTCATCATCCCCTCCTACCAAGCACCAACAGCAGAGACTGGGTGCCTGGTGAAGGACAGGTATGGGTCAGATCTTGCTTTGAATGACCTGGGACAGTGCATCCTTACTGGCTGGTTTTCCTTCTCTTTCCTCTGACTCCTCGAGGTAGCACAGCCATACCAAATCTTGGTGATACTGTCTGACACACAGCATCTCCTGGAATGAAGCTCTAGCAGCTTTAACAGGCTAAAATTATTATTTCATCAGATATGCAAAGGGGAGCAGTGCATGGGTAGCTCAGAGAAGTCCCCAGGCAGTTCTCCAGCTCTTGCCCTGTCTCTAATTGTTCTCACCTCAGCAGAAGTCAGATCATCTGTCTGTTGTTGACCATTTTTACCCCCCCCCCCCACAATTTGATATTCCGGTACCTGCAACTATCGCTCAGTTCCATGACAACAGCTCCCTGCCTTGCTGCCTGGGTGGTTTTTTCTTCTCTCTCCTGCTGCTGTGGGTTTTATTCTTGTTGTGGGGGTTTCTTTGCTTGGGTGTTAGGGTTTTTTTATGGCTGCTCTGCTTTCACGTGGTGTCTCCACCAAACCTGAGTAAGATGTGCCCGGATCTGCCTAGACTTGTAGTACAACTGGTGCATCAGCATCTTTGCGCACAAGGACTGGATTCCCACTCAGTGTCAGACTGGCTGTTTTTATACGCGTGGTCCTGTTCCGGGAGAGAAAAGAGCAGAATGAAGAATGTTAATGGTTCATGGTGGCAGGTTTCTGTACTGCTGGAATGGGAAATGAGCACCCCTCTCCTCCATGCCAAAGCCTGGGGTTTCCTCCACCCTGCCTTCCTTGCTTGCCCTTGCAAGCTTAGCTTGCACCCAGAATTTGGTTTTAACAGTAAAATATTTATCTTTTAAAATCAGTTTTGTACCTTAGAACTTCCCTGTGTTTTCAGGGAATGGGAAACAAGCTAAAATCTGGGACAGTGTCCTGTGATGTCTTCCCAGGTCAAGGCTGGGCGCAGCTTTTCCCACACCACTCAAGCCGTGTTTGCGGTTCCTCCTCCCTTAAACCCCTGCCCGTGAGCTGGTGACCTTCTCGCCCGCAGTGCCCCGTGCCAGGCCCCCAGCCTGCAACCCCAGGAGCATCACTTGGTTCAAAGGGTTGGAAAAACCACTCAGATGCAAAACATGCAAAAAACTATTTTACTGACAAACAGCAAAGGACGGGCTTAGTTCCAGGAGCTGAACGGGTTGCCTACTGTACAAACAGATTACTGAAAGGGAAGGAATGGCTGGAATACACTCATTCACTGACCCAAATAAAATCACAGTGTGCTTTTTCTATTGCCTCCCCACCCCAAGCTCGCTGCGCCCTTCCGCTGCTCCCCTTCGCTTCAGCACAGCCTTGCCACCGCCCCCAGCACGGCCACTGGAGAACGCAAACTGCAGGTGACATTTGCCTGTGCAAGTGTATTTAATAAAAAAATTAGCCATTATTGCTTTTCAACCACAGTAGAGATGATTCTGTGATTAGACTCAGAGCAGAGTGTAATCTATCTCCCCATTAGTATCAAGGTGTGCTGTACCTCTTCCTGTCCGATGCATGCAAAACTGGTTTGAGTGCAGAAAAAAAAAGAAAAAAAAGAAGGATTAACAATCAGGGAAAACAGCACACCAAGTTTTGTTCTTGTGTTCTCACTGCAGAGCACTACTGGGAAAAAAAAAAATAATCTTCCTAACCTGTGTGCTCTGTCCTGCAAGGGTTTCCACCGCCTTCGTCGGCGTGAGCTGAGGGTGCTTGGCACCGCGCAGGCCCGAGCTGTCCTCCCGGTGTTACCGCTCCGTGGAAATCCCAGGGCTCCGTTTGAAGAGGGGACACAAACAAGTGACTCCCGTGGAAAAGACATGAGTGTGAACAAATGGGAGGTACTAGAGAAGAGGGACAGGCGTTGTGCAGTGAACACGTGGTGGCACACACGGGTATAAACACGCCAATGCACACACACAGAACTGGACCAGTGTCCTGAGAGCCCAGCCAGGAGGCAGCGAACTGGCAGCCCAGCTCCCTGCTGAGCTCCTCCTTACTCCTGCCCGCGTTTCCTGCTCCTCTGCTTCCTTCTCTCTTGCCCCAACAGCCCACTTGTGTGGAGGTTACAGGCCTGGTTTTTGTTGGGTTTTTTGGGTTTTTTTTCTCCTTCAGTAACTTCACTTTCTTCTTTGTGCTCTCCTGGGCACCGCAGCCAGCTTATGCTCTACTAATAGAATTTCTACTCTTTCACACCCAGCGGTGCTCTGTGAGCACCTGTTGGCTGTTTCTGCCTTCAAAGCCCCCGAACGCAGAAGAGGCCTTCACTACTTCCTTGTTCACCCCAACACTCTCCATCAGTGCTGCACTGAATGTTAAACCGCTGCTGTGAAGCTGTCCTGAAGTGAAATCTGAAATGGGACCGAGGTTTCCCGCATCATTTATCGCCTGCAAGCCTCCAGCCTTCGTACAAGGGAAGGTGAAGGGTGAACATTGCCCTCCCTTTTCCGAGGGAGCCGGTACACATGAGACGTTTCCTTCACAACGTGCTTTGTCCCGAGCTGGGGAATGACAGCAGATGAGGGCTTCCGTTGCTGGCTTCTCAGGGCTTTCTCTTGCCTGGGCTCGCCTAGACCTTATCCAAGGTAAGCAACGGCTACTGATGTTTGTGTTTGCTCTCTATCAGCTCTTGGTCTCTCACAAAGCCAGTGGGCTTCAGCTCACCTGACACCATTTGCATGGTATTATTTTTTTTCCAGAGAATGGTTGAGGTTGGAAGGGGCCTCTGGAAGTCATCGGGTCCAACCCCCTTTCTCAAGCCAGGCCACCCAGAGCCGGCTGCCCAAGACCACGTCCAGTTGGCTTTTGACTGTCTCCCAGGACAGAGACTCCACAACTTCTCTGGCAACCTGTCCCGGTGCCTGGTCACTCTCACAGTAAAAAAGTCTTTCCCGATGTTCAGACAGATCCTCCTGTGTTTCAGTCTGTGCCCTTTGCCTCTGGTCCGGTCACTGGACACCACTGAAAGGAGCCTGGCTTGGTCTTCTTTGCACCTTTCCTTCAGGTATTTGTATACATTTATTCTCCCGAGCTTTCTCTTCTCTAGACTGGATAGTCCCAGCTCTCTCAGGCTTTCCTCGTAGGAGAGATGCTCCAGTCCTGTAATCATCTAAGTGACTCTTTTTAGTACCCCTTTATCAGGGATTCTCTTCTCCCAGCTGAGTGCCACTGGAAAATGAGGTAGAGTAGCAGTGAGAGTAACTAAAACCACCCCACTGTGCTGTGGATGCCTGGAACGTGCACTCTGGGCTCTCTTCTGCTCTGTTACTGTTCATTGCATGTCCCTCGCTGGCTCAAGGGCCAGCTGAGCAGTCAGAGGGCACGGTGGATGGATGGCTGGTGTCACCTTCCCAAACTGTCCCTCAAAGGGGAAGGGTCCTTTGCATTGTGTTGGAGCAGGAGGCCAAAGAAGGCATGGGTGGGTCTGCTCTGGGCTACACTTGAAATCCCACGTGTGGTGGCTTTGGGCTCTTCCTTCCGTCTCATTCCTGAAGCTATGTGCAGCTCTGCTTGCCCTTCCCTCGCAGGCACCTCCTGTACCTACGGTGACTTTGGCCTCCAGTCATTTCTTCTTTCCCCACGCCCATCCTGTTGTGAGCAACTGAATGCGGTGGAAGGACAGAGGCCAGATAGGAGATAACCAGCTTGGCATGCCTGGTCTTCAAAGTGTGGCTCTCTTGAGAAGAAAGAAGGTGCTAAGAACAGAACGGAGGTTGACACAGAATGGGTTTGGCTTTACGTTGCCTTCAGGGATCTCACCGAGGGGCGAGGGGTTTATTCAGCAGTGCTGACAAGTGGCTGCTTGAATTCAAAAAGGAGCTACTGGTTGCTACAATGGATTTCACAAGCCTCTGCTTTTCTCCACCTGTCTTTCCATGCCTCTCCTTTGCAACAGATCCCAGACACCAGCACGCACCCGTTGGGTGTGCAGGCAGCCAAACCCAGGCTCCTCACACCGAAAACGTGGAAGAATGTTCCCAGCACCAACCCCAGCTCTGGAGAATTGGCACATACAGTTTGAAGTTCTGTCTCTGCTCTATAAATAGCCCCTCCTGATCCGGCACAAAATTCCCCCTGCTATCTAATTCTGCAGAAGCCTCCCTCAAAGCATCTGGCGGATGAGCGCTAAGACATGGTGCACACTTCCCACGCCTTTGTCCCTACAGAGCTGCCGCTACAGCCACAGCTGCCAGCTGTGAGCTCTGCAACCCCATCTTTTCTCTTCCACAGGCTCTGGCCAGCATCTTGCCCAGCCCTGCCCTTGTTGTGTCAACTCCCTGATGCCAAAGTCACTTTCTCCCAGCTGAACCCTTTCTGTTTCGGGTTGTTGCTGGGTATTGTTGTTTTGATCTGTGAGGGTTTGTTGTTTGTATTTTTTTGTGTGTGAAGACTGGATCAGAGGCAAGAGAACAACAAACAAGTCAACACTGGTACATCTCAGACAATTAAACAAGGAGAAGACACCCCCACAACCAGACAAAAGCAGAACGAACACATGCACAGGAGAAGAAGACAGTGCAAGGCAGACTTCACAGACAACCGAGCTGCGAGCGACAGTAGCAACCTCACTTGGGACAGCAGAACAAGAGACCACGAAGTCAGACACTGTTGGTACGGCTCACACCTGGAGCAGGATCGGCTGAGGGGATGGGACAGGGACAAGAGTGCTGATGTCGAGCAGAGAGAGAGCGGGTGCTGCCTGGGGCACATGACACCGTGCTGGGGTTTTGCAATGATCAAACCACAGCTGCCTCTTCTACCTTCTGCTTCCCTGTGGGGCCTGTCAGCTCCTTGCCCAAGCAGGAGCCACGGCAGACGCTTGGCTGGTGGGAACCACTGCCGCCTTTCGCACCACGGCGCGGGTTAAATGGCAGGGGGACCTGGGCTGCTGCTGTGCAGGGAGCTCTCACCGCTGCAGCCGTACTCGCTGTGCGGGTTATCCAGCCCCAGCCACAGGCACGTTCTGGTCTCCGTCACGCAGGGTCAAACCAACAGGAACCTCCTAGGATCACACCAGGAATCTGACCTTGTGTCTCCTTAAACTGGCTGCTCGAAATCACCCGTGCACAGCAGGTGCACCACATCTCTCAGGTGAGGACCAGGACCTGACCCTGCTGCGTAGGAAGGACCTTCACCCTTTATTTATTACAGAGGAGAATCAAAAGTCCTGGTCAGTTCCCCAGAAATAATCCCATAGTTTAGTGTGTGCTGGGACAAACCTTGCTCTATGAGGGTGTTTCTCATTTCCTTGGCTTTAAGACCAATTAATTACTCCCAGTAAATTTAATTGCACTGAAAGTATTTTTGTTTTGTTTTTTTACTAAGTGTAAATAAGAGATAGGCTCAAGGTAATGGCTGCAGCCACAGCAGATTAAAAAAAATAATCTGTTCTTAAACAATGGGAATATATATCATGTAGATTTTTTTTTTTCCTATTTCCTTCTGAAATTCTGGTGTGGAGCAGACTTAATCGATGTGAGCCATCACTCCACAACAGTTGTGAGCTTCATATTTAACGATATTTCAACTAAGATCTGTTGCTAGAGCACGGCAGAAACAGACTTTCAATTCAGTCTGAGTTTAGGTCACTGCCTTGATCTTTCTTGTGAGAGGCACCAAGTAGAAAGATTATTTAAAGTAGTTTATTTATCCCGCATAACTGGTTCCCTATTTGTCCTTGTCATGATGGAATTTTCTCCCCTGCAAAACGCTGTCCCATCTGCAGCCATGTCCATGACCTGTACCTGGTTTATAACACAGTGCCTAATCTCCGCTGCCGTTGAGCGTGTGCCATCACACAAGGGCAAGCAGAACGGCTGCTTGGCCAGCTCTGCTCTGCCACGGTGTGAGTAACGCTCCATCGAAGTGAGCGTCTCACGCCTCTGGAGGGTGAGCCCCTACGGTCAAACGCACCCGGCTCCTCCAGAGAGGGAGGCTGCAAAGCCGCGTGGCTCAGAAATGGGCTGCTGAAGAAAAAGTCATCCTTCAGGTATCAACAAGTGGCTGCAGCCATCACACCCAGAGGAATTCCTGAATGACAGTCAAGCAGACAGACGTAAGTACAGACCGGGCAATTATTTGGGCCCTGACAGAAACTGGGGCTCCAAGACAAGAGGGGCTAGGGAACAGCAGAGGTGGGGATGGCAGAGAACAGGCACGTTCAGCTCTTGGTCAGCTTTGGGGCTTGGAAATAACTGAACTGATCCTGGGCATAGGAAACAATCGGGAAAAAAAACCCCAAGATATGGAGCTGGAGTGGGGCGGAAAAGAGCGGGGAGTGATGGTGTCCTTTTCCCTTCCCAGACACTGCAATCAAACAATAGGAGGCCACTGACAGTGTCAAGGAATCCATAGAAGAAAACATCAATTTCTGAACATATTTTTTTGATTATACTTTTGTTCTGGATGTTTTCCTCATTTAAGCACAAGCCCACTCAATACAAAAAGAGGAATGAAAGAAAAATGACTGGGATTCAGGGCTCTCACCTTCACATCTTGGGGCCAGCAGCTCCCTCCCTTATTCTTCTCAATAAAAATCTCAGGGCTACTGCTGACTGCTGCCCAGCATGTGCAAAAGCAATGGACTCTGGGCATTTTTGCTTCTCTCCCCCAACAGAACACGACTGCTACAGGAATGAGATCCCACTGAGCTGTCTAGGTGCACGCTGGCTTTGTCAAGCAACGCTCTTTCAGGCAGCTCTGACTGGAAGTGCAGGAGGTCTCTGGCTGTGGAGGTTTCAGACACTGGAAGCCCACACCTAAGCTGCAACCAGGGGAAGCAAAGGCAAAACCACGTTAGAGCATCCTCCTACTTTGATTCAACCCGTTACTGGGACATTTGGCTCTGTAGCTGAGTTTGGCTTCAGGTGTCTCCATGTTCCTCCAGCCAAGCCCAGCCTGTGCTGCAGCGCTGTTTCAGCTTGGAGCGGGAACACGACACGATCGGTGGCTGTTCATGTGCAGGAAGAGTGAGACCGAACAGGTCCCACTCACTGCATCGTCAGTGTTTCTAGGGGATTATTAACCAGGGCCTCAGGCTCGCCCCCTAAGAGGGGCAGAGCAGCTCCTTCCTCCCAGGGAAGGGGTGGGTGGTGTTTATGCAGCGGAGGGGTACGGTCAGGGCACAAGTCAGATCTACCACCATTCAACTCAGCACGCTTCTCCCCGCACGTCAGCAGCGACTCCTCTCCAGCATCACTGAAAACTAACAGCACTGCCCTCAGCACAGTGCCACCGCGGTCACAGCGGTGTAAACCAGGCAGCACCAGCCCCGCTAACTGGGGCTTCCAGTACCGTTCCCCTGCTACGAAGATTTCCTGGATTGCTTAAGGCAGGTTTCAGTGTACAGCAATGCAAAGAACAAATCTGTTATCTATTCCCAGGACTGACTTCCCCCACAGCAACTCCCACAACCATGAACCAAAGCAAAAGCGACACCGTGCCTTCAGCACCAACTGGCAGCAGTCCCCATCCAAACCTGTGACCAGCCAAGCCATTCTAGCAACGAAAGGAACACAGCAGAGCAAAATCAAGCCAAAGAACCAAAGAAATGGGGGACTCGAGCTCTTGGATGAGAAACTCTGCATCTTCTTCATGTTGTCCCACCTCCATACCCTTGGCCAACATTCCCCAAAGGTAGCTGGATGTGCAGGACAGCCGTGAATGCCAGGAAAAGGGGGTTGAAAGTATAATGCAAATCTCTTTTTTCTCTTTTTTTTTTGTTTTTGTTTGTCTGCTTTTTACATATATACACAAGTCTGAAAATAAAATGTGGAACACAGTGCAATGTCTTGGCTGCGTAGCATCCAGGACTGGCTTAGTTGTGCATCATGGTGTGCCACAGGGACACACAGGATGGGTAAGTAAAATTGTGTCCTCAGCTGGCTTCCATAGAGGAGCAAACTAGTAGCTGTTCCCTTGGAAGAAAAGCAAAGTCCTTTTTAAAACCTCACTGCAGTCTCTGGAGGGGAAGGCATTCCTCAGAGGTGCCGTGGGCTGGGGTGCCCATTATGGTACAGCTTCTGTTTGATGTGCACCATGTTCCCAGTCGCCTCCTCGTACTGCCTGTGATGACGTTTTCTGAACTCCTTTAAGTTACAAAACTTTGGAATCCAAGACCAGGAATTGTCTGGAAGGCAGAAAGGAGAAGAAAGATTAAATACTACAGGAATGGTGGGACCCATGTTCTCCTGCCTTTCATAGCCTTGTTCCTGGCCTGCCCCCCAGAAATCAGGCACCAGTTATGGCCTTGGCAAGGCCATCCTTGGGGGTCCCCTTCAGACCACTCTTGTTCCCCAGCCAGACCATTCCTTGGCTGTAGCCACAGCCCTGCCCACTCCTCTCCCAGCTGCGCACCAGCCTGTGCCCTGACCCAACCACCAGCCACCCACCCCTCAGCCATGGCCCTGGGCAGGCAGCAGAGCCCACCTCGGCTGTGCCCGCTGGAGGAACCGCTTGTTTTGGGACAGGCATGGGTGGGCTGTGCTGGCCCATCATGACAGTGGGAGTTAGAAGAAGCAGAGTCCAGCTTTCTACCCTTGGCAGGAACCCACGCCTCGTGACGAGCCCTGTCCTCCAGCCCTCTTTGTGCTTTACTCACACACCCAACGTCGGGCGAACAGGATGGGCAAGATTTAGCAGAGGCAGGAACCTCACGCTGAGCTCTGCGAAACTCTAGCAGGGAGCTGCTCTGGGGACCAAGCTGCCAGGGAAACAGCAGCACACTGCTGCTGAATAATTAGCATCCCTGGTCAATCCTGGTTTTTTCTGAAACATTGTCCAATTTCACCCAACATCAGCACAAGCCCCTTTCTGCCCTGCAGCTGGTGCAGGCTGGACAGCATCATTTTTTAGCCAGTGTTCCAGCTCTCGGCCCATGAACCTTTGCCTGTAGCAATGCTTCAGCTGCCACTCAGTTTTATGAGCGCTCTGGCTTGTTCCACCCAGAAATACACAGCCCAGCCCCACAAAGGAGAAGTTGAAAGTACAAAGTTGAACTATTGCAACAAGCACGAGGTGCTGTGTGACTGCAGCTACTGTGAGGCGCTCTCTGATGTCTGAGTTTCCATAGGATATTTGCTATTTTAAGAACTCTCTTCCATCAGGAAGGAGCTATAGGTTATCCTAATAGACCAGAATTTAAGCTGATCAGGACACAATGTGACATTGAGTCATTGCTGAGTGGTACTCCTGTATTTCAGGGAGGGCTCTACGTTCTGTACCCACACAGTGTCTGTATGACCCCTACCCCTCTCGTCACAAGCATCATTTCTGTCTTCAGAAGGAAATTTTAGCTTAGGTACTCATTCAACAAGGAAATAGGGATCCTTGCTGCTTATTGCCTTTACAATTCCTAGATTTGCATAGTTGATTTGAATGAATAGGAAATACCTAAAAGCGCAACGTTCATTATTTTGCTCTGAATTCCCCGGTAATTGTTCAGCCTGTCCTTAGTGAAACGTACTCAGCACCGCACAGAAGCCCAGTTTGCTCTTTGGACAGAACAGTCCAAGGCATGTAAAAACCTCTGCTGGAAAGAGACGTGATGTCCCATTGCACAGTACACACTGGAACCCTCACAGATCAGATGAGGAGAGCTTCCAGGGTCTCTTCTCCCACACATTCAACGGTGAGGACTCGGGGTTGTGAACAGAGCCGGGATCCGTGCAAGCACACAGCTGTGCAACAACCAGCCCGGTTTAAGAGCAGACCAGTCCTGTGCTACCAGTGCAACACCACTAAGATGGCACTAAGGAACAGTATCTCAGGCCAGAGGGGAGGTCAGCTGTCTGCAACGTGAAAGGAGCACTGCCAGTGGGGTTGCCAAGGCAAGAAAAAGCTGGGTGCAAAGTAATCCTGCATTTTCTGAAAAGATGTATCCGTACAGTCTATTGCACTATTGGCCATCCCTTTCTTAAAGCCTTAGAACATGCATTCACTGGGAGAAAAAAAAAAAAGAAAAAAGATAATTTGGTTTAAATACTAAATTAATTACTAAAAATAAAAACCTATGCAGTGTCCATTCACAGAAGGTAGGTTAGATGGCGACACCATGCCTACGGCTCCCAGCTCCGTAAGAAAAGGCAGCAGCTCTGAAGAGCAGCGTTGCTGTACTCCCCAGCATCTCGCCCAAGGACAGCTCTTGCCAGCCCTGCTGACTCCAGGGGCACCGAGGAGATCACAGCCGCGGCGGGGCTGGTAAAACCAGGTGTCATGGCCTCAGCCTTGGCTCGGTACCTTAGATCTCACGGGAAACCCTGACAATTGGCCTTCTGCTTGGGAAATAACAGCAATGCAGCCCCCAGAGAGTCCTGATTCAGAAACTGCTCTGGGGCTGCTGCGCATTTGGAAAGACTGATGAGAAATTAATATCATTTTGATCTCAGTTTTTAGAGAGAGTCCACTTCCCTAATTAGAATTTCTTACAGGTTTACAGATAAATCTTTCTCTTGCTTGCTCTCCTTTTCCTCTGAGTTGTAATTTCACAGACACCATCAGTCAGAGTGAGAGAGACTGAGATTTATAGGGACACTGTTATGGAATTTCAAATCATTCACTATTTTAAATAGTTTTTCTGTCTTTCTTCCCCTCCAACAATTAAAGTGCATGGGATGTCCATGCCGAGAGAGCAAGAGGGGCAGAGAGGGTCTCTGAAGGAGAGGAGTGCCTGTTGGTCATTCTCGGGCTGTTAGTTCAGGATGCTGAGCTAACTGGTCCAAAGGCTAACTGGTATGGCTAACACTTCTCCCTGTGGGGCTGATGTCACTACTGAAAAAAGAATTGACACATCTGGAACAGCAATGAGGACAGGGAAACCTCAGCTGCTACATCCCTCGCACAACACAGAAATGTCTGTCATCATCATCACCTTGTCACAGGTTTACACAAACAACGAGAGGCTGCACTCCATCAGCATGTGCCTGGCTGCAAATTATATGCACAGAAAAATCCAGATTTCAGGGAAGTTTTGTCTGGCCTGAAGGCATTCTGCCCACATGTGCGGACATACAATCACCATCTGCCAGCCTGCCTACGGGTAAAGGTGTTGCTTTCTATCAAACGCCCCTTTGCACCAACACTTCACACTTTCCAGAGCAGAGCCCTCAAGGCCAGGATCCTCAGCTGGCTATTTCCGCGGGAACGTTCCTCCCTGTATAGGGAGGAAGGGAAAAGGGAGCCCATCAGGCTGCACTTACCATACCGTCGGCTGGTTCTCCAGGCTCGCACCGCGTAATGGAGAACCCCGTCCATCCACACCAGAAACCAGCTTATACAAAAGCCCAGCAAAAGTCCCAGCATCAGATCAATCTCTTGCTTGGTTACATTGTCAGTCACAAAGTAATTCTCCGAGGAGTCCACCACTGACTGGTCCCCGTCATACGGGATAACATAATGGACATGATGCCTGTTGCAGGGAACAGAAACAGGGAAAAGCATCAGTGGAGAAGAGCGGAATACGTTTTCCATCCAGCGCCTGCTCTTGTGGCCAGGGGCTGGTTTAACACCATTCCTTCCAGTTCCTACCAACATCTCTGAGAGCAGAAGTGCTGCCTCGGCTTTTTGTGCTTACGTGAGCAGAGGAATTGGCAGCGAGCGAGGCAGAAAAGCACAGAAACCTGAACCCATGCCTGGAGCTCATGTCGCATTCCTGACACAGGCTCTCTGTGCCTAAGTTCATCATCTGTAAAACCAAAGATAATATTAAGGACAGCGTGAGGTTGGAGTGGTCACCCCCCAGGGACGCAAAGGGCACCGCCGCGTCCGTGTTCGCAGGCAGAGGTCAGTAACACTTTGCTCCCGCGGGTACACACGGCCCGAGAGCGCAGCTCTGCAAGTGCATCCACAACACACTGCCTCACCGGAGTCGGAAAAGTCCTCTGCTGCGCAGTGCCGCCCGTGCTAGCAGCTCCACGGCACGGCTCCAGAGGTGTGCTGCTTCGCTCAGTAAAATGAGAATTGTGTCTTTCACATATTAGACCAGAGCATGTTTACAGCCATGGAGGAAGTACTGGAAAGTGTGCCTTGAATTCATCCTCAGACAGCAGATGGCAGAGACCCTGCAGCACATTCCTCCTGGAAAAGCCACGCGAGCTCTAAAACCATCTCAGGCTCCCTTACTGCCTGCCTGTCCTCAAACAGCACAGCACAGGCGTGTGGCACATGCCCTGCACAGCAGCATGCAGTGGGGAGGGCTGCTGTGCCACAAGCTGCCGCTCTCCTCGGAGGGAAAGCACGGATCCTGGAGCTTTCGGAGCCTTCGGTCTCTCTAGGGGGCTCTGGAGAGGCTGGCCCCGTACCTTATGCCAGAAGGGCGCTTGGGTTCATTTGTGCAAGGAGATGGTAGAGACAAAGCTTGGGATGAAGTGCTTGAGAGCTCCCGGTAACTTGGAAAAGAAGGAAAATGGCAGGGATGGAGTGAGGGAGTGGTAGAGTAGAAATAGAAGGCAGGTCCTTGAGGGTGAATGGGAGGGGACCAGCTGTGACAGGTGAGGTGAGCATGTGGGACAGGAGGATCCCAGGTGACAGGGGATGCAGGATGCGAAGCAAAACTGGAAGCAAGCTGCTCTGGAGCCCCTGAATCTGCTTTGCATGGCTCGCAACCTTCCCTGAGAGCAGCCAGGAGCCATGAGGCTGCCCAGGCTCTGCACTCAGCCATCCTGCCTCCTCCCACTGCCCGATTTAGAGGCAGGCACTGCCTGGGCAGGAGCCAGGAGAGGCAGGAATGGCCACCCAGCCATGGTGAGGTGTGCTCAGTAGCCCCCCGTGCCTGCCAGCACTGCTACGGTTTAGCTGCAAGTGTCAGACCACCACAACCGTCCTGCCACCGTGGCACAGATGCATCAGCAGTGCTCCCAGCTCAAGACCGGGGCACAATTGCATGGGGTCTCTCCAGCGTTGCCCACTGCCACCCCCAGCAGCCTCACCTACACTCACATCCTTCCCACATCCACGGACCCAGCCCTGCTCCCACATGCAGGAGAGGAGGCAATCGCTGAAGGCCTCTGAATATGCATGAGGTGCAGGTTGCTCAATAATCACGCCTGAGAAACGTCCAAATATTTACACAAACAAACCTCCACTCAGAGGAACCTACCGAAAACAGCCCTAATCTCAGCAATGACTTAATGGAGACCGCCTGCACCAGAGGCTCCAGCTCCTGGCAGATCAAGGCACGTAGGGCTGGCGTACAACCCGGTGCCGCAGCGTGGGGCAGGGTGGCAAAGGCTGGGTGGATGGGAAGCCCACCTAGCCAGGCTGTCTAGTACAGAGATGGTTTTCCCTCATTTGGCTTGGGAAAACCCAGGGGGCAGAGGGTGCCTGAGGGAGGGCTCTTATTCGTGAATGGAAGGGCTCCCGTTAATTTCATGGACACAGCCCCTCTGCAGGAGGGGAAGAGGCAAGCCTCACGCATACCTCCCATGTGCCATGCTTCCCCAGTGACCACCTGGGATACCTGGCAGGTCCTTAATTTTGCTTCTTGCAGTACAGAAACAGCCTAAAAGCCGAGTCCACAAAGATCTCCAGAAACCTAGACTCATTGAAACGATCCAGAGCTCGAGTGCTTTAGCAGGAGCTGGTGTGCACCCCCTCTGCATCGCTGTGTCACAACCCACAAGGCCATCTAAAGCCTCCTCACACAAAGCATCACTAACCAGCCATCTTTGGGTTTGAGAGAAGCAAAACTTCTCAGATACATCAAGGACGACCCGTTCCTAGGAAGGGTCAACACGAGATGGTTTTCAGCCATGTACCAGAAGAGAGTCGGAGTACACTCCTCCCACTGCCAAGCCTCCCCCAGTACTCAGGAGCAGGGATGTGCCTGCAGCACTCACATATGTGCACACACACACACACACACACACATGCAGCGCGCTCAACACTGTAGTAACATGGGACACGGCACTCCTCACACACTTCACGAGAGGTTTCTCTTACCACACAGTCAGTCTGCTTTCTTCACAGCTCTTGTTCTCTGCTTGCAGGACACTGAGGGAAGGGACACAGTCACCTCTTCCCTGCCTCATCCCTCTCGCAGGCTGACTCTGCACGCTGCAGTGGGATCTCCTCCAGCTCTCCTTTGGTCATCACTGGGCTGAGCAGTGGCAGCAGTAAGGGCCTGACACTCCGTTCGTGTTTGCAGCTCCCTTGCCATGTGGAGGGGATTGCCCCCAAAGCCCAGTGATTTCAGAGTCCAGACTCAGAGATGAAGCCCCTGTGTTCCTACCCTGTAGCTTCCACAAAAATCACAGAATCACAGAATGGTAGAGGTTGGAAAGGACTTCTGGAGGTCATCTGGTCCAACCTCCTGCTCAGGCAGGGCCACCCAGGGCCAGCTGCCCAGGACCATGTTCAGACGGCTTTTAAATATCGCCAGGGAGTGAGACCACAACCTCTCTCAGCAACCTGTCCCAGTGCCCAGCCACCCTTGCAGTGAGAAAGTGCTTCCTGATGTTCAAGCAGAACCTCCTGCGTTTCAGTTTGTGCCCACTGCCTCTGGTCCTGGCCCTGCCTTCTTCATACCCCCCTTCATGTGTTTGTATACATTGATAGGATTGCTCCTGAGCCTTCTCTTCTCCAGGCTGCAGAGCGCAATGAGTCCAGGTCTGTAGGTCATTTGGATGGAGTGGGGCAGACAAACAGACAGCGTAACTGGCTCTGGGGTGCAACTGAAGTTGGTAACAACTATTTCCAACACAACCTCTCCAGTGTGACTCCACCAACATCTCTGCATGCCCATGAGCTATAAGGTGCGTCTCAGTCAGACAACAGAGGGAAGGAGCTCCAAGAAGGGATGGCTGGTTGACCCTTTCTCACTGTTCCTGTGTGGGCTGGGCACACAAAGTGACCGTGGGCTTCCAGCAGCCCATAAGGAGGGAGTCAGTCCTCACAGCATCCCTGTGCCAGCCCTTTGCCTCTACAGCCTTAAGTGCTGTGGGACGGTAGTGCCCAGGGGAGAAAGGAGTCAGTCCTGTTGTACGGGGAGCCACCAAGAAGTCTAAAGGAGATTCATAGGAGGCAAGATTAAATAGAGAGCAAAACCCTTGACCTGCCTGGATTTGGCAACTTAATTTTCCAAGAGTCCTAAATCAAAGTTGGATCCCAGGTACAAATTTCCCTAAAATAAAAGCCTCCTGTCACTAAAGTACCCTAGGAAAGCACCTCAGGCCCTGCACTTTGGGGAGCCTTGGGTTACCAGAGCAGTTCTATGCAGTGGAGATGCCAATGCTAGGTTTCCACTGTGCAGAGTTTTCTGGAAAGGCTCAGGGAAGATTATTTTTTCCTGCTGGTGCAACAGTTGGGAGATCTGGGCTGCAGGGGTTTGTAAGCTTTATTTTAGTGTAACAGGATAGAGTGGTGCCACTGAGACGGGGAGGAGACCAGGGACAGACCACCAGAAGTTTTCTGTTGCAGCTCAAGCCCTTGGGGATGTCACAGGAGTGATTCAGAGGCACGGGCACATCAGCACAGCTTGTCATTAATAGTGTGCAGAGGTCCAGGGTCCCCACCACCTATCCAGGGAACTGGAAACTGGAACATGGCCTGGATGGCTCTAGGGGCTGGATCCAGTGAGGGAACACATCACCTTTAAGCTGAGGACAATATGGGCACAGCAAGCCACCACCAGCTCCATGCCAGCGCGCTGACAGGGAGGGGAGCGGTGCTGGAGGCCAGGTTCTGTCAGGGCAGCTCATCAGAGCAAATACTTCTGGCCAAATCTTGTTTTCAGAAACACGTCTGTCCAGGGGCTGACACAGCCCTCCAGCCAGCACCCGTTTCACCAACCAAAGACCTTTGGGAAGAGACAAAAATCTCTTTCAGCCTTGCATCACCTTAGCCAGCAGCTAGACAACCGACACGGGTGTGAGGACAGTGCGGTTCACAGCATCCTCAGCTGTGACAGCTGTCACAAAGTGCGTGTGGTCCTCAAAAGGTAAACCCATGTCCTGACCACACTTCTTTACAAGAAAATGATGTAGCAAACAACCCGAGGGTCATACACAGTTCAAGCTGCTATCCATTTTCACCACAGATCCAGGCCAAATTATTCCAACTAAGTTCATCATGCGCCACCTCCTTTCGTGTGCCATGCACTTGCAGCCACATCTAACGACCCTGCTCCACCCTTGATGCAAAGGAGCTTCCACATGAAGCAGATATAATTGTAGGAAAAGAAATATAACCACATTTCAGGTCAGAAAATCCCTCCAAGGCAGGAAAGCCTGGTGCTTGCCAGCAGCTGCTCTCCTGAAGCGAGTGAGAGACTGGATTTGCTGAGCCATCCCCAGCTCGACAGCACCTGGCTCAGGTGAGAAACTGAAGCTGCTGGACAAAGGGAGCACAGCTGCTCACGCTGTAGCATCCCTGTCCCCTTTCCCAGTCTTTGTGACAAAGGGGGAAGACCTCCTCTCCTCCCTCCCAGGACAAGCAGCGCAGCCAGGCTGGAGCAGAGCCCTGGCCAGCGTGGTGGGAAGTTTCACCACAGAGCTGCCCAAAGCGCTATTGTCCCTTCCAGTGACCTTGCGTGTGTACTGGCTGCTGCAGCCGAAGCACAGCACAGGAGCCTTTAAAAAAAGCGTCACCGATCTGGCGGTTTAAATGCAAAGAGCCCGTCGCTGCCTCTACGCTTTCTGCTTCCCCGCTCTGCTGGGATTGCCGGCGCCGCTGATGCTCTGGCTCAGCCTGGCTCCCTCCTGGGCAGGTGTCAGTCTCTGTGGGTAGCAGACATGTCACATCTCCCAGGCTCACGCTACAGCCGTCGCAGCCTGGCTAGACTGACCCATTCCCCAGCTCCAGCTGGATTTGGGGGAACGTGGCTTATCCTGCCTTGCCGGCCAGCCCCCAGGCACGGCACCCAGGCGTGCCCAGCACAGGGGCTCCGAGAAGAGCTGGGGAACAGCAAAGAGCCTCCCTGTCCTGACCTTGCAGCCTCTCCCCAAATGTGACAAACAGCCCCGCGCCTCTCAGAGCCGCTGCCAGCAAAGCAGACCAACGTGGAGGGCACCATTGCAGAGGTGAAAACATCTCCCTGGGACCCTTCACACCAGAAGCCCAAGAAAGGCTTGGTGGTCTCCATCACCAGGCAACAAGCACTCCCAGTATATCCACAGAGGATCTGGGGACAGAGGGATCTAATGGCTTTTCCAGAGTGGCTGGGAAAGGAGGAAAGAGAGCAAAAATGTACTCTCTGTGTACCTCCCGACAGCGGCGCTGCTGGCCTGACCCTCCTCTGAGTGCGGAGGGCAGCATTTGGCCCCTCACGGACAGAGCCCAGCGAGCAGCGTTGTTCAAAGCCGTGCTGCCACAAGACAACGCTCTGCAGCACCACCAGCCAGCCCCCCTGGTCACTGGTGCTGCCAGTGACCCCAGCAGCTGGGCAGAGCCCCAGCCAGCAGCCACCTCACACATTTTCACCCTGTGCTCCCTTGGGAAGTAGCCCATGGCAGTGCAGGGTCTCCGTGCACACCAGTCGCTCAGGACAGGTCCAGCATAGCCTTGCCCTGCGACTTTCCCTCCTGGATCAGAGAAGGGGCCTGAAGTTTCCCCGGACGGGAAGAGCTGACTTGAGGGCTGGCCAGGCCCCCAGCTCTGCTGCAGGGTGTTGGCATTCAGGTAAGGCTGATGCTCCTCTCAGCCCTTTCTAACCCTGCTCAGCGGGAGAGACCTTGTCTGGGAGAGAACAACTCACCCAAGGTCACTCAGAAGGTCAGTGGCAAGGAGAACACATGCCAGAGCTCCTGAGGTCCCCATCCTTTCCCAGACAGGGAACTTCCAGGCTCCCCAGGCTGCTTTGACGAGTCCTTGCTCCATGCAGGTGTTGTCTGTTCTCTCCAACTCACCCTGCCTCCACGGACGCCCTTTGGTGTTTTTCCTTTGCATGACATCACCCAGCTCCTGATCTGCTGCCAACTCTCTGCTTCCAGAGAGGACCCTTTACTGGCTGGGACCAAGACGTTCGGACTGGGGCAGTGCTACACCTCTGCAGTCCTCCATAGCCCCGCTCTCTCCTGGGAACAGCTACATCCCAAGGAGGTAGAAGCAGAGAGGTTGAGCTGCCTGCACACCAGCAGGCCCCAGCATCGTGATTTGGACAGCCTGAACGTCCACATGCTGAGGACAGAGGGTGCCAGGCTCCCCCAGGGATCTGCTCCAGCAGGCACATTGCTGCATGGCATCAACAGGAGCCAGCAGACCGTAAATGTGGCTGTCACCCCTTCTTCCTCCAGCAAGAAGGCAGGTGTTAAGAGAGGAACAGTCCCTGTCGTACCAGGCACGTCTGCGCAGGCTCAGCGCAGCGCCAGGTGCCAGGGCCAGCCCTGTCTCTCTGCTGATGTTCTCGCTCCATGCATCATCACTACACCGGCTTTTCTTCCCAAGCAACTGGCAGGATTGTTTTCCCACTCAACAGCTGAACTTTGGCCTCAGGGATTCCAGTAGCTTTGCCCTCCTTGGGTCTAGAGCCGCCGAGCGGGAAACCATCAGTCCAGCCTAACAGTGACAGCCCACCTGCACAGACGCGTACATCTGCGGGCACCCGCAGCCCAGAGGACCATCCGTCTCGGCTCTCAGAGCAGGACCGCTCCTCTGGCAAAGGCACTGCCCAGCCCAGGCTGGCTCAAACAGAAAACAGTGGTTCGGTGGACGTTGCCACTTACAGAACACAAATACCCACGGGTAGGAGAGAAGGGCGGCTGGCAGCCGCACCTCCAGACAGCATCACCTCCCAGCACCACGCAGCCGGCCAGCCTCGGGGCCCAGGCCCTGCAGCCACAGGCAGTTGCTGAGAACTTGGCACGGCACAGCCTCCACAAGCACCCTCTCAGCTCTCCTGCCTCCAGCAAGGGGCCACAACTCCCTGCTGACACCACAGACCTGAGAAGCACCTGCAAGGGCCCAGCATAGCGAGGTCACTCCTGCCCCAACAAATTGCTACCTTGCTTCTAGCATCAAGTGACAAGAAACAGCTTCATCCCCAAACAGCGCCAGTGACCCTGATGCCACAGGGACGTGCGTGGCGACAGCAGAGATCAGCCCTAGCAGTGCCAAGTGTCCAGCGTTCAGCAGCGCCTGAAGATGGGGCTGATTTTCTTCCCCTAATGTCTTGACTCCAGTGACTCTCCCCAGTTACTGCTAACACACCGAGTGGTTAGGAAAATGGGAAAAAACCCCAAAGTATAGTCCCCAGCTGCATGGAATTAGGCCCTCTCTATGAGGCAAGGGTTGGCAGGGGGCATTTTAGGAAGAAGTGGACAGGGTGCCATAAGCGAGCACTCACTTTCACTTCTCCTGGGATCTTCTTGCTAGGTCCAGTCCCTCATGGAGAGGAGAATTGGCAGAGTTCAAGGAAAGGCACATGCTGCCCACTCTAATGAGCCCAGGGCCACCAAAATGTGGGCAGAGCCTGGGGCATCCCTTGTTATGGCTCAGGCTGCTGCCTGCCAGCCTCCCACCAGAGACCAACGCTGGAGGGAGACTCATGGTGTCCCAGCCACCCCTCCCCAGGGAGCGTGGGCAGAAAGAAGGGAGGAGAGGGAGCTGGAAACACAGCCAAGGGAGCGGGGATCTGGGCTGCAGATGCACTAATGACGTACATCTGCCTTTGCCCCGCTGCCTGCTGTGGTCTGAGCCAGGAGCCAAACGGTGGCCACCCAGGGCTGCCTGCAGTCCTCCCAGTCTTCTGTCTGGGAAGGGCCCTCCAACACCACAGAGCAGCAGGGACAGCCAAGGGCTCCCGTCTGGGCTTTTTCCCTCGGGCCTTGCAGAGTGGGACACAGAGGCCAGGGAGGGGCACAGCACAGAGCCCCAAATTCCCCGGCACAGACGGCTTCAGCTGGCACCTGAGACACAAACCCAATCAGCCCTCGCTGCCTGCCGCCACCACCAGCATGGCCACAGTTCCCAGACCCTCACACTGACATCAGCTCAGCACAGATTCCGATTCCTTCTGGAGAGCGCATCCTGCTGTACACTGGATGTCCCAGGGCAGCCTGGGGTGCTTAGACATGGCACTGTTCCTAGGGAATGGGGTCCACTCTGACACCCTGAGGAAGAATACAACCACAATAGGAGAGGGGAAGGAAAACATTTCCGAATTAATTAGTTGGTGCGACTGACACTATAACCTAGGCTAGGGCAGGAGGGAAAAACAGTAATCATAGCAGCTCGGCCTATGGCATATCAATCTTCATTTATTTCAGTTCCTCCTTCCCTTCCATTTCTGCAACACTTACACATTTTCCCCATTCCTCCCTGCAACACACTAAACTGCAGCCAGTTCCCTCCTCCAAGGGCTCCCTTTGGTTATCGGCAAATTAAGAGTCCTTTATCGACCCCCAGTACCACCATTCACACCAGGATGCATCCTTGCCCAGTGCAAGGCAGAATCACTCATGGCTCATGCTAAAGGCCTGCGCTCAGAGTGCTCAGACAGCTGACAAAAAGGAGAAGGCGCATTCAGCATCACCTGCCTTTTAAATCAGAGAACTCAAAACACCGAGCATCCAGAGAGCAGGTGAGGATCACAAACCAAACCTTAGCGCCAGGCCACGCAAAGTCCCATAGGACAGGGATGCTTTGTCAAGTGGCTCTGACGTCAGAGCACAAACACGGTGAAACCAATGCTCACGCACAACAGGAGCCCATGCTCAGGAGCCAAGGCTGGTGTGCTATTTCTGCTGGCAAGAGCCATTGCTTCTACGTACCTAAGGCAACCGGTAAGCTGCTGCTTTTTGCCTCCTCTCAGATCCACACTTGACAATTTGGAAGCTGTTTTGTGCACTTTCTAAGAAATGACCTAAGTATGTCTGGGGAGAGTGCCATGGCTCATTTATCTGCCTCAACAGCATCTCTGCAGACATACAGTTAGGAGAGAGAGGAGTGCCCCTGCCACCTTCTCAGACCTGGGCAGAAGGGACACTCTGCCAACAATACCAGTGAGACCTGACACTCCTCAGTCACTCCAGAAGATGTTGAGGTCTACTACCAGTAGCCAATTTTCACCACCACTGGTGTTGAAACACAGTTGTGATAAGCAAAAAGAGAAATAGTTTGAAGCGGCAGAGGAAAACTCTAAAACTAGCAAAAAACATCAAGAAGACTCAAAAAAATTACCTAAGAAAAATACAATACTGCCAAAAAAGTCAAAGATACTGTGGACGTTTCTTGTCCACAGTCTTCCTAACTAGTCTTAACACAGAGGTGCCCAAGGAGCCAGGTATTTGGACTTTGCGTACTAGATCACGCAGGCCTGGCTGCATTTGGCCGCAGGGGTGCTGTTTGTACCTTCTTTGCTGTTCTGCCACAGGAGGCTGAGGAGGAACCGTGAGGAGAAAGGTAATGATTGCTTCATTCACCAAAGGCAGAGTGGAAGGGCAAAGCGGTTTCCCTTTGTTAAGCTATGCACATCCCAGTTTCAGCTTCGCTTCCACACCAGGGACACCAGAAGGATGTGCCGCCTGGGAGACAGGATGCAGCTGGTCCCAGAGGCAGCTCGAACAGGAGCAAAGCTCAGTCTAAACGCTGGATGTGGCAGGGAGGGCTCCCCCAGCATGTCCTTTAGCTGGCACAGCCTCATGCTGCTTCACTCCCCACACAGACAAGAAACTCCAGCGGGCAGTGAGTAACCAGGCACAGGAGGGGAATGAGGCTTTTTGGAGCATAGGGTAGGGATCACTCACAACAGTCCAGGAGAGGAGAGAGAAACTCCCCTCCCCAAACTCAGTCCCCAGGCTCTCACACAGAGAGCAGCCAAAGTCCAGTTACAGGCTGAGGACCTGGGCGGTTACACACGACGCAAGCAGCACTACATCGTTCAGGAGAACGAAGCATTGCCAAACTGCCATGGAGAGAGGCAGGTGTTTGTCCAGCCATGAACTTGTACACAGCAAAGGCATTGCTCCTGCAGTAGAATGCACCCCGAAGCTCGCAGCTTGCTAAACGCTCTGCAAAAGCACAGACCAGGTACCTCAGTGTGCTGTCCAGCATCATTACAACTCTCAGGAGAAAAGCCACAGAGAATTAAAAGCTGATCAAAGGTTACAAAGCCTCAACGTGACACTGTCCTAGTCAGCAACGCACCTTCCTGGACACAGACCCTCTGGGTTCTCCAAACCCCATTCCCACACAACCACCAACTGCAACACCCTGACCACAAACACACTGAGAAACGGCACAGCCCAGTGACAACAAAGGCAAAATGACAAGCGTTTACATGAAAGTTACTCACTTTGCAGGGCTCACAAATGCGTATACACAAGCATGCACACAAAGGAAAATGGACTTCCAGGCCCACAGAAAACTCTTTTTCCAGAAAAACAAACAGAAACCCCCCTCTGTTCACGCAGGAGCTGTTGAGGAAGGTGAGAGACAGCCAGAATGCAAAAATGGTAGTCCAGCCAGCAGCACCCTGCTGCTGGCCACCACCTCCCAGTGCCTTTCCAGTGAGATGAGGTGGGAAGGGGCTGGGGGGG
>WHYT01017131.1:466851-502982 GCA_009806455.1 Tetrax tetrax | reverse complement strand
ATCTTATACAGGTAACTTACCTTCCACAGTTGCAGTGACAAACTCGGTCTTCCCCTCTCAGATGCGGTAAGATGTAATTGTGAAATCTGTCCAACAACGCATTCATGTCCATCAAGCAAGCTATTGCCTGTAAGAGCCCATAACCAAGGCATCTGGTCAACTCTGGATGATGGAATAAAACATTGACTCTAGTTCGATTGCCAAAGACCAAAGCAGTCATAAAGAAAATAATCTCTGGTGTTTAATGGGGCACACACACATGCACACACACGCGTACACAGAGAGGTGCACAGGCTGAGGGACAGTGCGGGGGGTGGGGGGGGAATGGAGGGGAGGGAAAAAAGCAAAATCTCTTACCATAACGATAGAGGCGCCCAGGATCATGAAAATCATGGTGTTTGCATTCATGGACATCAATAGGGAATTGCCAGCGGTCGGGTCCGTCCGCCCCCAGCCCGCGTTATTCCGCAGAGCTCAGCCCGGGGCGCATCGCGCTGGGTGCCCGCAGGCTGCGGTGCGGCGGGGGGCGGCGGAGGGCCCCCCGCACACACACGCACACACACGCACTCCCCCCGCGCCGGGGATGCCGCGGGCTCCCTCTCCCTGCCCGTTTTATTTTTTTTATTTTTCTAGGACAAACGTGACAGGTACAAAAAAAAAAAAATAATAATAAAAAAAATCTCTATCTCTCCCCTTCCGCCGGCCTCAGCCGAGGGAGGTGCGCCACGTCTCCGGGAGCGGGCACACACCGCCACAATCACAGCCCTTCATGCAGCAACTGGAAAGCGAGCCAGCCAAAACCGGGGAGGGGGGGAGGCTGGGGGAGGAGGAGGCAGGCTGCAAAAATCACCCAGTCCGGGGGGAGCCTCATCGCATCGTCTTCCTCGACCCTCCTCAAAATATCCCTCCCCCCGATCGGTGAAAAAAAACCACAAAAACCAACCAGAAAAAAAAACAAAACCCAAACCACCACCTCCTAAAAAAAACCCACCACCCCTCCCGGCTCGGGGCTGCGTGTCCCCGCTGCTCGGCTCCGCGCTGGAAGCCCCCGGCCCAGCCCCGCACGGGGGAGGGATGCGGGATGCAGCGGGGAGATGCGCCCAGGCAGCGCCGGCCGCCCCCTCCCCACCCCTCCCCAGCCCACCCCGGGCATTTACCTAGGCGGGGAGGTGCTGCTCCGAAAGCGGCTCATTGCGAGCGACAGCAGCAGCGACAGCTCTGCGGACCTGCCCTTGCCGGGCTTCCCCCCCCCCATCCCCCAGCATCGCAGCCACAAACGCTTTTCCCGAGCAAAAACCTCGGCAGCGGCGCTTGGCCGCATTTTTGAGTCCCTCAAAGCATCCTCTCCCCGCCCTTCCTCCCGCCCGGGGTCGGCCCCGTCCTCCCCGCATCCCGGTCTGACTCTTCCTGGGCCCGAGTGCCTACTTGCCCCTCTCTCGGGGAAGGGGCCTGAAGGGGCACCCAGGGAAAGCTGGGGGCACCCAGCCCTTTTTGGGAACGCTGGCACCAGAGCCAGGAGTGCTTCCCACCTCCTCCGCGTATCTCCCCTGGACTTGGCCCGCTAAGAACAGCCGGGGTGATGCAGACACGGGAGACCCCCTCACTTCTGTGACAGAAATAAAATTACCCTCTACAACTTCGTCTCAACTATCAAACCTGAGATCTAAAGTCCAAGCAAAAGGTCGTGCTTCAGGCTCTCCCACGGTTTTAACGCACTGTGCTATTTGGTCAGTCCAACTCAGGCCATGTTTAGGAGCTTCTGGGAAAGATAAAAGAACGTAAGTGACCAGCCAGTAACTTCGTGTTTGCTTGCTTGCTTGTTGTTCTTTTTAATGTAAACTGTGCAATCTGGATGAGCAGAAGAGATTACAGCCACCACGTGGGAAATGCGTGGTAGCACAGAGCTTGATGGTTGTTGTCTCGTGTCGTGCAGTGCTTTCCCCTCCACGTCCTCAGCCTTCCTCAAGGTTACCTTCTCCTTGCGGGAACACGAGTATCATTTAATTTTTAGGCTCCTCAGCACCATCAAGGTAGAGTTTGCTTGTTCTGGGTTTTGCATTCTTGCATATTTATTTTCCTTCTGTTCCTCAGGCCACAATCAGCCTCCTTATGTAATGACTTGTGTTATATAAAATCCATTCTTCAAGGAACAGTCATTAACCTACTACTGGGTATTGAAAATACCAAAATACTGTCACACAATTAAAATCACTAAATGGTGTCCTCAAATTAGAGCACAGATGCACTGCAGATTTTTTTTTTTTTGTTTTAAATTAAACCACACACATGAAACATTTGATAAGCCAGGCACTCCATGCAAAAGAGGAGCAAGGCTGGGACACCTCCTCTCGTTGCCATCCCGCCCAGGCCCATCAGGGTTCCCTCCCCAAGAGCCCTCTGCCCCAAGCTGCTTTCACTTCTTACTGAGCCAGACCGTGGTTTCTACCATCTCTACGCAGACCTCAGTAGAAGTAATGCAGAGATAATGCAGCCAGATACTCTGTTAGTTGTAGAAAACATCATGCATTTTTAAAGTAACAGCTGAATAAAATCACAGGAGAGAACAAATAGCTTGAAGACAAGTCTCAGGGAATTTTGTGTAACTGAAGTCTTGCTGGACCATCAGCCAATGTTTCTGCTCCCCCAGCCATCCCCATGAACTAGGCTAGGCCAGCTCTCAGCTAGGTTTGAGGCACTGAGGAAAGATTTTGTCTTCAGCTCAGATATAAGCAGGGTTTCTCGGTACAGCTCTGGAGGAGCCGTCTTCCCTTCTTGTCCTTTTGGAGCAAAAATTCTGGCTAATGGGGATTCCAAGTATCACTGATTCTGATCATTTTGTTCTGGGTACGCTGCAGTCCTGGTTGCACCTAGTGCCCTTTACCTCCCACCTCCAGCTATAGAGCAGCTGCCTGAGAGTTAAGAAATTTCAGCCCACTCCTGGGCAAAATGGTGCTCACGTATGGGGCAGCACAGAGGCCCTTCTTGCACCCACTGACACTGCCCGGAGTACAGGATTTCCTGACTGACAGGCTCACAGGGCTGCAAATGTGGATAGCAGCCATGAAATTATCAGTTTTTATTAAATCCAGTCACCATGCAGAACCTTTTGAGTTAACGGCCCTCTGTGGCACTGAGTTGTATCAGAAATTCCTTCTCCTCTCTTCACTTCATCCTCCCTCAGTTGGCAGCAGCACAAAGTGACATCTGCCATTCCGCAGCCAGGAGCGTCTCACACTTGCTTTACTGCAGCGTGTCAATCAAGCAGGTTCCCTCATTGTTCTTGCTGGCCCATTTTCAACGTGTCCAGACCCGGCTGCAAAACTTGTCTTGTCCCATCCTCCTGACCCCACTACACCTAGGTTTGCTCCCTAGACTTGGTACAGACTCTTACTGAATTTTCCAACAAGCAGCTCTTCACAGCAACCCGTGATCGAAACAAGTTCTGGACAGCCACAGCAGGGATCACACTGGAGACAAACCCGGGCAAACATGAACAGACTATTCTTGCAGAAACAAACTAGCAGTAATGTTTCTGGCCCATTCAGTGCTAGCACGTACTGAACTCCTGATTGCTCACAGCCTGGTTAGCCAGAGACCCAAGAATAACCTGAGGCCATGCATGGTGTTCAGCCAGTCTGGCCTTTCATCTGCATGTCTAGGGTGAAAAAAGGCCAAAAAGACTTTCACTAGTCACTTCCATCTAATGAAAAGAAGCAGCAGGGGCTGACTGTATTTGAGCAAACTGACATTATACTCGTATGAGTGAAGACCGCCTTTTTAACGTAGGTGCTAGCAGATGCCTAGACAGTTTCAGGTTGCCACAATAGTTTACAATGGGTTCGTTAAACTTCTTCCTAACCACTTTAATATTGCTAGAAGCAAGCTGCTCCTTTTTGAACACAAGCATCCACACTACCTATGGCTCCTGTTCAGTTTCAAGCCTCATGTTCTAGAGTCACCACCCTCCTATGCAGGCAAGTCCACTGTCTGCGTGACGAGATCTCAGCGGCATTTGGCCTCTCCCTCATCAAGTGACCACTGCCTTTTCCTTTGCTTGAACCCAACCCTGCTGCATGACCTCGTAGCGTCACCCAGCCTCCTCTAGTGCTCAGCACTGCAGGGCATACAGTGAACGTATCCTTCCCTCCTCATTAAGTATCTTTTATACTCCAGCATTACTGGCTAAAATAACGAAAAAGAGCAGAGATAGCTGCATGGGATCCACCTCAGATTTATTCCCCCCCCCCCGAGTATGCAGCCCCAGCTAGGAACAAGCCACGTTCACAGGAACTGACTCCCTCTACTTCCCTTTTGAAGGAAGCACAGACCTCAGGTGGTGTTCTGCGGTGCTCACACAAGTCAGAATCTATAGAAGAGTCTAGTAACTAGAGCTAGCATTTCCCTCATTTTTCATTTTTTCTCCTGCATAAGAACCCACTCAGCTGTCTTATACCCTCCCTATACTCCACTAACTGTTTCTTATTCCCCTGTTCTTTTCACAGTTCCTGTACTGGTATAAGCATTTGTGTTTGTCTTTATTGATACCCTCCTCTAAGCTCCTACTTGTATGAGAAATAAAAGTTGGAGCTGGATAATCTGCCTAGCAACAAATTCATTATGCTGCTGCATTGGGGACGTATAGCTGGGATCACCGATCTTTGCACAGGCAGATCCAGCAATATTTAAACCTAGGGAAGAATGCTCTTTTCCATCATATGCAGTCTGATTGCATTTTCTGCATTACTTCATGCAAGTGAAGGAAGCCAACAAGCAGAGAACTTCAGGGATCAGACACCAGCAGTGCAGAGGGGAGAAAAGGCATTGCTCTTTAATCACCAGCTTTTATCAAAAGTGACTTGTGTCAAAGAAAAACAGACTGCAAACTAGAAGTGAACAGGGCTCTACTGCTCTGTGCTGCAGGGATAGGATCTGCAGAGGGCTGAGACATGAGAGGTGGAAACCTCAAGAAGTTCTCAGCAAAGATCTGCCCACACAATTGGTAGCATCAACTTCACAACAGCAAGAGAGCAAAATCTTATAACACACTTCAATAGCTACTGTTCTTTAATCACTATAGTCTTTCATAGAAAGTAAAAAAAAAGTGAGAGGAATGCTGACAAAACATAGTCACTACATTTAGAAAATGGGGGGTGACCTCTGGGAGGAATCTGCATTTGAAAGCCACCTCTGCTGGTCTTAGGGAAACTGGGAGAACAGCCTAGAGAGCTGAAAACTGTCATTTACAGGTGACACCTCCCATCACAGTCAAATTCTGAATGCTCACCGTCTGTGTTCACAAGGTGTTAGCCCTTCATTGCTTTCCTTCATTAAACAGGAAGAATGCCAACTACTGGACTTAAAGCAACGGATCATCTTTCAGCACTGACACTTATCAACAGGAATACCAATGTACCTACAAGGCAGGGAAGAGAACATTAACATCTTATCTATGCCACCCCACTGAAAGGAAGACTACATTAATTTTGCCATTTCCTTTAACTCAAAGTTTCACTTCAAATTTCTTTTTGACACAGAAAAATAACTTTGACTTCATGTTTAGCCAGAGTTTATTTTATACCTGCATACATATTTGTGTGTGTGTAACCTTGCTAAGCTGTAAGTTAAGTGAAAAATAACATGCCAGAGTAAGAACAGCTTTAGCTGAAGAACAAGTTTTGCTCACAGAAATTTGAAATGCTTTGAACTGGAGTGTGGATCGTTCAGAATACTTGCCTGTCCATCCACGTCAGTCATCCATCCAGTCAAACATCCTTCCGCATGCTGGTAAATAGACAAGTGACAAATGACCAGCTCCCAGTGTTGCTTTTGCTTATGAGTTGAAAGTTTAGGATGGAAAGAATGATTCTGTAACATCCTGTATACTGTATCATGTTTTTAGACCAAGGCTTCTCATTTCAGTTGAAGAGATGCAGTGAACTGAAGTTCTATCAATTAATTCCTACTTAGCACTACAGCAACCAGAATTCTCTGCCAATTATGCACATGAAAAGCATAATCTTTATGTAATGAAAAGGATGCTTCAGTAAGTCTCCATGTACACAGAAAACACGAGTTAAAACATCCTATTTGTGTTTTTGCTGCCTTTCTGTAAAGTAACAAGAGAGCTCTGTTTAGGATAAATCAAGTTCAAAGTAGAAAACATTTTCAAACACTCTCGAAGTTTCACCTTACCACAGAGTAGACTTCAGTACTGATACTGCATAGGGAAGAAAAACTCTGCTCAAAATACTCAGTACCATGCTTGCTTGAAATATCTTTTTAAATAGATCAACTAAAGCAGTTCAGTCCTTACAGAATCATCTTCTTCCTTTGGCTGTAAATATCCCCATGGTAACAAGCGATGCTATCAGACAGACAAATGAGCAGAAGCAGAGGAGGCTGAACGAAATCCTTCAAATAGAGTATCCAGAAACAAAATGGGACAGGACAAGTCAATCAGAAAACACACACTCTGCAAATCTCATCACAATTGCTGCTCGAACTCCCCATCCCCTAATTGTTCTGATCCAGTCATTCGTTCTCCACAAAATTTTTGTTTTAGTATTTTTAATGGACAAGAAAAACAGCACAGGTAATTCAGGGATATTAAACATTCCTGGGACCCGAGTATGATGCAATGACCCATTTGGACACCATCCAGGACACAGATTGAGCTGGCAGAGGTCTAAGTTTTCTCACAAGGCAGCTGAAACCACATCCAACCCCCAAATCCCAGGAGTAGAGAGAGGTGTAAGATTTCTTTGGAGGCCTGACTCAACAGACTTGAAGATCTGCAGCTGCAAAGAAGTATTTTCAGATACAGACTTACAGTTTTCAGGTGTGGAGCAGTTCCCTTTTAATATGTGTGAGTATATTCACTTAAAGAGGTTAAGTAGCATTGCCATATGACTTCCAACATACAAAGCTGTCTGCATAGATGGGTAACATTGCCCTAAATCGAGAGAAAATACAGAGCGCTAACTTTCTGCATGTGCAAAATGATTAAAGTTACGGAGAATTCGGTGATTCATGTGAGTTGTCAGAGGTCAATGACAGAATGACAGAGAAGCCAGGAGCTCAAATGCCAATTCATACTATTTAACTTTTAACATGATGTTTAAAGAGTTGTCCTCACGTATCCAAGTACTGAAGAGCACACAGACCTCCTTTGCTCCAAATCGTTTACAGGTTCCTTTAACAAAATAACTTTTAAGAAGTTATCTTGCCTGTAAGCAGCAGCACTTTAGCATTCACATTCTGAATGTCTAATAATTTGGTTTGTTTTCACTTTTATCAGTTTGAACAAAGAGAAATCTGAGCTTTTACTCTGTATACATACCCAGTTTCTGGACTTTTACCTATGACAAGCATGTTTATTACTGCTGCATGGGAGGAGAATGCTTCTATTCAAAAGATATTTCAGTTAAAAAATAGCTTTAAACTATTTCTATTGTCAGTGAAGTCTGCCATTTCTCCCCATCTTCCTTATAGAAGACATAAAATTGGCCCCGAGTGCTCATCACAGCCTCACAGTCTTATTAATCACACGATAATTCAACAGCAGTTGAGACCCCACAAGATTCCTGGCAGTGCCCCCCCGATGCACGCAGAGAACGCAGTTCACTTCAGTTCCACACAGGATCAGAATCATTATGAGCTTCCCCAAACACACAGCTTCTCTGAACAAGGGACACAGTTCAGGTCTTTTGATTCCTATCAAGATCTTCTTGCTGTCTCTACCCTCTCCAAGACACTTTGGATGAACTTCAGATACTTTGTGTCTTACCTCACAGAGCAGCCACACCTACCTAGCTTCTACTTTGAAAACAGACAAACTTACAGGTTTTTTCATTTTTATTGGATGCTTCCAACTTTATATCTAATAACATACAGATACTTGTTTTTCATTGTTCCATTCATATCCTCACGTAGTTCAGCCATTCTGTCACATTAAAATAAAAAAAAAAGCACAACTGAAATAAAATAAATTTGTAGGCTGGAAAAATACATTATAAACTTATATTCAAGAAACATTCTCTTTATAATTAAAAACCTACTTGTAATAATTAAAGTAGGATTTAAAGAAAATCTTGATTTTAATTTTTAAATAGGTGGCCTTTGTGTATACTTTTAATCATCTCATATGTACAACCCCAAGCAGTATCTCTGCCTACCTGTGACAGCATACCTGAAACAAAACAAAAAGACACTGAAAAGGAGTTTTTAAAAAAAAAAAAAAAAAAAAAAAAAAAAAAAAAAATCAATATTCATTTTCCAGGAAAATACAGTATAATCAGAGCTTTAAACACATGCTTCCCTCATCTGTATTAAGGCCTAAGAGACAGATGTGCTTTAATAAAAGCAGACAGTATGAAGAAAAGTCCTTCCACTTTTCTCTTCAAATTCCTGTAACAGCTCATCTATTTCATTTTCCATGTCTTCTGTGTGCTGTATCTAGAAAAGAAAAAATACTAAGCAACTGGACTCCAAGGATACGATGTAGTTTAGAAAACTGTAAGAATTCAATTGATTCGGTTTCTGTGAAATCTAAAACCAGCAGGCTGTACCACATAGTGCAGCACTGGGTGCTTTATTGAGATTCACAACATTCCCAAACGTACACATATTCTGCATCACGTTTATCTGCATATCCTTCCTTCTCCAACCCGCTGAACTGGCACTTAACTAGTACTTTGTTGAGCAGGCAACATCCATCCTCACTAGGTTACAAATGGAAGCTTCAGAACAGCTACAAGCGCACTGAACAGATGGCTACAATTTCAACTCCTTGAACTCTCTTGGGCTTTTTGAATCTGGAAAGGATTTAAGACCAGAACAGATCACACAGGCTGGAGTGAAAAAAAAGCCTGTTGCCACACTGGAATAGGTGAACTCATGAACTTGCACACTGAAAAAGGATTGTTCTCTTGACAGTTACAATGATTGTTTTGAGTGCAGCTTATTTTAGTCTTACTTCAAGGGCTAGGGCCCCCAAATATGGATGACAGAAGGCACCATTTCACTCTTCCACACCATACATGCAACAGGGTGGTACTATGAAATACACCTCCATAGGATGTTTTTCAAATGTACCACGATTCAGAATGCAACTCTGGTGTTTAAATCCCACGTATTGCAACCGCTGTTGAAATGGCCGTTTCCGCTATAAACGGTGCTTTGAGTACAGGCTCAATATGCATGGTGGTTATGCACGCTCCTTTGCAACACTGCTTTTCACAAAGCTATCAATGCACTGGGTTTGAATGCAAACACATAGAGCCCACTTCTGAAACCGTGAACTCAGAATTCATCTGTTTGCACAACAGCTCCAAAAATAACCACAAGAATTTGGAAACTTGTATCCCTTGACATGGATTTTACTTAAACACCTTTTGCAATGTGCAGCACCTTTAAGGAGTACTAAGCAAACCCCAGTGCCTGTGCAGTCCGCTAGGTCCAAGGTATCCACAGGCAACGAAGCCTCTACTTACACACTGGCAGAGCTCACAGATAAGGAAAGCTCCCAGGGTTGCCTCCTCGTGGTTATCCTGAATGTCCACATTGATTACATGTACAGGCTGACATGTCTCCTGCTCTCTGGAATTTAAATCTATGTGAAAACAAAACACATGTAACAGCAAAATTTTGGGTGGAATGGTATAATATTTTACACAGAGTATTCCTAAGATCTCTTTAAAATACATAGATGTTGAACACCTCTGCCTTCTCCAAACTCGTTTTTAGAAAATTGTTTATTTAATATTGTCTTAAACAAGTGCCCCTCTTATTTAAAAAATGAGATATTTTGGAGACAAAAGAACTCAGTTTTGCGGAAGGGTGATGACAGTTTATTTGCCCCGGTCCAGAAAAGTTACTGTTCACCTTACTTTGACAGTCTTTAAAGACAAAGATCAAGATTCTCTAAAGTCAAGAATGATTTTGGGCTTCCACACCTGGAGAGTTTTAACTGCCTGTTTTTTAAAAAAGCACTGTACATTCAACACTCTGAAAATTAAACTGCAAGGCAAACTTCCGCAAGTTGAGCACTGATAGTCACACTAGAAAATTCCAGCTAGAATGTGTCCCACTTATTAACAAGGGGTGAAGGGGGAAAAATACAACATCCTTTTCTTACCAATCCACCCATGTATTATTGTTAATATAACCTTCCTATTACACACATTGTTTTTAAGCTGCAAGCTGTTCTCTTCTAACCTCATTCTGCAACCTCCATTTCGGCAAACCTGTTGAGGCCTCCATTTTAAAATTTCAGCTTTCACATCTAGGGCCATTTGGTAGCACTCAAGCCTTCTTCCTTTCATTGGCCAATTATGAAGGGCATTACCATGAAGTTAGAGAGATGCACAACTGGAAAATTAGCAAGTTGTTGCTCCTCGTCTCCCTTCCTCAGGATATGCACGTAAAACATTAGATTGAGGGCTGCTTTCCGTGTGAGACATGCTGAACTTGCTGAAGATCCATTCTAGTACCAAGGCACTTGCTCTCAGAGCTTACCAACACATTTCAAACACAACACTTAAACATTCAGAACACTAATTGCTCAGCTTGCAGAAGCCCAGATGTGTTGTGCTCTGTATTGCTTGTGACGTGACCACTGAGGACTGAGAAAGCAAGGCAACAGCCTTTTAAATTATGCATATGAAACCAATTCAGTTGACTGGTCTTTCAACGTAAAGGAAAGACCTTAAACCTCACATAAGCCCGTACCCAGCATTTCCAGAGAGAGGCAGGGTTCTCGGGCCAGGAGGTAACTGAGTCATCGCTGAAACCCCATGACTTTTAGTGAGTTCACATGGAGCTTACTGCATTGTGTTTGTGCAGAACCCCGTTCCCAACTGAGATGCTTTTGGCACATCTCACTTTGACTCATTTAAAGGCAAAGCCGTAGCACGTTTGCAGTGTTAACCACACTCAAGAACAGTTTCTCCACCTGTACAGGAGGTATTTATTGTGGATAAGCTGCTTGGTAGCTCATAGGAAGTCTTCTGCAGAGAAGGGAACGGAAGTTGCATAAGGAAGACAGCTTAGACTTTGTTTCTCTTGTCAACCGAGGGTGAAAAAATGCCCATCGTATATAACTTGCTAGTTTTCTAGATCTATGAGCATTTTCAAACCAAAGATGTATTTGAGTTTCTCCTTCCTTATGTCAGCCCTTAAAATTGCTATACATACACATTGCTATACATTCTGTGTAGCTGCCCAAAGCAGCATCTTTTAGAAGTAAGTATTCAGCCATCACTTCGCTGGTACATAAAGTCTGCATCAATGGACAACAAGATCTTGTCCCTGCAGCAGCAGTAGTCAGAGACGTTTCCAGATTTGTGAAAAACTTGAGGGAGGAAGGAAAAAAAAGCACTCAAAGTTAACGTGGTTTATCAGTTCAAGGTCCTTACCTTCTACTACTTGATCATAGACTCTTTCTTCACACGTTAGGATCAAATCAAAAACATCTTTGCAGTTCTGGAATCTTTCTGGTCGTGGCTTAATTCTCTTATTTCTGTCCAACATGTGTAAAATTCCATTCTGTGTGTATCTGAAGTCGCTTGAGTTAAGTACCTTTACTTTCAGAAAAATCATGGTTTTGAGGAAATGACCAATACAAGTTAAATTATTACTGTATCTTTAAAATAAGATTCTTTTTGTTTGCAAATATACAGCTCAGTGACCACTAAACAGATTCCTAAGGGGGCAGCATGATTCCCATCAGGGTAATTCATGCAGTTTCTGGTTTTCAGAGACCTGTCACTGTCACTAGAACAACGCCAGAGACAGCTTTAAAAGGCCCTCATAAGAGCTGAATTCCTCAGAAGGACAACTTTTCTTGGGCAACTATTTTTATATCCATTATGCTTAGAACACAGACTTGGCTGTTTGTGTGAGCAGAATGTCCTACATTCACTGAAGTCACCGCCCCTCACTCCAGGAGCCTCTGTCTTGAAAGTCAATTATATGGTTTTTCTAGTGTCAGCTGCACATCTGCACAAAGTCCCACTCAGGCCTCAGGTTTATGCAACTGAACTTCAAAAAAAAAAAAAAAAAAGCTTAATAAATCACAGAAGCACTATCCCTTAAAAATATCTGAAGATATATAAATGTGAATGAGGAAAAACACTGACTTTATGCCTGTCAGAACTTCAGTCACTGTGTGAAAGGAATCTGTTATACTGCTTGGTAACTATATTTATGCTGCTACTGTAACCTTGAGGCTCAAATTTACATCTTGTATCCCCCTTTCAGACAGGATTCACTAAGCCCACTGTCTTCTCAGCCTTCTGGGACATGCAGTTTAATTAGGAGCACACCAGGGTTGACTGTCACATAAATCTGCTCACTTGAGTAAAACCAAACTCCCCCTAAAGGCAAAGTTTAATGGGTAAATCAGGAATACCAGGAAAGGTTTGAATTAAGAAAGCCTGGAAACTGATGCATTTCTTCCTTGCTTGGAAGGAGCAGTATTTTTAGCCATCTAAGTATATATTTTTCAATTAAAATAGCAGTAAGGATAATAGTCCATAATTTCTTGAGACAACAGAAGGGTTCTGATGAAATAATAAAAAAATTCCATATTTAGTAGCAAGTATGTAAGAGGCCATTCTGGCTTATTTCCTCACTGAAAAGGTTAAGATACCCACTAGGTATGTGTATAATTCTTTTCAGAGAACAGTCCTAGTCTTTTGTAACAAGAGACCAAGACAAGATCTTTTTGCAGTTGTCCTCTGGTATCTCAAGTTCTACTGCCCTAGATCTAGGTAGCAAGATCTGCACCTGCTAATCTATAGGCTTCAAAGTGGTCTTGAACAGTTTTCAAGCCAATGACCTCGAAAGCTTTCAAGTGTTTAAGCTATATTAAAAATTAAGCTAATCTTTCTACCTACAGGGGTCTACTTCACATGGAAAAATATGTTCAGTTCTCTTACGTGTCTGCATCACCGCACTTTAACTACACGACTAAAGAAAATTTCAATTTTGAATCACAAACTGCATCATATGTTATCACAAATATATGTTGTCAATTCTCTCTCATTTAACGGACTTCTACTGCATTTCTTTTCTTCAGTCACCGTCAAGACTTCTACCACTCTTTCCCAAAAGAATGCTCCCTGTATAATTCTTGTCCTTTATAGCCCAAAGATCTCTCACAAGCAGCTCTGGCACACCAGCACCCACTGCTTCCTCACAGTACCCACCCCTGTAAACTCTCCTTGGGTCTGTCATGCTTGGAAAAAATCCACTTCAATGTAGCCATTTGAGACCTCTGGTTATTTACAAAGCATGAAAATGACTGCAATAGCCATTTTCAAAATACTTTTAAATATCTGCTTGCGTGGCTTTGCTCAGTTTGAAGGTGAGCCCTTTTTGGGCTCTATATTCCTCATTTCTACATCATGCAGTTAAAAAAAAAAAATAATCCACAACATCCCACACACTTTTTTGGGTTACTTTTTTTCCTTTTCTAGGATAAAATGTTGCTGGCATCTGTCCCCTAGCTTTCCTGACTGAGCTTGGAGACAGAACTACGCATATTCAAAAAACCCACACAGTCAAGCTTTCTGCTTTACACAGTCAAGCTTTCTGCTGCCAACTTACAGCTATTTTTTTTTCCAAGGGTCCATCTGCCTATAAAAGGAGACTGAAATCAGCAGTTAAGATTCATGGTACATTTGTATCTGTTGTCTGAAATATTTTTCACCTGGAAAAAACTGCTTACCATCCTTTCAGCAGGCAGAGGGACGTGATCTGCATGACTGTTTTCAACACATAATCATAATCCAGCTTCCTTCTCTTCAGGAGCTCAGGCAAATGTAAAGATATTACAACTTATTAATGGTTTCCACTATACTGCCAGATTTTCAGTTATTTAAGTTAGACTTCACTTTCATTCCAACGGATTTCACCTCCCTGCTCCCTATCCTATGCATCTCTGTTCTTTCTTTTCAGCAGTCACTTCTTCAGAAGGTACTCTACAAAATTTTCACTAGGCTTTCAGTGATGTTATGTTGTCTGGCCACAGCAGCCTTCTTAACACTACTGCGCTCAGAAAAATCAACAAAACACGTATACATTTACCTAAAAGGCCTTCACCTACTACAAACTATTGGTATATTAAATCCATCACATTTTTACAGTGAGTCCAATTCAGATATCACCTTTATTGGAATAACTATGCTAAACAGATCCACAATATAATGAAACTTAGGCATGACAAGTCAGCAGTGAAAAGACTTGATATCAAAAGGAGATGTTGCAATACAAGTTGAGTTTTTCCAGCAGACACAGCATTGTTGGTTGTTCTTACGGAAATAGCTATTCCCGGCTACTTCTATTTTACTGACTGTGCATTCTCTTCATTTACTTAAGGACATCCCATAATAATGTATAGATTTATGTGCGTGTTTAGATCAAACTCCTAAAGCTTTCATAGCCTCTGCTATGAATTAAGATTCCTGTCACAAACAGCAGAAATGCCTTTTAGCATCCACTCGATGGGTCTCTGCCCAATACACGTGGCCAACCACCCTTTACCCCTTTAATCAGTTTATCCGTAATTAGTGCAGAGAGCACCCAGAGAACTCTTGTAGCTATAAACGCTAACTGAAAGATGCGTATAGCCAAAGCGGTACAGTGTCTTCCTCCCTTCTTCAGCACAGCACAGCCAGCAGTGACTGCACTTAAAAGACCACTCAGCAGTCCTGTTTTGTTCAGAAACCTAGATCACTGACAAAGCAAGAACAAGCACATTCTACCAACTGCCTCAACATCACCAAGTACTGACGCATTCTCTCTTCTCCCTCTCACGTTCAGCGTTTGCTTTTGCAGATGTCCTTTCATGCAAGTGTTCGCTTTCAACTGGGCACTTCAAATTTTAAAACCTCTGGCCAGTATTACCTGACAAAAGGATGGACACAGAAAGTCACTCAGTGCCACAATAACAAAGAAAGTGCCAATGATCCACAATATTCTCTCTAAATGCCTTTCCCCTCCTCCCAGGAAGTTTAAAAGTTCTGAAATACAAAAATGTTTCTGAGTCTGTCAAGTCTTCTCCAAAAGTCTCTACTGAAAGCAATTTCAGTTAAAGACACTGTACAAACTATTCTCCCCAAACACTAGTAATATTCAGAAGTTTTACAGAACTGAAAGTCTATTTGCTGGTTTTGCCCATCTTCCACTGAAGTAACTGTTTATAGATCCACTTCACAAAATATGAGTAAGTCTTGGTAGAAACTGTGAACAGGAGCTTTTGTTAAAGTGGAACAGGCATACAGGAGAATATTCACAGAATAATGCAGATAATCCTGAGAAGAAATGTCTTCTTGTTCAATATATTCCTATATCTTCACATACTCAGTATGATTAGCCTAACTCCCTGCTCTCACGTCCCCAAAACTGCACTGTATGTCAGAAAACCTACAATGAGGCTAAAACAATAAAAGCTTTCACCACGCCAGAACACTATTTTTCAATGTCCACATACACCACTTGCATGCTGAAAGAGAGCCAGAACAACGGCATTGCTTTCAGAAGTGTTCAACTTCCTGGTTTGCTGATAGTGTTCCTTGTGTAGTCAACTGAAGTGGCAAAGATTTGGTCGCTACCAGACTACGAAATTCAACAAAGGATAGATTGCTGGTTTTGTTAGGACATCGGATCCTTACAAATCTGAAAGATATTCCTGGCTATAATCTTGAGAGAACTACTGTTGGAAATTCATTAAGAAAAAAAAAATTGTAACTGTTAAAGTTGTACTGAATATGCTCATACAGTTAGATAAAAATCACTCATGGTGCAATTAATTTTTTTTTAATGATTCCAATGTTAGCGCTATCTTCCCATCTACGCCTGTTAACAATGCACTCATTTCTCTGTTTAGCCCTATTAGAGAACAGCAGCTATTCCAAGTTCTATTTCAGAAGCTAACTTTTTAGGAAACCAAAGGTGATCTTTAGAACAGCCTGTAAATCTGTATGAATAATTAAAGAAGAATTCTCTTCTTCACACCAAACAGCAAAATCTCGTAGGAAAGTGATGTGGAGTTTCTCTGCAGGGACAGACAGTAGGGGGTTTTTGTTTGTTTGTTTTTTAAAGTAACTCCTGGATAAAATATGGCATATTCCCTAGAGAACTACACATGGACACTCATTCCCCCAATATACCAACAGTAAAATAGACTACCAGCACCTGAAAGAGTACTAAATAATCTACTTTAAAATAATAGCCAAATGCATCAGATTTGTCCTCCCATTCACAAGAATTCTGCCCCCTCTCCCCAACATGTGTGACACCTATCCCAGCCTTAATCCTTCTATCATTTCCAGACCCCCAGGTTTTATGTTGAATAGACTTCTTAAGTAGAAGCATAAGAGGACAGCAAGAAGAAAGCAAGCTCAGAAACAGAAGATAAGATTGCAATAATGTATTGGCTGCAACTTGAGCATTTTTATCACCAAACAAGCTTATAGAAAATTATGTAAGAAAACCAAGTTTTATTTGCATTAAATAAAAACAGATACTGTTGTCTGGGCACAAAGCATATGGCAAGATACAGGGTACAGAAAGCAACTGGTCTGCACAGAAATTACTATGGATTATATTTAGAGAACCTGTTCTTGAGGTTGACAAAAAGCTACAGATTAGCAAAGCAAAAAAAAAAAAAAACCATAAAAAAAACCCCAAAAAACAAAACCCAGGAGGCTTTGATAAATCCCAAGATCAGATAGTTAAAGGCTGAAAGAGGTACACTGCACAGCACTAGACGCATTCAAATCTGTCAGAGTACAAGATCACTGCTTCTTTTCCCAGAGCAGCAGGAATCAAGAATAGCTATTAATTTAATTGGGAAGAGATCTGGTTAATGGTGAGGGTTTTTTTTCTAGTAAGTAGGATGATGGGTCCTCCACCTACCACCGCAGTTTTGAGATTTAAGACTGCAAAATTCTGAATGAGAAATTAAGGAAAATAGGATGGACTAAAATCAGAGTTGGGCATAGCCAGATGAGTTCTGTTTCCCACTAAATTATCGTTTTGCAGAGCTGAGTGTCCAACTGGAACCAGAATGCTCTATTAATTCAGCAGGGAAATGTCAACTGTAGGTCAATCTCATGAGCTTGATGTTCAGGAATGGATAGATAGGAATGACCATCACCTTAGGCCACGTAAGTTGCACGTTTATAAAGCAAGGTGTATTTCAGAACTTGCAAAACACCAACTGGATACCAAGCACCACGTAAGAAACATAAGGAAGAAAACTAAGTTTCAAGCCTTTGTTTTAACTTCTTACCACTACTGCTTACAGAGCTGCATTCTACTGGTGGGAATCGTTGCACTTAGACAATTTACTTTCAGAAGCATTTTTCATATTTTAAGACCAAATCCAGATGAATTCAACCATGCAGGTTTAGAAAGTTGCAAGTAAACATTTATATCCAAGGTCATCAAGGTAGAAAGTCTTCCTCGATGGCTGGTGAAAAAGCATCTGGTGTATCTATAGTCTAGCTACTCTGTTTTAATTCTTCCATCCTCTACAAAAAAAAAGCATTATCTAAAATATCTCTGTCTCCTCTTGGCATAAGGCATCCAACCAGGTCCCATCAAGACAACTAGTTTAGTCTACAAATGACTAAACTTAGTTGCTTTATACAACTTATACACCAGTATATTGACCTATTTAAGTTAAACTCTTGTGTGACAGAAGAAAAATGCTTTCTTACTGATCAAAGTATTCAGTAAGTTTCATTTCAACTTCCAGGTGAAACTGAAAATGAAACTCAAGTCATCTGAGCTGAAAGTTTTGGGGTATATAAATTAATTACACAGTCATCTAAAATATACTAGAGACCAACTTATTAAACATGGTTGGGCAAACTATATTTGCTAAAACATATACATACTTTTTAGGAAAAAAAATCATCTTTAAAGCTAAAAGCTTCTGCATCTTCAAACAAATCTGACAAGCTGACTATTCATTTTGGTGCAGCTGTCATCATACTCAAACACTGCAATTCTTTGTGAAAAAAGAACAGCAGAGCAGAATACTTCTCACACTGCTAGGAACGGCACTTGCAGCTCTCTTTTCCATCTCATCTTAATTTATTAGTATCTGCATTATGAACAGAAGATACATTGTGTTAAACTCTGCCTGGCAAAATGCCTAGGAACTAGGCATTTCCTAAAAGGAAGTGTGAGCGAGTGTGAGACTGACCAATCTTCTTCCACCATCAGTTCCTTTTCAGGGAATAAAAGACTAAAAATGGGCACTAGCCCTACGAATTCTACTTTCCAAGCAACTGTGATTGAGACTGCAAGAACTGCCTACATTCCACATCTAGAGCGGCGCAAATTGACTTTCATTTGGAATTAAAATTGTGTGGTTCTAGTACAGTGAGTTTGTTCTTTGTGGTGCTGTGTAACTTACAGTCTTAAGACTGAGAACACACCACACCAAAATATCACAAGACTACTAATTTGGGTTAAATAACATTTCTGATCACATTTGTGCTTGCATTAATGACTGGCAAAGAATGGAAGTGTCATTTGTTTTTCATTGCTAAGGACAACTACACAGCATTTCCAAGCTACAAGCTGCACAGATGAAATCCAACTGAGCACGCTCACAGTAGCTGGTCCAAATACAACAATATGCTAGCCATGCTCGTTTCCTCAAGTCTGGTTGAGCCCAAAAGTTGAGGATAACATATCAACACATCACTGAAAGAAGGAAAAATCTTTAGTTCAGCCTAGAGCTCACGTGCCAGACAATGACTTGTCAGTGCTGAACAAATGAAACTATATTTGAGGATGAAACGGGACAGATACGAGCTGTCAAAGGGGAAAAGAATGGGAGCAATGGCAAAGTCCACTGTCAAAGAGATGGAGAAGGGATGTCACAGACAAACTGAAGGGACTGCCAGGAAGACAAGGATACCAGAGACAGAACATAAGATGACTTCAAAGATGTGGCCTATTTGACAATGCCATCAAACAGCAGACTATGCACTTCATCCAAGTGTGTACTTCAAGAGAAATTTGACCTTAACAGCTGGAATCTGTCTTGGTCACTTGGCAAGATAACTCAAACTATTGATAAGTCCAGCACATGACACGGACATATGACAGGAATACAGAAATCATTATCAGGACCAGTAGGCAAGCAAGAGGGAACCATAAGAGGATTCGTAAGTATCACACATTACTTTTGGACGCTCTTCTCAGGTTTAGAAACAAGTGCCAGATTTCAGAAGATGAACAGCAAATGTCACAGGATTGGATGGAGTACTTTGAGGTAGCTGTGAGAAGAGAGGTCTGTGAGAAAAACATTTGTCATTCCATTCAATGCCTCAGAGAAACAGGGTCTGCAACAACTACTTTCAAATTGGTTTCCGTTGTTGTCATTGCTTTGTAATGTAAAACTCAAAGGTAATTTTCAACTAAATAAGAGTTATAGATACATAGGGTAACGCAGATAAAGCAAAACGCAAGTATTACAAAACTTAATTAAGTTGCTTCATTTAACACATTTAGGAAACCTGAGAACACATTCATAAAGACAGCAGGAATACCTGTAAGCAGCAGCATGCAGAGCAAGACACATGCTGGATGAAGCCTGCAGGAAACATTCCTTAGTGCAACACTACAAACAGGATACTGAAGAACAGAGGGATGTGGTTAATCCACAGTCTGATTAACAACCAATTTTGCAAAGCTTACATACATACAACTTGTGTGCCTTGGGTAAATGTGTCACAATAAGCCCTTCTCACAATGTCTCTACTTTTGCATTAAATTCTAAAGTTCCTGAAGACTGCCAATTCTGTCACCGGGCAGCAACAGAGCTCACCCTCACCCCAACTTACTATGTTCTGAAAATACAGTACTTTAATCACTTCGGGTTTTTTCCTGAAATGCTATCTATGCTATGCCAATTAGAGGCACATGGCAGCAAGACAGTCTGAATTTTTCACATATCCTGAAAACAGACTTCAGTAGGTTAATACTACTTCTGATTTTAATGCTACTTTCAATATCTTGTATCAAATCAGTCAAAAGTATCCCATAAAGTAGCAGCATCATGTTTGGGAAAGGTAAGCATCTAAATGCCTATTTCTATTTATAGTGGAGTCCCTCTTCTGTTGACTTTCTCTCAGAAGTTTATGGCAGATTTTTTTTGAAAAGAGCTCTCAGGTGTATGAATTCCTGAGGGCTGATTGAGCTCTGAGATATGAAACCCTTCACACACTTCTTGCACGTACACTAGCAATAAACATGAACAAGATCTTCCAACAAGACTTCCACGCCAGCAACTATTCTCTGTATTGAGTGGGATTTTAAATACAGTTGTGTCAGCCAACTGGTTTCTACTGAGACGGAAATTAAGAAACTGGCACACACCTCTCCTGCCATTCCCATTCCAGACCTCTTCATTTTTACTGCTAAACACTTCTTCATATGTTGATCCATCGCTGAAACCTTGCTATATTTACTGCAGCTGAATAAATCTAGCATCTGGATCCCCAAGTGCCGGAACAATTATATCTGAAATACATAGAAGGATATATGCTCTCCTTCACAAAACGCTGTGATCCAAAGAACTCTGCCAATGCTTGAAGCACATACCTGCACAGACTCTTGTGTACTTGGAGTATGACGACGAGTGTAAAATGGTAACAATGGCCATCTTACTCAGATCTCCCTTACCTTTCATATTCTTCTCATCTTCCTTCTGCCAAGATGTGGGTTACTGATCACATTTCCAAATGTATCCAAAGTTTCCAAACAATCCTTCATTTCTATCTGCTAGCAGTTTTCAAAACGCTCCTCTAAGCAGCTGAAGGATGTTTTACGCCAATCTACGTGGACATGGGGCACGTAAACTCACAGAAGTGAGTTTTCAAAACGCTTCATGGAAGCAGGTGACATAAGCCATCTCAGAGGTAGATTATCAGAAAAATTTGGCACAGTTCACTTAATTTCTACAGTTTGTACCTTTGGGAGTACTGAGAAATATTTTAAGATCAGAGTCATTAAAGAAGAATCATGAAGCATCAGACTTTCACTTGCTCTTCCATACTAGAAAGTGTTAATATGTCTTACATGAACATAACTTGATCACTCTAGAGTCAAAAGCATAAAAATTAATTGCTAAAACTATGAAGATTTATGTCTTCACAGTAAATTAAATCAAATTTCTTTCTTCACAGTAGTATTTTTCAAAACTATCTTTTATAACTTAAGCTGTTGGTTTTCCTGCAAGTTTCTAGATGCTTTATTAAAGGTAGAAGCTATGATCCCACAAGATTCTATTAGACAAAGGTGCTTAACTTAGAGCTTTAGTAAGAAACAATGCTGCTACCAAGAGAATGCTAACTTTGCCTAAATTGGAATAAATGTGATTTATACTTAAAAGCTCTACGATTTTAAAAGGTGGCAGACATTACACTAATACTCTATATACAAAGCTTAAGTACTTTATGTGGAAATTCACTCTTGTGAGACCTCACCTGGAGTACTGCGTTCAGCCATGGGGCCCCCACCATAAGAAAGCCATGGACCTGTTAGAGTGGGCCCAGAGGAGGCCACGCAGATGCTGAGAGGGCTGGAGCACCTCTTCTGTGAGGCCAGGCTGAGAGAGCTGGGGCTGTTCAGCCTGGAGAAGAAAGTGCTCCAGGGAGAGCTGATGGTGACCTTCCAGTGCCTGAAAGGGGCTGATAGGAAAGACAGGGAGAAACTCTTTAGGGCCTGTTGTGATAGGACAAGGCATAACAGCTTTAAAATAGAAGGAGGTAGATTCAGACTGGACATAAGGAAAAAGTTTTTTTTACAATGAGGGTGGTGGAACACTGGAACAGGTTGCCCAGAGAGGCGGTGGATGCCCCATCCCTGGAAACATTCCAGGCCAGGTTGGACGGGGCTCTGAGCAACCTGATCCGGTTGGAGATGTTCCTGCTCCTTGCAGGGGGGTTGGACTGGGTGGCCTTGAAAGGTCTCTTCCAACTCTAACTGTTCTATAATTCTAAATATATCTTCAGTCCACCTGTTGCATATCCAAGAAAAATGGCAAGAACATCCCAGAAGTCAGGCACACAGGTTTTACTGCCTCACAACTAACGCTAGTTGAACTAGCACTAGTCTCTACCCTGAAGATGGAAATTGTTTGGAAGCAAAAGAAGAAAAAAGTATTTGTAAGTGTCCTTTACATTGGCACAGAAGTTTAGCGTTAATCCGAGGCAACCTCCACAAGGCAAGAAACAGTAGTCCACTGTCACTTCTCTCCCCTCACTCAAGCCTGGGATGAAATTGCCAAACTAGGACCAAACACCCCTATGCTCATTTTTATGCTGCAGACTGCTTTTGCATTTCATCCAGTACTGATTACAACAGGAGTGAGTAAGACTTAAGCCAATGCTCAGGAGTGGAAGCAGCAAAATTTTCTGCTTACCCTTATATGAAGTCCCTTACAAAGATGATCGGCTATAAACAAAGAAAAACCATGCTAAGAAGTTAGCTATGCAAAAAGCAAACATGAATGTCTTGTTGCATTTACTGCTAATGCTACTTATGAAAGCTTCCCATGTTGTACCACAAGCCACAGAGCCAATGCACTATGATCTGCCTATGTAGCACTAAGCAACACTAATTGTGCAGGGTGCATTCAGGAGGCCAGCAGATGGCAAGGACATATTTTGGCTAGACATACAAGTAGCCTTATTTTTAAATTCAAATATGTGAAATCTCAGATCCACGTGTCACCTTTAACTCCAACAATAACGTTTTAAAGACAAAGATTCAAACATACATGTTCATTCAGAAAGTTGATACATCATGACTGAAACAGTCAGTTAAATCACTGACTGTTCTAAATGCATTTTTCAACAGATATTAGCCTCAGACAGGATCCTTTAGCCAGAATTCCTTAAAGCATCTGTTCAGGACTCATCTTGGTGAAGGAAACCTTCCCAAAGACTACCTAGAAGACAGGATGGCAGAGGATGTTTTATATGCTGAACAACATTTAATATTAGACTGGAGTCTGTCATTTCTACAATGTCCCAGAAGTTCTAATACAAAGAGAAAATAATATTTAAATTACAAATATTTATATATTTTAAAAAATAATTTTAAATATTTCCTTTTTAATGTGAATGAAACCAAGCTTAATGATAGTCTAACAAGAAGCCAAGCTAAAGAGAACTGAAAACTCCTGCTTGTGAAAGTCCTGAGATTTTGTGAAGTGTTTTGGTTCTATGACCCTTCACAGAAACGTGTCTCTTAGAAGACTGTTCAAATTCAATTTAAACACTGCTTTGCATCCTCATCCCTTCCCTCTATTTCTAGGAGTACTGAAGTACTTTGAAAGACATGTTAAGAAAGAAAAATGAGACTTGTGCTGCACTGCATTCAAAAGAAGTTTTGCCACTGACATGCAGCAGACCGTGATTTCAACCATTTTTGGCTTTTCCAAGGTCAAGCTTCAAGATCAACCCAACACCCTCAAAAACCAAAAAAGCCAAGCCCCCTCAACACACCTAAAATAAAGCATTCCAAAGTGGTTTACAGAGATATGGAAACTATCCCACTGACCACTGGAATGAAAGCGCAGAACAGAAGCTGACAACTGTTTATTGATTCAAAATCCATGAAGAAAACCAAATGAAAACATAAGATAAATAGATGCATGAAGAGCTTACCTGAGGTGGAATTTAATTAAGTTACTCCTCAAGACTGAGCTATATGGCCCCAACAAGCAGGGTGCAGATGTTCAGCAGGTCTCACTAGCACTCCTGTGCAGCCATGCCGTGGTAACTCTCCTCATTAAGCAACTTACAGTTGCTTTGTGCAGCCTCCAGTAAAACAGTCCAACATAAACACTCCAGGTGTTAGGGTAGCTCATTGATCCAGAAACATCAGGAATTACTACTCAAGTGTTATGGATCCTAGAGTTTTGTTACAGGTGGCAGGAGTTTCTACAACAGACAAGTAGTATTCAAAAGAAACTGGGGAAGTGGTTTAGAGCAAGATCTTCCTGTCGCTGACAGCTTTTCTTCCAACAGCTTTTCCCATCAATGCCTGCAGTCATCAGCTCAGGCCATGAATCATCTGGGTATCGGTATCATACATCACTTTTTGAAAGCGGAAAAACACAAGCAATCAGCAAGATCCAAGATACTATTTGATACTACTTCTCAAGAAAATGAAAGTCTAAGCCCAATGGAAGGAAGGTCTTACATGAGTAAACAATTTAAGAGATGTGAAGTGCAGGGGAAAAAAAACAAAACAAAACAAAACAAAAAAACAAACACAAACCCAAAAAAACCCCACAACAACAACCTGGTTTATGCTGTAGATGAACTGTATCAGAAATCAAAATCCTTTTATCTGTTCCCTTACTTACCAGGCTAAGAAAATGGAATAAAGCCACTACTTATTAACTAGCTCCTCCACATCAGTTTACTCTGATGTCAAGAAGATATATTAGAGCAAAGTGATCAGTTCAAGAGTAAGAATTCTCAAGAACCTGACTACATGAAACCAGGAATTATAAACAGCTAAGATCAAGGCTGTAACAAACAGATGCGACCATCCTCATAATAATAATACTACTACACCTAAGTGGGAAAAGGCGGTAAATGTAACCCTGGAGTAGCTGCATAATTACAGAATTTTAGTTTATTAAGAAGTATGTTACAACAATTCCTTTTCAGTTTTAGTCCCCAATTTTAAAATATTCATCTCTCATTGACTCCACCCTTCAGACTGAATGGAGAATTACTTCTTACTGACCTGTAAGATAGTCTGACCATGGTTCAACAAGTAATTCTATCTCTTGCCTTGAGCAGAATCCAGCAACACACTCAGACTACAACAGATGCAGTATTTCAGCGGTGAGCTTATCAGTTCTGTGGCTGATGCCAAGCAACTTTCTACTTCAGCTGAGCAGCACTGCACAAGAAACTCATTCCTTTCTTCCAGTAGTAGTATTAAGGAAGAGTAGAGGAAATCTTCTGGAAGAGATCAGTATAAATACTCAAATTGTACTGTCCCATTAAGCTAAGTCTGATTCTAAGGCAGGAAATGCAGTTTTTCTGCAAGAAAAGCTTAACTGCAGTGATGTCTAAGATTTCAGCACTAAAGGATCCTCCTTCATCACCATCCTACAACAGAAAAATTACTCCTCAATACAGCCCCACTGCTTCTGGATGCCTTCTCTTCTCAGCTAATCTCTATCTTCTTTGTGTTTATTCCTCTTCATGGGCTCAGGAGATAATGTCTCAAGTGGGACTGAAAAGTTTTGGGAAAGGCACAGAAGCTTTCTCCTACCCAGTTCTATGGTGAAGCTAATTCAGTTCAACAATATACTACTGTTGGCCTTCCTCATCCTCTGTAGGGAAATAAAGGTTTCAGTTTTATTCATCTAGATACCGTGAAGATCTTGTACACGTCAGAACTTGCTTCAGATTTTTTTTTCCTCCCCTTCCACTTCTGGAACTACCATACATAATCCCTCAAGCCTACACTTGCTCCAAGCCACCGCATTTTCCTCTACTGATGTTCTATCACAACGCATCTTACCAGTTAATAGAGCTCATCTTCTTGGACAGATGGAAGACTGGCGGGTAAACCAGAGATAAGCGAGACCATAACGCCATGAGTATTTACTGGCAAAGTGGTCCGTACATGGCAGAAGAAACTGGTTCCGCTCATTTTGAATGTGAAGGGTACTATTATAAACAAAAAAACCATCACACATCAGCAATAACACAAAAAGTACTAGATGGCCATTCAGCTTAAATATGGAGTTCACAGAGAAAAAAAAAAAACTAGATCCTAATCACCTAGATTATCACTACTGGTTTTTTGACAGAAAAGAATCCTTAAGTTTGAGTGAGATGTACCAAGTCAGTTTTTCTCCTTCCTTGCTGAAACATTTTCCTTTCTAACTGAAGCACACCTTTAGTAACTTCTTGAGGGCATGTTTTTCCCCCCTCTCCCCACAAGTTTATATCATCATGTAACCACGGAGCTAAAACTGGAATCCCATCTACAGCTAGAGAGAAGGTCAAATTAAACAGAGGAGGTGAGAAAAGTAGGAAACAGAGCAGGAGGCCAAGCTTTCAGAGTAGAGGTAGGCTGCCTAGAAATCCTAATTAAATAACCCCTATCTATGGAAATAGTTAGGTATCTTCCATCTGAGGGTCACAGATACATCAGTGTTGAGAAGGGGGGCGGAAATCAATCATGGAGTTAGTTAATATTGATAAAAATCCCAGGAGCTACTGCTGCAGAATTTTGGTCAAATTTCCATTTGAACAGTTCCTATCCCTGGGCATAAAAGCAACTGCTGTTCCAGATTTGGCATTTAGAAAGTTTCATCCTTGACTAGTTTTTGCATTCACTTGAAGGTAAGGCTCATCAGTTTTCCTCTATTTTTGTTTTATCTTTAAAGTCGTCCCCATATAATTAGAACTAGATCCTTAAACCCCTTCACACAGTTGTAAGGGGCAGGTAATCACTGTGGCTTATCTCTGAGAAGTCCAGTTACACATGCAAATACCACAAGGTAGCGTCGCTCACACAGCCCCACAGAAGTACCGCAAGCCATGGTCATGTCTCCCACAGATTACTACCAGAATCCTCTACTGTTCTCCTACAAATAAGAGAGTAATATTTTAAAAAGCAACCAAAAGCCACATTCAGAACAGCCTTAAATGGTTTTGTTGCAGCTCTCTGTTAGGACTCAGGGAATTTAAACGCTATATTCTAAAAATGCAATGGTAGGTGTGGATACTTAACTTTAAAGATAAGGTTTAATTAACTACCACATCTTAAAACGCTTTGAAGTACTTCCATTTTAGATATACTGTAACCACCTACTCAACTGAATCTGTATGCTTGGCTCCATTAATCCCTTATTCCTGTGCTTCTGAAATTCAACATATGCCTTCAAGGTATGTGAGCTTGTGCTCTGTATTTCACTAATGAACTGTAATGAAGGTGCTTTTAGTCTCTGCAGAGGGGGTATTGATAGTAATCTCCCTTTTCCATAACTGCCTAAGAGAGTTTCAGTGGACTCACACATTTTTAACCTTGCTCTGACTGATGTCCAACACTGCAGAAGCTCATTTCCGTTTGAGACTACTGCTCTCTGAAACAGGAGTCATTTACTTGGCTGCCCAGAGAACATTCTAAGTCCCGTACAGCCACAATTTCACTGAGTACCTAGTGTCCAAAACACTTTGGACCCCTGTTGGCATACAGAACTGGAGGAAGTGAGGCAGTACAGAATGCTGAGCACTCAAACTTCATGGACTCAAACTTCCACCACTGGAAATACGGGAATAAGCAGACAGTTGCCACCGAGATACATTATTTTAAACCACATGATGATAGACACCCTCGCTTAGCTGATGAAGGCAAGGCTGAGGAACCGAATAAGTAGCTAAATCATCTGAAGAATCACACCTTCTTTTGTTTCCCCATACCAATTACACTCCAAGCCAAGCAGAACAGCAGGCCCTCCCGCTTTTCAGCAGGTAATATTTGCATGCCAATCACCTCTATGAATTAATGCTAACCCTAAAAACCTGAGAGCCACAAGACTGGTTCACAAAAAGCTATTCCATAACTCTCTGATGAGAGTAGCTCTGGTCTTGGTTACTGTAAAAGTCTTTACTCTCAAAACCTATTTCAGGAAATGGAGTTGCTTTCTGTACTCACAGTCTTCACTCTGAAAACCTTAGCTTATATTATCAGAGAATCAAAAATGCAAAGATGTAGAGGCAACTGTTCTTGCCCTATTTCCCTTGCAATGGCTATTGTTTAAACTTGTTTTCTTTCATCTAGAGAAATGGTTTAACACTGCAAATATATTTGTGGAACACAGCAACTATCTCCAGCACGGAGCAGAACCAAAATGGTAACTCCAAAATATGCTGAGTGGAGGGGGGCTAGGCAGGCTTTCCATTGGTTTTATCTCAAAGCATTGCCATACTCAGTACAGCAGCAATGAAAAATGGAACAAGGAAATCACAAGCTGATAGTGCTTGTTAAAATTATTTCTCAATTAAAATATTTTGAAGCAATTCTTTTTTAATTGAGGTACGGCATACCTTGTTAAGACAGGCTTGCAAGGTTTTCCTTTCCTCTATAGGGATGAAAAAAATCCAGCACATTACACATGATTCATTAAGACTATACCCTACATTTTGAACTTTTTTTTTTAAAAAAGGACCTCTAATTAACTATTAGAAAACAATACCCCTTGGCAAGGGATGCCATTTGTGCACAACACCATGCAGAAAGGTCTTTCAATGTTTAATCAGTTCTCACTGTGCTGTACAGCCCAACCCTTCTTAACTGAAGTCTTTCAGTGCACAATGCAAAAGAAGCCACCATTCTTGGGGTCTCAGGGAGCTCAAATTTACTATTTCTGGCCAGCAACTACAAGAGAGAATCTGCTGAGCAGTAGTAAGCCATAGTATAATCTCTGCTACGAAGTAACTGTGGAGCTATCTTTCAAAGAGTGATTGAGTTTCCTGACTCCCTGGGTAACAGCTTGAACTGTTTCTACCGTGTTCCAAGTTTTCTAGTCTCTGACAACCTGATTAGTCTTACTTCAAATTTTTCAAAACTATGCAAGAAAACTGGACTGCGAGTACAATTAAGACATTTAAACCATGTTAACATTCCTGTTGGATCTTCGGATGGCCATACTCAAACCTTTATATCACTAAAAAGTACAAAGACTGCTCTTTTAAACTACCAAGATTCATTGCAGGGATACTTCACTTTAAAGGGACCTCTATCTTTTAAGCACAAATTCAGCATATACCGAAGCCCTTATTTAGGGTGAGTTTTCTCTTTCATATTTAACACTTTAGAATAATTTAAAAATCAGATCCCTTGTTGAGAAAAGAATATCTATAATGAGTGCCCCAATTTTGTAGGTTTGTGGGTTTTCTTAAAAACAAATGAAAAATCAATTTCAAATACAGACTTCTAAAATCATGCAGTTTGACATTCGTCATGGTTTTAAGTAGTGTCCATAACCTTGATCACCTCTGCTCTCTAGGATGAAACATGTTATTGGGCTCTCCTGTGTCCATTCTTTATAATATACTATATGATTTTTATTTTTTTTCTGGTGCACTGATCAAATAATGTATCAAAAAATTCTCAGTGACAAGGGTGAGCTCTTTAATGAACGGTATTCTCTCTCCCAGAGAAAGTATACTGTAAACCTTACCTGTCAGCTTGTCTGAGCTAAATACAACATTAGTGTCGAGGTGGTCGCTCTTCACATATCCATTATCAGGACAGTCTTTGCACTAAGAAAATACAATCCACAGCGCAGTGGAGGTAACAGACAATCTGTGATAGTATTAATGTGCTTTCATTCAAGAGCTAAACATGTTAACACACTACAAAAGAACATTCTGAATGTGTGCATTGTAACTCAATAGCAATTTACAAGGGAGCATGAGAGGCCCATGGTAAGAAAACCTCCTATAAACTTAAAACATTTTAACTTCACCTGTCAAGCAACTATGTATTCCTAATGCATAATGCCAAATAATGAATTACACCTTTCAAGGATGAACCATATTGGATTTTTTAAAAAGGTCATGCCACAGGGATACAGTTCTTTGTCTTTCCTAAGCAGATCATTGTACATCTGATCATATGTTGTTTTGAAATCATAAACATTCGGCTTGTCCGGCGCTGGTCCTGGCAGTTTCACATGAGTCCCTGTTCCAAAGGATCGGACACTGAATCCTCGTTTGCTGAAAGACAGAGAAGAAGAGAGGGGGAAATGCAATTAGATTGGATGGACTTAAAACATCAAAATGCTGAAGAACACATACTGAATTTTAAACACCTCTTAGCAATCAGTCAAATCACAACCAAACAGTTGTAAATTGCCAAGCGTACCTAACATGCATATTTCCTTGCGGTTACAATTGAAACTCACACATCATTTCTAACGAGCACCTATATTTTATACTAAGGTTTCTTAGAATTATGGTATGTGGTGTTTTGAATATTTCTTTTGTGTTTTCAGGGATCCTGGATTTGCAAAAAGCACGGGTTCTTTATTTGGTCTTAGACAATACAGTATAGGCAGAGATGTTTTTGTCTTGATATAAGAAAGTAAGTACCTACACCAATTGATCAATACTTAAGTATTCTGCTCAAGTTGCTGGGCTAACTACATTATTCCCAAATATTGCCAAAACTACCACTAGTGTAATTTAGTAGCATAATCATTTTTGTGCCTGGCATTTTTCTCAAGTGGACCAAAAAATACACTGTGTCATTACCTTTACAAGAGTGGGGCAAATATTCTGCTGGCTGGTATAAAAAAAAAAACCTCTTGAGTAAGCCAGGGATAGCTTAATTCCATTCTTATGAACAACTACTTGTTTAAGGATTAAAAAAAAAAAAAAAAAAAAAAAAAAAAAAAAAAAAAAGAGGTAGGAACCTGCTTGTCATTAGGGTAATGTCAAAATGTTCTTTCTGATTAACCTAAATACACCTACTTGAACCCCAACAAATCCTTCAGTAATATTAAGAAATATTACAATGTATTTGTTGAATAACAAGAGGAAAAAGATTGTTTTCTGGTCGTTTAATGGAGAAAGTTACATGGTAAAATACTGTCGTTATTGTCCAGAATACAGAAACATTTGGCTTTATAATGACAATCTAACTTCTGAAACATGTCAAGACCACAGCTTTATCTCATATTTTTTTTTTTAAGGTTCGCATTTTTCAGCCTCAATGATTTAGCAAAAACTGAAAAGAGTGAACAGTGTTAAAATAAAACCAAAAAAACAAGCAAATAATGCCTGCCCCACTTTCCCATCCCCTCTCCCCCAAAATAATTAAAAAAAAAAAAAAGTATAGAGCTTTCTTCTGAGAAGAGTGAACAGGAGACTGGAAACTAGTGCAAGAGTCACTCACATCTTGACTCTTTGGTCTTCACATAGAAGGCAACAAGGAAATTCAGAAGACAAAAATTTAAATTGCATGTTTACCTTCAAGTGGTGTCTTTGAAGTGATACCAAAAGCTTCTACACAGAGGCTAACTGTGATCAGACTTTGCCCCAAGCTCAAACACTGCTATGCAACTATCAGTAATGCTATTTTTTTAATTTGTCCTACTGGAACATAGCCCCTCCTTTATCTTTTCTTGCTTTGCTACACTTTTTCTTCCAGCAACTATTTATAGATTCCTATTTCTGTAGGCAGACAGGATACATGATGATTTTTTCCTTCTTTCTGCAGGACTGATAACCAAAAACGGATACAAGTGGAAGAAAGTGCAATTCTTTCCCCCTCCCAGCCTCCCATCACATTAACAATGACTCATAACTGCACCAGTTATGTTTATTTTCCCTGCAATACTTCCAGACCCAAGTTTTTATTCTACTGCTTCTACTGGACATGAAGGGAGCCAACACATGTATAGAAGAAACTGCAGTGCTAATACAGTAATGCTTCAAACTGACCTTTTCCCAGACGTCTCACTCATCTTCTTTCCTTTCTGTATCTACCACTTGAAGCTATTTTGGCCAAGAATTTTAATACCAACCAACTGAGAAATAGTGGAATCTGGAAAAGTATTTTCTTCTATGCTTTCCTCCTAACTTTAATCTTTTCTTTAATATTATTCTTTGAAGTAGGTCTACACGGGTCATACACATTAAGATGCCCATACCTTACTGGCAGAAATGTCCCTGAAGTTTGCATGATCTCATATAAAGCAAAACAGAAATCTTCATTTGAAGTTCCACACCTCAAAAACGTGTCCTATTGAAAATCACCTCCTTGAATAGTTGGAATATGAATTTCTCACATGGAATTTCATGCTTCGACAGTAGCAGTTGCCAGGGTACAGCTTTTACGCTATTTACGAACCAGGTGTACGATTATGAAATATTCTGAAAAATGTTTGAACACTTTCTTGCAACAACTGAGAGGCGGGGAGAGGGAAGAATGCCTCCACAGAACCATTACTCAACAGAGCCTGCTTTTATTAAGCGGCCGGACAGATCTAGTTTAGTGAGTCATCAAGTTTCTGCTGTAAGGTGGCATAGCCTTTCAACAATGAACATTTTTCACAAGACAATGTATATCTAGTATTTGTTCTAGGTCTAGTAAAACTATGCAAAACATGGAAAACAATAAGCTTCAACTTTACCATGAACAGTGAAGTGTAAGATATACTAATATACTACCCCAGCACTGATTTCTGAAAATGTGAAGCCTAAACATTAACGGAGCTGTAAGTGTTGTGAAGTTTCAGGAAGTTCTGTTAATACTATTAAGACCAATGTATGTAACTATCAATATACTAACTAGAAATATAAGCTAGTATATCTAGATCTCATTTTCAGCAAGTATGCTCGTGTCAGTTTCAGCCCAAAGCTCAATGAGATCACATGCACTGCTTGTGTGCCCATGAGTTTATAGACTTTTAACTGAAGAACCTGAAAACAGTCTTTGCATTTCCCTCCAAAGCATCTCAGAGTTCATTGCAAATACTACTTCTCATCTGGGACACAACTGCTGCTGAAAGCAGAGATCAACATGGGACTACATTAACAAAACATTAACACATGACGGAGCTGTTACCCCCTCAGTTTCAAGTACTAAGAGGAGAAATAATATCAATCCATGCAGATTGAGACACGAACTTTTATCCACATCTTTCTTCTATTTTATTGTTATTTTGGGATCTCACACATGCTTATTACATTAAGGTATTTTTCACCTTACTGTAAGGTCACAAAAGCCCAGCTTCTCTTCTTACAATGGCCTATTACTAAACATGAAAGCAAATGCAATAAATCCTGCAGTACCACTGCAGCTGGTAGTGGTAAAGACTTTCAGGGGACAAGTCACTAATTTTAATACATCCCCTTCCACTACATGTAGCAGGAAAAGAACTAGGAAGAATGCCCTCCTTGTAGACCACTTGTAGTAATTTGCATTATCACTGATAATCTGTCAAATGAAAGTGCTTTAATACAATAATGTTGAAATACTACTTCTTCAGGTTTTATTAATTTAAGATTTCTTAATTTAAGCAATGCATATTTCAATACCTCAATACATTTAGTTGCTGACAGATAACGCTAGTAGAGAAGCTGTGGCTACTAACTCATGTAAATTGCAAGGGCGCAAATTAAGTTTTCTTACATGGTCAGTGTTGATCTACAAACCATAACATCAATATGAAATTTACCTTTCAGCTACTAGGGTTTCAATATTTAAATCTGTTTACTGCCACTAAGATATCTCATATTCACACTCCCAACTTCTCAACACACTCAGTTTCCCAAAACAAAGGAATATTTATGTAGGTTAAGTGGGTATCAGTGGGTACACAGAGACTCTGACCTCAGGAGATTGAGATAGGCTATCTATACCTTAAGAGCCTGAAAATACAAAGTTACCAGAACACCTCCTATACACTGGGAGAGTTTGAAACTGTAACTTCCTTCTAACAGCCATCAGTGTTACCAAATAAATATACACAAATGGAAATGTCAAAGCTGCTGTGTAATAAAGTTTAGTAATAAGAGAAGTGTTCCACCTTCCTCTTCTATGTTTGAAGGAGAACCACGACCTAAGCCTGCATAATATATATATATTAAAATAAAAGAGAGAGAGAGAAGAAAAGACCTATACACAAGTGATATTTGTAAAAGCAAGAAATGTAGGATGAGGAAGATTTGACCTAGGGACTGGTTACAGATGGACATCCAGTTTGATGGCTTTTAAGGAAGGACTATGTTTTCCTGCATAGTCCTTATTGCCTTCCTCCTTCCCCTCTGCTACTCTTAAACTTCAAAGATCTTCAGTCTGACTTCTGTTGGAAGATTAGAACAAAATGTTTAAAGCCTGGTTAGTTAGAAATACACAAGCACACTACAAAGCAAGTGGGAACTGTACTGAACTAAGGTAACACCAGAAACTGGTAGATCGTTTATTCAGATACGAAAAAGATCTAAAGCATAATTTGTCTTCCAGAGGTACACGTGGCAGCACAGAGATATCAAGTACTGTAAGGATGAATGAGAAATTCAGGTTGGCAATTCAGATTCATTGCAAACCCTCTTATTATCTAGTACATTAAGTCTAAAGAAATAAGGGAAAGCAAACCCAAATACCACCACCCCCTAAATTGCTGAAGTGTGTGAAGACAGTATTTATGACAATTTTGCTTTTCTGAGTCTAAAAGAGAGAACACCAGGATGTTACAAAATGTAAGTACATTAAGATGTTAAATCAAGCCCATTTAAACCACTTCATAATTCCATGCATCACAAAGTATAAACTACTAAGAAGAAACATAAAAGCCAAAAGTGATAGACTGCAGGTACTTCCAACAAAAGCCTACTAGGTAAATCGAACTTTTCGCCTAGATGTTATATATAGAGGGCTCAATTTTATGTTTTACAAATGCATCAGAAGTTGAAATTCAGACATTTCCAAATTGTTTTAAAAGGAAGTAGCATACAATTAAGTTCCAATTTTAGTAGGCACTAGCTGGTCCTAACATTTGGAAAGTGAAATAAGCTCGCCTTACTGATAGGTATTTTTCTATACAAACTGAAGAATGAAATAAGCAAAGTTACCGACAAAAATTCTACATGAAAAATTTGGCTTAACTAAAATCTGTAATTCACTAAAACACTGAACAAACTACAGAAGTTAATTTTCTGAAACCTGACTTAGAGTATTACAAAAATCTAAGACTATTAGAATACAAGACAAACACTCCAATAAAAATTTTAATACATTTCCTAGCATTTAAAAAAAAAGCTAAGCCACAACAACCTATCTAAAATACTGCTGCAAGATCTCAGGCTACATATTATAAACCACTGTTCAGGAGTGTTCATTAAGATGTTCGAATTGAAGGCTGGATTCCAGACTTTGTTTTCAAACAATCACTTGCAGTTCTGTAGAATGTGTACCCTTTAAAGTCTTGTAATCCCTTAACAAAATGCCTTAAAATTTCATAATACCTCAATTTCTTCCTACCTCTTCTTTCTCTTTTAAGCCCATGTTCTTTCAAACAGCAGTGCAACATACAGCAAGGCTTTGTCCTGAATTAGTAAAGCAGACTGGCCTTGATATTCCTGAAGTTTACTGACAAATGATCACTCTCATTGCATGGGCTCGTTATTTCTTTAGAACAGCATCAGCAATTCATCTCTATTTTGCCATTTATGCTATTCTTGCTATATTTACATAGGATGCTGCTGAAAATGAGCATTTTCCAAATACATACATTTTGTTAATTTTTCATTAAAATCTTAAGGGAGAAGACACTTGCAAAAAAACATTTCCCTCCCACATCCGCCAGAAGAACATTAGTCACACCGGAAGTGATTTATTTCTTCTGCAAAAACAGAGAGGGAGAAAAAAGCTAGATATTAGAAGTGAATTTAACTTTGTCCTTAGTACTCAGGTTTCAATTAAAATTCAGTTCCAGTATTAGTAACAGAAAACCAACAGAAAACAATACCATCCTTCTTTCTCAAGCAGCTATTGGTAGCGTCGTGTTTTCATGGAACTGCCACAGGTAACATCTGGTGCCAAGTTTAAGCATTAACAGCATCATATGCTGCTCACAACAAGATGGCTGCCAGATCAGATGCTTCTATTAGTTATTCATTTCAAGGCTGCTGTTTTTATTTAAATGTAGCACACAATTTACACATCGTTGTTTGGCTTACTGTGCTAGTAATATGTATCTTTTAAGATGAATGTTACTGTGCATAACAATTTTTTTTAAAAGCCTTTCTCATGTTCCTGCAGTGCACAGGGAAGATTTAGGAACACTAATTCAAGCAGATCAAGTCTCTCCTGTGCCTCAGTCCATCCCTAGTCTCTCGTCTCCCATTGTGAATTCAGCCAAGCTGAAAATATATGCACTGCTAAACACATGAACCCTTGTAACCTCAAAGACAGTTATTTAACATTCTGAACCAAATACTTCGTCCAGATCTCCCGCAACAGGAAAAGGATCCCTTTCCGTGCATAGAGCAGTTCCAGTCTTCAGATGCATTAAAGGGAAAAAAATAAAAAAAATAAAAAAAAAAAAA